>JAAALK010000080.1:51138305-51424743 GCA_019279435.1 Zizania palustris
ACTCACAACCATAACTCATCACCGACAGAATTCCAAAGATAAGAAACAATGGGGATCATATAGTAGAACCATGTTACTACGACTCATTTTTATCCTATAGCGATCGTGTCAATACATTGGACACTAGCTAATAACATTAATCATATGGTGACAAGGAGGTTAGGCGAGATAGCATGACTTGGGTTGCACATCAAGGTCGGGGGATCCTAAATAAATATATTGTAAGGGTTCCATTGGACTAATGCATGTATATCCTATGTGTTTTAGCGATAGTTTAATAAAACATGGGTTCAATATGCTCAAAAGATTGGTTTGGTGACTTGCCTTGTTCAGCGAATGGGGAGGGAGGAATTTCCGGGTAATATTCCAGTTCCTCGGTGGCGTCATAGTCTTCCCAATATAAATAAAGTAGAATAAAATAAATACAACATTCAATTAAACAATATAAAGCCACACAACAAGCACATAGGTTTAATTTGGTTTTAACTTAAAGAAAGTCAAGTTGTTTAAGTTTTTGAAATCTATTTTATAAATAATTAAAATTAACTAAAATGGGGTATTGTCCCTTTTTTATAAGGGGCTTTTAATTGTGAATAATCTCACTTTAAGTTTTCTATTTAATTTAAAATAAATGGTTCAGAGAAAACTTAGTGGTTCATTATATTAACAGGAAAAGAATAAATATAAACTTTATTTGAAATTTAAATAATTGAATTAGCATTTTACCCTAAGGGCATTTGAATGCCTATTTAAATAAACATGGAAAGTCCAAAGTAAACATATTGTTTTTATCGTATGATCATGTAGATAATAATATTACAAAATTTCTGAAATTGAAATGATAATTTTTGGAGTTCAAATGCGCCAGATATGAATTTTACAAGTTTAAAACAGTTTCTGGAATTTAATTTAAATTGAAAATCGCCTCGGGTCCACGGTGAGCCAGGCCCACGGTGAACACGCGCACTGTGCGCGGGGTCCGACCCAATCTGGATCGTTGGATCTAGATCCAATGCGCGAGGGCGAGGCGGGGGCGTTAAGTTAACGTGGATGGCTGAGATTAAAAGGCTGAACCGGTACGCGATGGATGGCCCAGATCCATCGTGGGTTTTAAATACTAACGGACGCACGAGATCACACCGTACCGCTTCGCTGGATCTGACGAGCCAGATTAAACCGAGGGATGGATTTAATCCCGGCCATCGGATCGCGATCGCACGGTTGGGGATGAATCCGACACGGCACGGGTACTCAGCCCGTGCCGGTCATCTTCTCCGGCGACGGTGAGGGTCCAGCGGCCACGTCGAGCGATGACGGTCGGTTCTAAGGGCTAAAACGGAATCAGTACATCGCGGGGGTCAAGAGGGTACTGTCGGAGGGGCTTGGGGTCGACGGAGCATGGCCGGCGATGAGAGAGGGCGGCGAAGGCATTCGGGTCCTCGTCGGCGGTGGCGTTCTGGTGGGGTTCGTCGGCGATGGAGGGGTGGCCGGGGTTGGTGCGGTCCTTGCGGTCGCAGCGGTGCGGTCGGCGAGGACGGAGGGGGACTCCGGCGACGGCGAGCGACGGCTGGAGTGCGGGCGGCGGTGTGGCACTAAAACCGAAGGGCGGGCGTTCTGTTTGTTTTCGCAGCGAGTGAGCGTGGGGGGTAACACGCGGACAGCCAGGGGGTTTAAATAAGGTCACCGGCGGGGGCAGAGGCGGCGCAATCGGGGGAGGACCGAAATTAAAATGGACTTAATGCCGGTGAGCTCGGTTGCGAGGGGATACGTTGAACCTGGACGCGATTCGGTCGGGTTTAAGGGGGGAAATAATCGGCGTGTTGAGGGGGATTCATTGCCGGGAACGGATTAAAGGGAGGGGGCCGGCGGGGGTGGATCCGAGGCGGAATTAGGGCTTCGGCCGGCGAGGGGGGATTTGGGGGCGGATCCCGCGGGGACGAAGGGACTGACAGACGGGGGCCACAGGTCAGCGGGCGCGAGCGAGCGAGGTGGCGGCTGACGGGTGGGGTCGGGCAGTCGGGCGCGCGCGCGAGGGGAGAGGGGCTCGCTGACTGGTCGGGCCCAGGTGTCAGTCCGAGGCAGGCGGAGGTAACGGGCTGGGCCGGCCGGGAGAGAGAGAAAAGGAGGGGGAGGCCCATTACTGTTTTAAAAGTATTTCTGAATAAAAATAATTCCAGGAAATAGATTAAAATCTTAGGGCTACTTCCAAGGTTGATAAAAATTTGTAAAAATTCTCAAAAATATATTTTGGCCTTAGGATCATACATAAAAATTTTCAGCTCCTGGTTTGGCCATTTCATCTAGGTTTTAGTTCAAAATGGTGAAGGAGGGTATTAAAGGTATTTCCAAAATAATAAATTCTAGGAAATTATATTAAATAATATTTTTATTCCTTTGAAAATTTGGGGTGTTACAGATCCTCTCTCCCCTCTTTTATTTGTTATAGCGGCAGAATTGCTTCAATACATTCTCAACAGAGCAGTGTCTCTTGGCATCATCACTCCACCGCCTTGTCATCATCTAGAAAAGTTTCCTATTATTCAATATGCTGATGACACAATTATATTCTTGGAAGCCTCTCAGTGGAACTTATTCTCCCTTAGGGCAATATTGCAATCTTTCTCTGCCTCAATAGGCCTCAAGATTAACTTTGCTAAGTCTTGTCTAATTCCGTTGAATGTGGACAGTTCTCAATCACTGACTCTGGCTTGAACATTTGGTTGTTCACTGGGAGCTCTCCCCTTTCCTTACCTCGGCCTTCCTCTGGATGTCAGGAAGCCAAGATTCCATGACTTTAGCTCCTTAATATCCAAGGTGGAACGTAGGTTAGCAGCGACTTCCTTTTGGCTCTCCTTGGTAGGCAAAGTGCAATTGGTTAACTCGGTCCTCTCAGCTCTTCCCACCTACTCGATGGGTGTCTTTCATATCCCGGCCAAGGTTGTCAATTTCTTGGACAAGGCACGACGCCATTGTCTCTGGAGGGGCTATAACTCACACTCTTCAAAACAGGCGCTTATTGCCTGGAATCAAATTTGCAAACCAAAGAAATGTGGTGGTCTAGGAGTTGTAAATCTCAGGATTCAGAATACATCTCTCCTCATGAAGCATCTGGACAAATTTCTCAACAAGCCAGAAGTTCCTTGGGTGGCGTTGGTCTGGGATACATATTACAAAAATGGGAAACTTCCTCAGCTACTAGGACGTCGGGGCTCCCCTTGGTGGAATGCAATCTTGAAACTTTGGCCCATTTTTCCTGCTTTGGCCAAACCCCTAGTTGGAAATGGTCGCACTATATCACTTTGGTATGATCTCTGGTGCTCTCATCCGCTGGAACTTCAATTTCCACATCTACTCTTGTTTGCTAAAACTACAAAGATATCTCTGGGTACATTTGTGCAACTACATGATCTCTCTACTCACTTTTTCTTCCTCTATCACAAGAGGCCCTCTTGGAGCTGCATAATCTTCAATTACTTATCAGTAATATGAGGTTCATTTCAAATGCTCCGGACAAGTGGACTTATATTTGGGGGTCCAATACATTTCAACCATGCAGATTTTATCAAAGCTCCTTCAATACAACTGGGACACATCATATTTTCTCATGGCTTTGGAAAACACGTTGCTCTAATAAGATCAGGATTTTCTTTTGGCTACTCATATACGACCGTCTCAACATGCGGGACATTCTACATCGCAAGCATATTATACCATCTGATGGGGACATCGAATGTATTCTTTGTCAAAATGGGGTTCTTGAATCATCGATCCACCTCTTTTTCTCATGCAGTTTCAGCTCCATCTGCTGGGCACGCATTGGGATTTTCTGGTCTGATGATCTCTTGGTTACCTCTCTTGTAGCTGCTTGTAAAAGGAATCATCCTCTGCCACACATTCTAGAAATCATCCTTATTGGCTGTTGGTCGTTGTGGATACACCGCAATAACTGTATCTTTCGTCAACAAGCTCCCTCATGTGGAATCTGGTTTCAGGTTTTTAAATCGGAGTTTTTGCTTCAAAAGCATCACTTTAGATCGCCCCTTCAGGCTAGTGTTATGGACTGGCTAAACAGTTTGTAGTACTCTCTATGTTGTAATCTCCTCTTTGTACCCCCCCCCCCCTCTTCCTTTCCTTCCTTTGGCTATGTCTTCTTACTTCTTCCTTCTCCATTTCTCTTGTTGTAACTACTTTGTACCTTTATTTTCAAGTTCTATATAACCTCAGTAGGAGCCTCTCCTGCTGGTTATTCTAAAAAAAACAGGAGGACTCTAACATCGGCTTGTTTTTAAAGGGGAGAGCAAGAGATAGTTCGATGCAATGTGTGATTCTAGTTTGCTCCCAGGTACCCCGCTCCGATGCAGCAAACCAGAGATACCACTCCCACCATCCAGGAAGAGGGGTAGGGAATGCCCTAAAGATTTGAGCCCAATCAGAAAAAAGCATTTTCAAACATTTCAAGGGGATGCGAAGGGCTTCGGCGTTGATAAAATCAGTAGGGTCAGGATTGCCATTTGGCCCTAGAAAAAAGCAAGATGGGTGGTTGGCCATGGGATCACGATCTGGTTCTTCAAGTTCTGAAGAAAAGAAGAAAGGAAAGAACAGTGAATAAGATCGGTGGAAAAATCAAGAAATAATAGTAGAAATAGTAAAGGGAGAAGACTTACCTCAGGGACGGAATCATTGGTCGCCATCGGGAAGATCCGCCGAAGAGCAGAAGGCACCGAGGAAGAAGAAAGCAAGGAAACGGCGGCGGATTTAGGGGGCAAAAGCAGAAGCAGTGAGCTGAAGGCGTGAAGAGGAGGTGCGAAGTGATCGAGGTACTTATAAATATGGAAGAAACTCCTTGACGACCAGTTCAAGCCAATTCCACCGAATCTGGTGGGGCCACCTGCAATATTTGGAAAAGGTAATCACGAGTACGATTTTCAAAGTGCCAAAATCCTTGCTGACCCAAGATTATAGGAACCATATTTTTGGCTTGAAGAAACACCAGTACTAAACTATGTGGGATGAAGCCTGGTCTGATGTCGCCATGAATAGAAGTAGATACATCGGACCAAGCAACATCCAATGCAGTTGTGAATGGCCAAAGATGACAAGAAGAGAAGAAGAGAGGAAATTATGAAGCCGAAATGCCAAGCAAAGTTATAAGGAAGATGAAGGGGTTTCGGTTTACAATTAAAGTGAAAATATCGTGCGAATAGACGTTTGAGAAGACGTGGTGACAAGGATAATGATTGTTGTTGATTTCGAAGCATCAACAGCCACTTAATGCTCTGAAACTGGGGGGCATGTGTTGACGCCAAGATTTGGTTAAGCCCAGGACCACTAAGAATGTCGCACGGTCAATAGAAGTCAAAGAGGTCGGGTCAAAGAAAGTCAAGGAAGTGCGTCCATGCTATTACAAGACGATCGGACATAGAAGAATACGATGGAGATAAGGTACGGAAAAGAGAAGATAAAGATTATCCAGAAATCAGTTAAGATAGAGTACCTAGACAGCAAGTCTCCGGACTATAAATATGTATCCCCAGTTAGCTTAGAAAAACACATCTCTGTAAACCAACTACTCGGCGCACCGCCACCCTTGGTCTTTAAGGTTTATTCCGGCGGGGTTCGACATTCGATTTGAGCTGCATCGTTACAATCTCCAGCGAAGAGGTGAGTCCTGCCACCCCCAATGTCCGTACCGATTATATCAGTATCCTCACGGCTGCATCAATTCAGTTTGATCTCTTGAGGTGAACCTTGAAATAGTACGGTCATCGGTTGTTCTCGGTGTATTAGCTAAGTCTAAGGCTGCAACAGTTCAGTTTGATCTCTTATATTGATGTTATTTAGGTGTGATAGTTTGAGGCTTCATCGGTTAAGTCTGACATCTCTTAGTATTGTATCTATTTCATATTGTATACCGTTCATATAAATAAAGCATGCCCGATTCTTTGATATATTATTAAGATCATTGTGACTAGCTATTGTCTCACTTAGGTCTGATCTAGTTATTGTGATGATTTTCATGATATAGACTTGTTATCTAGCATGTTTTATTTATTTCCATCGGAGTACAAGCCGATGGGTTATCTTCGATTCCACGACATATCTTATAAGTCATCAAAAAAGCATCCACGAACCTGCGTAGTTCACTGTTCATCCTATCGGCCGGCGGTAGGCTCGCCCGATCAATTCATCTCAAGTCATCGTCCTTATGGTCGATCGGCATGATATTCCACGAATATACAATCCTCATCATGGTCATCGGCTCGATAGTCGATAGGCCATGCTACTAATATCATATTTTCTATTCCCTTATCAGTTACAGGGTCAAACTGATTGGCATGCCTTGAACCCTTTCTCTAAGAACGTAGGATCTACACTGGAGTGAAGTAGATCTCCAAGGCCACGTGTGTGTCAAAGGGTGACCAAAAAACACACCAACAACAGGCTAACTGGTCAGTAGCTCCACAAACCGCATGGCATCCACGAACTCGGCGATAGCCACATCGTCATGGTAGTGGCCGTAGCAGGGGAGGAGACCAATGAAAATGGCCACGAGACGAGTGACGGAAATGATACACCTGCAAGGTTGTTCACGGTTGATGAAGCGGCAGAGAATTCAGGCCCGTAGCTCTTAGCACGTTGTCATGGATTGGGCCCAGGATGGAGTCGCCCACGCCAAGGGCAATAATGTAGGCACCAGAGATGCATTCGGGTGGGTTGGTGTAGTGAGCGGAGACATCGAGGGGCGTATATGCCGACAGAGGAGCTCATAGAGGTGTTGGTGTATTTTTTGGTCACACGCGTGGCCTGGAAGATCTCCTTAACTCCAGTGCAGGTCCTACAATCTTAGAAAAAGGGTTGTAAGTGTGCCAACTAGTTTGATCCTGTAACTGATAAGGAAACAAAGAAAATGACGTTAGTAGCATAGTCGATCGGCTGTCAAGCCGATGACTGCGGTAAGGATAAAGAAATCGTGTGAGAACACCGATCGGCCATAGGGCCAATGACCAAGGTAGAGCGACTGGGGCGAACCTGCCATCAGCCAATGGGATGGGTAGTTTACACGTATGGGCCGATGAGCGTTCTCCGATGGTAGATAGAATATAGCATTGAATTGAAGATAACCTATCGGCTTGTACTCCGACATAAATAAATAAAACACGTCATATAACATGTATGTATCATTAAAATCATCATAATAACAAGATTGGACCTAACCAAGATAGTAGCTAGTCATGATGAACTTAACAATACTTCAAAGTATCGGGTATGTTTTATTTAGATGAATAGTATACAACATGAAATAGATACAAATAGCAAGAGATGTTGGACCTAACCGATGAAGCCTCAAACTACAATACCTAGATCACATCAATCTATGAGATCAACCTGATGCAGCCTTAGACCTAGCACATATACTGAGATAAACTGGTGATCACCTCGACCAGACCAATACCTCAAGAGATCGATGTGATGTAGCCTTGAGATGTCAATCTAGCCGATACGATTGTCGGGGTGGCGAGACTCACCTCTTCACTAGAGATCAAAATGATGCAGCCCAACTCTGAGTGCCGAATCCCGTCGGGATTAACCTTGGAAAGCCAAGAGTGGCGATGTGCCGAAGAGTAGTTGTTTGTAGGGTTTGTGTGTGTTTTTGACCTAACTAATAAGATACATATTTATAGTCCGAAGACTTTTCATCCAAATAATCTATCCTAACCAATTATGGATAATCTTCAACTTTTCACCATCGGCTCCTTCATATCTGGTCATGTTGTAACGAACGAGCTTCATTGACCACCTTTGACCGGATTCCCTTTGACTTTCATTGACTGTGCGGCATCCCTGGTGGGCCCTGGGCTTTATCAAATCTTGGCGTCAATAGGATGGCACTGCACGGCTAGGGTTGCAAGGCGCGAGGAGAGTTGCGGCCATGGCAGGCAGCGTGGGAGGAGACAACGGCGGCTCAGGGGCCATGATAGGTGTAGCGGGAGAAGACAACGACGACTCGAGGAAGTGGTCGACGACATGAGAAATTGGCCGGATGTGGCCAACAGGGCTAGGCGTATAGAGGGAGGGAGGGGAGCGATGATTGCGCATGGAGGAGAAGCAAGCACGCAGAAAGGGAGAGAGGATGAGCAGACAGATGGACCAAATTCCTGCTTTATATTAATAGAGATGTATGAATTTTGTACAAATAACCCTCATAATTAATTGATTTTTCGTAGAAGGATATTTTGATTACATAGTTCGTGTTTTTGTTTAAATTCAAAATTTTGAATTAGGATGTTATCTAAATTTCTATTGTTACCGACAATAGTGCACGGCCAATAACCTCTTTAGAGCATATTCAAGAGTTGCTTTAAAAATTGATTCCTTATATAACTTTCTTTCTGAAATTTATTTAAGATGCAAATTATTTTAAATATGTCTCTCCAAGAGAGTCCCTAAATTAAAATGTGTGTGTATACGGTATACACACACATTTTCTTTAAATATGTCTCTCCAAGAGAGTCCCTAAATTAATGTATTTGAGTCTATTTGAAGTCAGTTTACCATAAATTGAAATATTTTCTTTAAAAACATGTTACGACCCTCAATGGGCAACATAGAGCTTAATGAAATTTTAATTCTAAAAAATTCAAATGAAGTTTGAAAAATATGAAACGTCTCATGGTATCATCATATGAATGCATAGATACTGTTATAGAAATCTAAAAATGTTACGAGAAAGTTGGTCATATACTGTGATAAAATTCTAAAAATGTTAAATAATTGGAATGAATTAAGTTTAAAAATGTTACGAGAAAGTTGGCCATATATTGTGATAAAAAATTTCAACTGAAACTTTTTCTATAATTAAAATAGAACATATATTATTTTATGAAATTTTTTAATATTTTTATATGTCAATTTGCTATTTTTAGTTAATTGATTATGTTTCTAAAATTTAAATTGAAAGAAGTCAAAAAAAAATTATTTTTTATTTTATTTTTTTAAAAAAATCAAATTTTATCTGTTTATAAAATTTTATCCCATTTATAAAAAAATATTTTTATTTTTTAAAAAAATATATTTTTATTTTTAAAAAAATATTTTTTATTTTTTAAAAAAATCATTTTTATTTCTTATTTCTTTTTCTCTTCCTGGGCTGCTGGCTCTTGGGCGAGCGAGTGGCCTTGTGGGCCCGGGTGAGTAGGTGGCCCAATGCTTAGTGGGTTATGGGTGAATGGGCTTATATTTTTAATGGGCCGGATAATCCGGATAAGAATTATCCGGATTATCTGAATCCGTATCCGAATCCGACGGATATCAGACATGTCATATCCGTTTCCGCATCCGAAAAAAAATATCCGAATCCGAATCCGTATCCGAAAAATTCGTATCCGAATCAAAAAAATCCAAATTCGAATCCATTTTCCGGATACGGTCGAAAACTATCCGAACCATTTTCACCCCTATGTATACCCTCTAAAATTAAGAGCAGAAGGATTAATTTTGGGATCCTTTATTTTTGAAAACTATATAGACGAAGGTAATTTTTTAATTCTATTACCAAAAATTTAAAGAATCTTCAGAGCTCTCTCCAAGAGAACTCTATCAATTAAAAAATTAACTCATTACTTTAAATGATTGCAAAAATAAAGAATCTCTAAATTAATTCTTTAGCTCACATTTTTAGAAAACATACTTAACTTTGTTGAAGAGAAATATATTTAAAGTGATTTGAATCCCAAAACAAATCCCTAAAAGCTATATAAGGAGTCAATTTTTAGAACTAATTTTGGAGATGCTCTCAAATAGGGCTGGACAAAAAACTCGTAGCTCGTTAACTCGCTCGGTTCGTGACTAGCTCGGCTCGGCTCGTTCTATTTTCCTAACGAGCTGAGCTGGTGTTTTAGCTCGTTAGTATAACGAGCGAGTTCGAGCTGGCTCGCGAGCTGCTCGCGAGCTTAATGAGCTCAGCACAAGTAGTCAAGTCAACCCATTAAAACAATAATAAAACACTATCTTACAATATGAGACTCATTATTTTATAATTTATTTGTTAATATCAAGTTATTACTTGCTAACTTGTTATTATAAATTTATTATTATGTCATATAGAATTTATCATATAAAAGTATATAGAATTTCTCATATAAAAGTATGAAACAAATAACATGTGTGATTAGTTTGATGGAATCATAGAAATAATGATGGAACTATGGATGATTATTTTTTGAAACCTTATGTTTTCTATTTATTTCATATTTTGATGTTTGATATGTGATTATTTTAATATTTATTATTTAATCATATTTTAAATAATTGGCTCGCGAGCTAAACGAGCTAGCTCGCGAGCTGGACCGAGCCGAGCCGAGCTGGGTTTTCTGCTCGTTATGTTAACGAGCCGAGCTAGCTCGTTAACATAACGAGTTATAACGAGCCGAGCTTAACGAACCGAGCTGGCTCGTTATCCAGCCCTACTCTCAAACACATCAAAGAGAACCCCTAAATTATAATTATTAATATATTATTTTATAAAAATAGTCAAAATGAAAAGGGTTTAAATTTAAAAAAACCCAATAACTTACAACATGTAAATTTGTACCCCGAGTAGGAGCAAGCGACCGCAGCGCCGTAACGCAATGATTAATCCGTAGAATATCGAACGTTGCTGTAAAGCTACCTCACATAGGATCCACAAAGGATCCAGACAGTCTACTGAAAATCCAGGGTAATTACGACAGCAAGTTTGTAGAAATGCCACAATAATCTGTTTGAGAACAACGCAACTCGTCTTCCCACAAGTTATCGAGATGCTAAATTCCTAATGCCCGGTGTACAAATGATACATGAAGATAACTAACAGGCTCCCGACCATAGTTTCAGAGCTAGTTGGAGAAAACGCAACTGGCATGATAATGAACAAATGTTCCATATTTTATGCTGCTCCTAGCTGTTCAAATCTTTGTCAACCACCATATGCATGACTTAACTAATCCACAAGAACCTCTTCGTCGCCGCCCTTGTACTGTAAGCAAAATATAGAATAAATTGTCAGGAAGGTGTGCTCGCAGAAAAATTGGTGATGTTTGGGACGTTGGGGACAGAACTATAATACCAGTGTGTGTTGTTCTAGTCCAGAAAAAGGGAGGATGTATTGAAATAACAAGAGCTATAAAACATGAAAAGAAATCATGCAACTATCATATGCTCTCGCAGAGTTGTTTTAGATATCAAACTTAAATCACGAAAAAACACAAATGATATATAAAACTATAAGGTACAGCAAGAACCAATCAGCAAACTTGAAAACTGATAGAGGTAGTATTCTGGTTATTAGCTATTGATGACCAAATATTAGATTATCATATTTGATTCTAACCAAGTGAGCTACCAAATTGATAACAAACAAAGAATCAATTTTGAATCCTAACATTAAAAAAATACATATAAAAAACGAGCAACACAGGGAAGCAAAAGGGTATAAAGACAACAGGCAAGAAATCATCTCACCCGATCTGTAAAAACATTGCCAGAAGAAACAATGTTTCCTTTCTCATTGTCATCAACCTCCCCTAAATTCTTCTTCACAAATAATTCTTTTCTCTCAGTTTCCTTGATGCTTTGGAAAGGTTCTAGAGCATCTTCTGGTCTATATTTCTCTGGCATAGGGATCATATCATCACCATCACTCTCTCTCCTTTTCTTCCCTGGAGAACAGATTTGACATGAATGAAATTATGAAAAGGCATATTCCTACCCCCTGGTGCTCTCTTCCTCCCACCAGAGAGACTAACAAGATGCAAACCATTTGTATACACTGAGAAGAAACCCAAGGACATAGTTTAATATCTAGTTTGGCAGTCTTAATACAAACCATTTTGCATTTGAGTATAAAATTGATATCGCCAAAAATATCATCTAACGATCTTACCCTTTCCTCCTTCTTCACTTGTTGAGAGGGTAGTGTATCTTTTTCTAGCAGTTGAAACATGATTATGTCGTTGATTACTTGGACTCATTTCATGAGCATTGTATGGGTCTTCCGTAGCTGCAGTAGAATCCTGATCCTTGTTACATGGTTTCAAGGTATCTGATGCAAGCAAATCAGCGAACCTCTCAAAACGAGCTTGAGACCTGCAACCTCTCTAATGTGTTAGTAGATGTAAAGACTAAAAATGAATGCAGTCATCTACTGATTCGGACAAAACAGAAGTATGTAGTTCATATGTGACAAAAAAGACCTGCCTTTTTAAATAATCTTGAGTTTTCACATGGTGTGCATGTGCTTTGATAAGCTTCTTTGTTTTTGAGGTCATCCTAAAATCAGTCCAGTAATATGAATAGTCAAAAGACATGAGAATTTTTTTATTAGCTGAAAAATCCACCGATGAATATTTTTTTTCTAAAAAAGAGTGATGCTCATGTATTGTAGAAATGAAAAACCTTAGGAAGTTTTCTTTCTCTTTGCTCAATTGTGATTCAAGGTCAACTATTATGTTAGAAAGTTTGCATGCTTCGTCGATCTTGCCATTCAATATCATCTGTAATGCAAGGAATAAGGAACCATCACATAGGGTGCAGATGCAATATCAACATATAGGCAAGAATGAACGAGCTATTGTGACTTAAACTAAGAATGAACGAGCTAATGAGAAAGTACAAGAAGGCATTTAAAAGGAGTTCAAATGGTGCTTTATTTTTCACTTCAAAGTTAACAGAGGTAAACATGTCAGCGGTCAGGGAACTCAGAGTGTTCGTTGGAACGTTTCTTCTTAACTTGTACGAGAATGAAATGGAAGGTCTAGGACCAGGACCGCATCGGCGCGGTGGAGCCGTCGTGGCACCACGCTGCCGCGGACAAGGGCCGAACCTCAATAATGGCAGAATCCGCGTACCAAAACTCCCCCCTCTTCTAGCCAGACTCCTACTGTATATTCCGCAGGGTGGCAACAATCAGATACTAAGAATTAGGATCGTGACTTATTCCCTAACAATTAGGATCGATTGACACGAAATTGGCTCACGCCGGCATGCCTGGTGTTTCGTCCCTGCTTCCTGCAACGTTGCTCCCATGTTTCCCGCACTGGCTGTACTATAAACCGATCATTACATCTCTCCCCTCCCGCTTAACAAGCTCGTCCTCGAGCTTGAAATCAGGGTACAGCTTCTGGAATTCATCCACAGGCACCCAACTGGCATCTGCCACCGTCAAGCCGACCCACTGGACTAACAGCTCTTGCTGGCTGCGAGCCAATCAACTGCATAGTACAGTGGCCGGAGTGGGACATGCACGGCCGTGCTGGATTGGAGGGAGAGTCCCCAGAGCTGTCGACGCCTCGCCATGGAACTTCTTGAGCAAGCCCACATGGAACACATCATGTAAGCGGGCTCCCACCAGTAGCTAAAGTCTATAGGCCACGTCACCAATCTTCTCAGTTACTTGAAATGGCCCAAAGAATTTGGGCCCAAGTTTCCTGCGCCCCTTTACGTCAAGCGACACAATTGGCAGGCAGAGCCATGCCCAATCGCCGACCACAAAGTCCAGATGTCGGTGCTTGTGGTCGTAGAATGTCTTGCGTTGTTGCTGCGCTTGTTCGAGTCGCTCCCACACCTCTACCAAGAGCTCGTCGTGGTCCCGGAGCTGCGCGTCCACTGCCGATAGGAGGGCTTCACCCACCGAGTACGAGCACACCATTGGGGGGTCATGGCCGTAAACGACGTGAAACGGCGAAGTCTTGATTGACAATTGGAATGAAGTATTGTAGCAAAACTCCACCCATGGCAGCTAGTGGAGCCACTCCCAAGGCCGATTGTCGACGAGGCAGTGAAGGTACATGGTGATGATCTTGTTCGTCACCTCCGACTACCCTTAGACTGTGGGTGAAAGGCCGGCGAGCCTAAAGAGTTCCTGCCAAAAGTGGCCCGTGAATGCCAGAATTCGATCACTGATGATGGAGCTAGGCACGCTGTGGAGCTTGACGATGTGGTTGAAGAAAACACACGCGACAGTAGTGGACGTGTACGGGTGCCCCAGCGGTAGGAAGTGGGCAGACTTAGAGAATCTGTCGACGACCGTCAAGATGATTGATCGACCATTGACCTTGGGCAACCCTTCGATGAAGTCGAGCTTAATGTCCGCCCACACGTCAATGGCACCAGCAAGGGTTGGAGCAGGCCGGTCGGTTGTAGCTAATCGGTCTTGTTGCGCTAACAGGTTGTGCACACGCGCACGAAATCGCGCACTAGCGTACATGCGTCAGGTACTTGAAAGTCGACACGCAGTTGGTGTAGCGTCTACTTGGTACCTTCATGGTCGCACCCATGCGCATGCCAAGAGGTCTAGCAGCACCGGTGACTCCACTAGCACAAACACCTTGCCATGCGCCGTGATCAAGCCGTCGATGACCCACCAATGTTCTCCTTTCTCGCCGCCGAGCACCATTAGAGCGGTTTCATCCAAGAGCCTAGAGGGCAGGGTCAATGGCATGTTCATGATGGAGGCCGTCAAATACGGCAAAACAAGGCATCCACCACCATGTTCCCCTCGCCGGGTCCAAACTCGACATGGAAGTCAAAGCCAATGAGCTTGCTAGCCTACTAGTGTTGAGGAATCGTCACGAGACACTGATCGAGAAGAAATTTCAAGCTGAAGTGATCGATCTTGATGACAAACACTCACCCCCAAAGGTAAGGCTGCTAGTGCCAAACTATCTAGACCAGTCCGATGAGCTCCCGCTCATAGGCAGCGAGCTTCGTATGTCGTGATGCCAGTTGGCGATTGAAGAAAGCCACCAGTCCACCGCTTGATGGAGCATGACACCCAGGCCCGTGCCGGACGCGTCACATTCCACGACGAAGTCGCGGTCGAAGTTTG
Organism: Zizania palustris; assembly: GCA_019279435.1. Lineage (NCBI taxonomy): Eukaryota > Viridiplantae > Streptophyta > Magnoliopsida > Poales > Poaceae > Zizania > Zizania palustris. Next base: position 51,153,169 of record JAAALK010000080.1, read on the forward strand.
AGAGCTACAGGATTGGCACCGTGGTAAGCGCACGTTGCAGTGCTCGGAACGCCTTCTCAGCCTCCGCACTCCATTTGAATGCGTCTTTCTTGAGTAGCGCCATCAATGGTGTGGCGATGGCACCGTAGTTCTTGATGAAGTGGTGGTAATACCTCGCCAAGCCTAGGAACGCTCACACTGCATGCACGAACCGTGACAACGGCCAGTCTAGCACGACCCAAACCTTATGCTCGTCCATCACGACAACCTCTACCGAGATGACATGCCCAAGATACACCATTGAATGTTCACCGAACACGCACTTGGAGCATTTGACGAACAAGTGATGCTCCTGTAGCTTGGCCAGCACCAGGTTGATGTGGCGTAGATGCTCCGACCAAGATGAGCTATAGAAGAGGATATTGTCAAAAAAACAAGCATGAACCATCGAAGGAATGGATGGAGTGTCATTCATCAGCACTTGGAAGGTGGTCGACACGTTTGTTAAGCCAAATGGCATGACAAGGAATTTAAAGAGCCCTTGATGGTGCAGAACGCCATTTTCTCCATGTCAACGTCATGCATCCGCACCTGATGGTAACTTGTCGAGTAAGAAGACAACACCGTGCAACTTGTTGAGTAGCTCTTCAATGACAAGTATTGGGAATTTATCCTTCACCATCTTACTGTTCAACGCCCCATAATCAACGCAAAAGCGCCATGATCCATTGTGCTTCTTCACGAGCAACACTAACACCGAGAACGCCAACGAGCTCGGCCGAATCACCACTTGATGAAGCATGTCGGCGCACTGCGACTCCAGCTCCTTCTGTAGGTGCACATAGCGGTAGGGTCGCACGACCGCCGATGTCGTACCCGGCAGGAGCCGAATTTGGGGGCTGCGTGGATGCACTAGTAGTAGCCCTACCGGTGTGGCAAAGACTCCGTCAAAACAGCACAACGAGTCCTCCTGTACCTCACCATTGATGGAGATCAATGAAGGGGTGCTCGTTGTCGACTCCTTGACTTGCCAGCAGACCCAATGCCCATTCCAGACGAAGAAGATGGTGCGCGCGGCTAAGTCCCATAGTATCGGCTCTAGTGACTCCAGCCACCAAACACCGAGCACCATTTCGTACAAGCCGAGCACAAGGCTGAAGCAATCGAGAGTGAACGACTCATTGCTGATGGTGATGTGCAGATCCTTGCAACAGCCCGAGCTCTGCACACGCTCAACGTTTGCCATAGTGACTCATAGCCTTGCTCAGTCGCCAAACTTGATGCCAATGTGCTCGGCGATGTCAAGATCCATGAAATTGTGGGTGGACCCCGAGTCCAGGAGAGCGGTGATCTATGCATCGTTGATGACGACGTAGAGCTACATGGTGCGCCCTGCGCGGGGACGAATGCTGGTGAGTGCGTGGATGGAGATCATCGGCGTGTCAATGTCGTCCGCTCGTGTGTCGTCTTCAATCACCTTGATCCAAAACAATTGCTTGCACACTTCCTCGTGCCCAGTCGTGAAGAACTCATTGCAATGAAAACATTGCCCATCCTTGCGACGCTAGGCCACCTCGGTAAGTGTTAGTCGCCTAACGAACGATGCGTGCTTCGCTACTAATTGTGATGAGGCAACAAAGGCAACCAGCACAGTGCATGTGGCAGAACCTGACGGGTTGGTTTGTGCTCGCGACGAATAATGTTGTCATGGTGCCGGCAGGGGCGACGTCGGCTCACATTGTTCATACGCCCGCTAGGGCTGGCAACGAGCCGAGCTCGACTCGGCTCGGCCGGGCCACCTCTTTAGTGAGAAGAGGCTCAACTCGATGGTTTAGTGAGCCAAAATTCTGGCTCGGCTCAGTATCACTGTCCACTTGTCTTTTTTAATATCTTTCAATGTGTTGTACTCCCGTAACTCAGAAAGTGGCGCCGTCTGGGACTCATTCCTCTCAGAAAATCAAGCGACGACACTGGGTGCAGGTAACGGTGGCCGGTGGAGATAGTGGGCCAAGGACGACTAGACGTTGAGGGCATCGGTGGCACCAACCTACAAGGGAGACAAGATGTGTTCGTTTTCGGTGTTCACAGGTCAGTGCTCACACAATGATGAAAATATGCTATTTGATGTTGTCCACTACATATGAATCCATGATTTTATGTACTAGATAGAGGAGCAGATTCGCTCCATGTGTCGATGACCGAGCCGACTAGACTCTAATGTTGGCCGAGACAGGAGGCTTAGCTCGAGTTTGACTCGGTGGCATAGCGAGCCGAGCTCACGAGCACCAAGCCAAACTGCCACCCTTAACGCCCGCGCTAGCATGACAACATCGTCGAGTGTATGTGGTTGTTGCAGCGTGACATCAGTGCTGAGAGGCTTCCCAAGTCCCATGAGGAATAACTGCACCTAATGAGCCTCTATGATTGTCGTCTCCCTGCACAACAAAGCCATGAAACGCTTGGCAAAGTCATCAACACTGTTGTCGTGACACAGAAGCGCGATCTCACCGATCGAGTTGTCGGTCAGTGGCGGCCCAAATCGCTTGTTCACCAGCTGGACAAAGCACGGACACGGGTTGTCCAGTGTTGAGTTCCAACTGGTGATACCACAATTGCACGTCGTCGGTTGAGAAACCATGTTGAAGAACATGGGTTTGATACTCCAGATGTGATGAGTGATTGTCAACGGAAGTCAAAGGAAGAGAAATGAAGACCTGCCGTGTTTGAGGCGCGTGTGACTTAGGTACATGGGCAGCGAGCGACAGCCAGGCAGAGGAGCCGCGAAGTCGGGCTGGCCCAATCCGGGTACATGGGCTAGGAGCGGTAGATGATCCACTGGTCTGTTGACTAGGTTTGACTCAGGTACACGGGCGGCGAGCGATTGCCGGGCTGAGGAAGTTGCGTAGTCGGGTCGGCCCAATCTGGGTACTCGGTGCGAAGACGGTGGACGCTTTGTCAGTTTCGGCGCAAAACTGACAACCTATGATTATTTTGTTTTTAGGATATTAATATTTAGTTTTTAAGTTCAGAATATTTTTATTTGAGTCAGGTGATTTTTCTAAGAATATTTTAGTAATTTTCGGAATTTATTTTAGAGTCAGTGTTAATTTATCCTAGGGGTAAATTAGTCTTTTCATGTATTAGGAGTCGCCTATAAATAGGCCCCTACCCCCCTGGGAATAGGATGACTATTTTTAATAGATCAATCTACAGTCCACCGAAAGTTTTCATCTACGAATTTTTTATCCAGTACTGAAATTTTCCACGGCGGCGCGTGGGTTTGCCACTGCAGCGCACGGCCACAGCTACGGCTGCAGCAGTTTTTCGGCCTTGCATCTCAACACGGCAGGCCCGGCAGCAAATCTTTATTGCACTGGCAAATTGCTGGCTTGCGCACGGCTACCGAGACGAAGCAACGGCTGCAGCTATCGGCCATTAAATCCACGGTGTTGGCGTAAAAGATTACGCTAACAGGTTTCTGTAGAAAAGAAACTAACAAACGAAGTGTTTGCGAAGAGAACTGTTCTAAGCCTCCGAAAGGATAACAATTTAGAATAGTTCGAATGTGTGTATTGAATAACTTGTATTCCGTCTTTATTACAGGGTGAAATGGGGGGTATTTATAGGCCCAAATATTAAGGAAAAGACCTATTTACCCCTCTATTACAACCGACATAATGGAAACTAACTATTCGGTACCCTTGATAGGGCTAAAATGGTAAAAGACTAATCTAATGATATAAAAGATAAATCTTCCATCTTAGCTGGCAATAAAGATCTCGAATTGCCTTAATTCGAAGATATACTCTGAACCAATGCCTATCTTCGTACTTCGAACTTGACTCAAGGCATCTTCGAAGATGGACGTCTGGAAACCATCGAAACCACTATCTGTTGTCATGTTGTTGCGGCAATAACCCCGAAGATGAGATATTTTCCCCCAACAGTAGCCCCTCGAATACGCTTCTCCGTTTAACCTGTAATGTTAGGAGAGTAGTATACGGAAGGAAAAAATAACCAGACATAGGGGTTATCAAACTTCAATTCATCTCCGAAATGTACGAAGATGTAAACTCCGAATCAGCCTCAAGATAGTTATTTTCGAATTAACCGACTCAGGAAGTTCGAGAGCCTTTTTTAGACTTAGAGGAAATAGCCGTTAGTTTTCTGTTTCTAACGGAAACTGTAGCAAGCGCTAATCTCGGAGAAAAGTAACGGCAGGAATGCGAAACGACATGGACTAACGGTAAAAAAGTAAAATCTAGGCTATAAATAGAAGGCCTAGAACTTACCCGGTTACCTTTTCACCGCTTTCTCGCAACCAGACACTTTTTGAGCCCTTTGAGTTCTTGAGCCCTAGCCTCCATTTTCCCTAAAGCAACCCAGTGACTGCAATGGTGAAGACCAAAGGTTCGGGGCCTTCAGCTTTGGCTAGGCAGCAGGCCGCAGCTGCAGCAGCGGCAGCGGCAGCGTTGGCGGCGGCACCTCCGGCACCTGCAGCGACATCCATGGCGGCAGGAGGGAGAAATCCCCAAAATGTCGATGATCAAGGCCTCTGCCCGCCATCAACAAAATACTTGGATCAATCTTTCCAATTGGGGCCTTCTACCTGCAAGAGAGAGTCATTGGCAATCGCAGCGGGAGGGAAAATTAGTAACGGAGTTATGATCCGGAAGCCAGGCAAAGAAATGATTCCGTCGCCAAGACCCAGAGAAGTAGTTGTATTCGAAGCCTTCTTCGAAGCTGGCTTGGGCCTTCCTGCAGTAGACTTCCTGGCGGAGGTACTTGATCTATTCCATGTCACCCTCCCTCAGTTATCTCCGAATGCAGTAGCTAGACTGGCTATCTTCGAATGGGCCTTGAGAGCCGAAGGCTGTGAAGGAAGGGCAGAGATCTTCGCTGCATTACATAGGGCTACATGCCAACCAAAGATCTTCGTAGGCCCCGGAGGTGAAAAAGTAGTAGTATCCTTCGGTAGTATCAACTTTAGGCTTCGAGATGAGTATGCCCTTCAGTTTCCTGCTAAGGCCATCAATGCAAGATGGTATACTGATTGGTTTCTGAGATGGTTCTATGCCAAAGTTGGGGCAAGCAGTCCTTTGGCTGGACCTTTTAGAGAAATCCAATTCCGGAAGGAAGCCTTAGTGCAGCCCAACGAAGGTCAACTCGAAGCCCGTCTCAACCTGCTTCAAAAGATTAGCCGAAGGTTAAGCATGCGAGACTTAGCCGAAGAATTCCTCGGTCTGCAAATTTCTCCGCTTATGGCCAACTGGCCTATCGCCTTCGAGGATGATTCGGAAGGCGGTCTCCGCAAGATTAACTTGACTTCGAGCCCTGCAGGTAACTTCGAAACCAACATGTATTATACATATTTACTTCGAAGAAAGACTAACTTGATTTATTTATTTTTTAGCTTCTTCAGCCCTATTACTTCAGAGCAAATTATAAGGGCTTCGGAGAAGATTTTGGGTGCCCCAACTCCGACTGAAAAAGAATGGAGAGTTAAATTGGTCGGGAGTTGGGAGAGGTTTAACAGAGTATGGGGAATGTTGGAGATGACTCCGCCCCCTCTAATGGACTGGGTGCCTTTGGAGAAAGGACCCAAGAAGAGGATAGCCGAAGCTGAGGCTTCGAGCTCCGCAAAGACTCCAGTGAAGAAGGTAGCTCGGAAGCCTAGAAAACCTGCATCTCCGAGCCCAAGAACCTCAACCTCCGGTTCTAAAGAAGATGAAGGTAAACTATTAGTGAGGTTAATTGATGAGGATGCAGCTCAAAAAGATATTCACATTGAAGATACTGTAGGTATGCCGGAGTCTCAGGCTAACATTGAAGAAGTGAGAACTCTGGATGCTCAAGAAGAAGAGCAAATCGAAGCCCCTGCGGGTGAAGGTGAAGTTGAAGTTGCTACAACTTCAGTTTTGGATGAAGGGAGGACTGCTCAAGGAGATACTCCGGCAGTTGAAGTTTTAACTTTGGATTCAGACGAAGACCTTACCTTCGATCCTCCGAGCAGTCCGATGCTTGCTCGCCCCCAAAATGTCGAAGGTAAACTTCGAATGATTTTCTTGTTCTTTTCTGCAAAATTATACAATGTATAATACCTTTGCTTTTGCAGAGCCCTCTTCTGTGGAAGAAGTGCGTCGCGAAGATCCAATTCAAGGGCCTTCGACAACTTCAGAGCCTCACCCGGAAGTCGCTCAACAGGGGCCTGGAAGGGGTAAAAGACAAATAGAACCTCTCCCTGCTCAAGGATCAACTTCGTCTGAATCAACAGACGAGAGTCAATCTACTGAGGGGAGCCATCTACCGAAGCTCCAAGGACCTCAGGAGAACGCTCCGTAGCTTCGCCAAGCAGAGATGACCAAGAAGCTTCGGCAATGCTCCCTCTTTTAACTCCTTTTTTGGAGCAAAGAACCAGGCTTCGGACTCTGCTCAAACCTTTAGGTCGAGTCAGTCGCGAAGTCGGGGAGACAGAGCTGGTAGCTATTTTAAGCAGGGCGAAGAGTTCGGAGCTAAACGTTGCCATGGAACGAGCAGTCTACCAGGTACGGAACACCTTCGAACCAATAACAAATTATACATGAATAATTTCTTACTTCAGTTTTTTCTTTTCTTAGCAAGCGGTCTTGGCCCGCGCTGCAACTTTATCAGGCGAACATGAAATTGCTCAGCTTCGGGAAGAAAATGAAGCTCTTAAGCGCAACTTGTCTTTCTCCGAAGCTAGAGTGGTTCAAATGAATAATGTGATTTCGACAGAGCGCAGGGCCAGACAAGGTTTGGAGGCTGAAAATAAAGAGCTCGAAGCAGAAAGGATCGTGCTTCGAGCGGAAATCGAAAGGGTGCGGTTGGAGCATGCTAATGCTGGGTCCGAACTTGTGAGGCTCCAAGAGGAAACCAGCCAACTCCTAAATCAGAAGAATACTTTAACTACGGAGAATGCTAGGATTTCCGGAGTTCTAGAAGAAATGACTTCGAGCAAGGATGCATTAATTGAAGAAAAGCTTAAGTCCGAGAAGGTAGCTACGGAGGTCATAGAACAAATGCTAGGTGTTCTAGAGTACTTCGGTACTACTGGATCACTTCCAAGGAGCAGCGAAGCAAATGAAGACGGCGGGTATTCGTTACGGAGAACTCTCCGGACAAGTGTCTGCCATCGGACTACTTCGTTACTACGAGGACTTGGGCCGAACAATCACTCCGAGCGCAGAGGGCCCTATTACCTTCGACGACGAACGGCTTCTAACTCCTTCCGAAGGCGTGACCGCTGCCTGGCAGGCCTTCCAAGCTTCATGGAGAGCCGAAGGTCGCACCGCGATCAAGGCTTGGATCGACGAAGGTCAACGCCAGAAGCAAGCTCGGAACCAAGCTTCAAGCAGTCAGCCTCCTCCGAACCCGCAGGTTTAGGAATAATTTAGGATTTTTGACTATGTAAAGCTTCATGCTTGTAAACATTTATCAATGAAAATCTTGTTTATCATATTTTTAGGCTTTGCCTCTTATGGAAGACATCGAAGTGTTAGAGCTTAACGACGAACTTCGCTCATTATGGAACACCTTCGAACTTCTAAAGACTTACAAGCGTCCTCGATTTCTAATTCCTCGAGATGACTCCGGCGTTATTGCGCCCGAAGTAATCAAAGATGTATTGTCTTATATTAAAGAGGAAGAAAAAGAGGTTATCGTAAACACTTCGTCTTCTGAAGACACTATTTGGTCTGAAGACGAAGGTGAAGCTCGAAATAAAAGATCTGAAGATCTTAGAAGCTGGGAAAGAAGCCCCGAACGGCTTCGAACTTGGGCTGAGCTTCAACAAGAACAGAAGGATTTTAGAGCTTCGAAGGGGAGGAAGAGAGTTAAACGTAAAGTTATTAGAACTCCCGATGCCGGAACTAGTCGTTCCACCCCTAGCTCTAGGGACCGAAGAGGTCTCCGATTCCTTTTTGGTATAGATACCAATTTTTCATAGTGTAATCTGTAAACACATTTATTTGAATAATGAATACCGATTTAAAATTGTCTCCATATTTACTAGCCCCTCTTTGGGTATAAGCAACTTCGAAATATATTCAAAGATGGTTATGCGCAAAGAAAAAACTTCGGAGTACAATTTTTTGGGGGTTCGGAGCCCCTCTGTAATTTAAAGATCTTTTAAAATCTTATGAAATGTCTTCGACTATTTGCAGTCGGAAGAATGGCAACTTAGTACCTTTGTTTTATGAAAGAAATCACTTGAGATAACTTTCAGGACACTTTATCATCTTGGATAATTTGTCACTTTGGACTGTGTTAACAAACATTCGAAGCTCATGGCTCAAATTCTGTTTTGCTTTAGCCACCTTCGGCTTATTTTTGCGATCTCTGTCGAACCAATGGTTCGGAGTTTGCAATGGTCTCTTTGGACTCTTTTTACGGATGTCTACCAGCCAATGGCTTGGACTCCGTATATTTTGGCCACCTTCGGCTCTTTTTGCAGAAGTCTACCAGCCAATGGCTTGGACTTCGCAGGTTTTGGCCACCTTCGGCTCTTTTTACGGAAGTCTACCAGCCAATGGCTTGGACTCCGTAGGTTTTGGCCACCTCCGGCTCTTTTTACGAAAGTCTACCAGCCAATGGCTTGGACTCCGTAGGGTGTGGTTTTGGGCTCTTTTACGGATGCCTACAAGCCGGTGGCTTGGGCTCCGGATTATGTCAGCCCCCACGTCGGAAGCTTCAAACTTTATAGGTTCGAAGTCCGAAAATACAATCCAGCTTCATGACACTTCCCTCTCGGTCGACCCCGCGGTTCCAGTGCGTCCACTCGGAAGCTGGAAGTCTATGAGGGGAAGGCACTATCAGGATCATATGCTTTATTAATTTAGAAGATGATTACAAGCGAATTACAAGGAGCCCTTATGCGAAGTATCGCTTTAGGTGCTCCGCATGCCAAGTATGTGTTAACTCTTCACCTTCTAAATTAGCTAACTTAAAGGAGCCAGGGCGCCCTGAACGGACAATTAGATATGGACCTTCCCATTTATTCCCTAACTTCCCTGGTGCTATAATGCTTCGTAGAACAAGATGACCCGGTCTTAGTTCATTGAGCTTAACCTTCGGGTCAAACCAAACCTTCGTCTGCTGATGATACTTTGATAAATTTGCCACAGCTCGAAGTCTTGTTTCTTCTGATAAATCTAACGAAGCTTGTCTTTCTTCTTCAATGTCCGGTTCGGTGCTGCGAAAAGATCCTCCTTTGAGCTCCGTTGGAGTCTGTTGGAACAATGGCATTAGTTCCAGCAGGTTTTTCTGTGGTGGAGTATGATATGGAGAATGAACCTCGATGGGTTCTCACAGGGAGAGATAGGGTTTATATTGGTTCGGGCCTCCCTAGGGGATAATAACCCTACGTCCAGTTTGTAGTGGATTTGGCATGGTGTGCCTTGATGTGAAGAGGATAACTCCAGGGTCCCATGGCCCCCTCGAGCATGTGCCCCGTTACAAGGGCTTGGCCCTGCTTTTATAGGCACGCAGGCCAGAGGAAAAGACTGGAATGCCCCCCTATGAGCCCTTGGTTCATAGGGGCAGAGAGGGGAAAAGGAGCTTAGCTACGGTACAAAAGTGCCAGACAACTTTACAGCTTTACTGGCGTGTCAGGCTGCGCCAGGCTTTGACCAGCTAAACGACATTCCAGGGGCGGGGGGCCCCCGGTATGGACTTGGCTCCGGAGGGCGGCCTCCGGGCTTGGCTCCGGAGGGCGGCCTCCGGGCTCGGCTCTCGGGGGGCGGCCTCCGGACTTGGCTCCAGGAGGGTGGCCTCCGAACTGGACTCCCGGAGGGCGGCCTCCGGGCTCGGCTCTCGGAGGGCGGCCTCCGGGCTCGGCTCTCGGGGGGCGGCCTCCGGACTTGGCTCCCGGAGGGTGGCCTCCGAACTGGACTCCGGAGGGTGGCCTCCGGACTTGGCTTCCGGAGGGTGGCCTCCGAACTTGGCTCCCGGAGGACGGCCTCCGGGCTCGGCTCCCGGAGGGTGGCCTCCGAACTGGACTCCGGAGGGTGGCCTCCGGACTTGGCTTCCGGAGGGTGGCCTCCGGACTTGGCTCCCGGAGGACGGCCTCTGGGCTCGGCTCTCGGGGGGCGGCCTCCGGACTTGGCTCCTGGAGGACGGCCTCCGGGCTCGGCTCTCGGGGGGCGGCCTCCGGACTTGGCTCCCGGAGGGTGGCCTCCGGGCTTGGCTCCCGGAGGGTGGCCTCCGGACTTGGCTCCCGGAGGGTATACTGGGACCTGCAAACAATACTTAGGGAGAAAGCAGGCTCCGACAGTACCTGACTCTGGGCCGGAGGCTGTCGGAGGCTGACGTCATTTGGCCTCTGTTTAAGGGAAGCATATTTCCCCAACAGTAGCCCCTCGCGTGTAGGCCTTCGGAACGAAGGGGTGCACGCGCCCTTAGGGCAAATGACCTGAAAACACTTCGGAGGAAACATACCTCCGGAGCCAGGACCGAAGGAGACCTCGATTCCTGGGGGTAATAAATGCTCGTGCCAGAGCGGCCTCGGGGAGCCCGAACGGCTCCGCAACGGTCAGAAAAGTTACCGTTACCTTGCTTGGGCCTGATTCGCTTTCGCCGGAGGCCCATCTGGCGGCGGGCTCGGCCCATGACGGTTGGAATTCTTACCGCGCCTATAAATAGGGACTTACCGCGTGCAGCCCCGACACACTTTCATTCGCTTCTTCTTACCGCCTTACCACCTTCGCTCTCCTCTTCCTCCTAGCCTCGCAGAGCGACCTTCGCGAGCTTCTAGCCCTTCGCCATCCTTTAGCCCTTCGAGCCGAAGCCTGATCAGAATGCCGAAGAAGGCAGTGACGAAGCCCCTGGTTTTGGGCTCGAGCTCGGGCTCCGCCCAGGTGCAGGCGGCGGCGGCAGCGGCCGCGGCAGCGAAGCCCGCGGCTAGGCGACTGGGGCCGAGGGACCTTCGGACGCCCTCCGACAGGTTCGAGCAGACCCTGGAGATGAGGGCTTCGATCTCTACGGAGGAGTCGGTCCGGAGAGCCTGCGAGGGGAAGATTGCGGCAAAAATCCAATTAAGGGTTCCAGAGAAGTCGGAGGCCGTACCGAAGCCTCGGGCCGACGAAGTGGTGGTGTTTGAAGCCTTCTTCGAGGCCAGCCTCGGACTGCCTGCGGTGGGGATGCTGAGCGAAGTCCTCAAGGCCTACAACCTCGAGCTCCCTCAGCTTTCGCCCAACGCAGTGGCGAGGCTAGCTGTTTTTGAGTGGGCCATGAGGGCCGAAGGCTGCGAGGGCCGCGCGGATGTCTTCGTTGCTCTTCATGATGCCAACTGCCAGCCGAAGCCCAGGGAGGGGACGGACCGCGTCAAGAGGGCGCTGGCCTTCGGCAGTGCCAACTTCCAGCTCCGGAAGGAGTTCCAAGACGCCTTCCCTGCGAGGGCTGTAAACAGCAAGTGGTATTCGAGATGGGACCAAGAGTGGTTCTACGCCTCCGTCGGCGCGAACTCTCCCCTTCGAAGTACCAACGCCCACATCCTGTACCGGCGCGAAGGGGTGGTGACGACCAGCGAAGGCCTTCTTCACTCGAGGATCTCGCTGCTCCGAAGGGTGGCGGCGAAGATGAGCATGAGGGACCTCGCGGAGGAGTTCATTACCCTTCGGCTTAGCCCCCTCGCGCGCTCCTGGCCGGAGGGTCTCTTCCAGGCTTCGGGTCGAGGAGAACTCAGCGAGCTGGCCTTCGACCGCTTCTGTAAGGCTTCGCGCTCTTCTTGCTTTTAATACTTGAATACTTTGCCCTTAACTCAACCTTTTCGTGTAGCCGACCTCGACATGAGGACCCCGGAGGAGGCCATCGCGGCGGCGGACCGAGTCGTTGGGACTCCGACCCCCGAGGAGCAGAACCAGCGCCTCGCCCTGGTGGGGTCCTGGGAGCGCTGGAACAGAGTGTGGACCGCGCTTGGCCTCGGAGGGCTCCCCGCTCTGCCGGACTTCGCCCACCTGGCTGCCTCGTCGGCCGGAGCCAAGAGGAAGAGGGGGGACGAGGACGAAGCGGACGCTTCGGGGGAGGCTGCGGCGAAGCCCGCAGCTACTCCGACCCCCAAGAAGGCCGCGAAGCCCCTGGCGGCGAGGGCTTCGGAGGAGGAGGCCGATGCGCGCACTCCGGCTGCCAAGGAGGCCACGGATGCCCCGGCGGAACCAGCTTCGGGCGCGAAGGCGGATGCGCCAGCTTCGCAGCGAGGGGGCTGGAGGACACACTTAGCCCCTGGTTCCTTCCAGGAGATCTCTGATGATGGTAAACCCCTTTTTTCTCTTTTTGCATGCCTCTCTTCAATATGCAGGTTTTGACTTGGCTTTTCGCAGAGGACGAAGATGATGCGAGGCCCACTGTGGCGAAGCCGGCAGGCGAAGGTGGGTCGAAGCCCGCCGAAGCGAAGCCTGCGGAGGCTTCGAGCAGCAGCAGCAGCGGCAGCGGCAGCGGCAGCGGCAGTGGGTCGGAGTCCGAGAGCACTTCGTCCGACGGCGAGGGCGGCGGAGACCGTGCGGACCCTCGAGGCGAAGAAGATGTCGACGTGGTGGGCCTGAGCCCCGCCTTGCCGGAGTCCGCGGAGACCACCGTGGCGGTGATTCACCCCTTCAAGCCGAGGGGGGGCGTGACGGCGGCGGCGATCCTCGGCTTCCGCGAGGCCTGCGCTACTGCGGAGGAGGGGGACTTGGTGGCCCAGCTTAGCCACCGAGATCCCACGGAGCTCTTCGTTAGTTCGAACGAAGTCCTCATGCGGGTGAGCGGAGCCCCTTGCGGCTTCGAACTATACTTTGTCTCTTGGTTAATACTTAAGGTTTCTTGAATTCCTGCAGGCCCTCGCCCTGAACGCGGCAGCTTCGACTGCTGCTGACCGGCGGATGGAGCGCCTCGCGGAAGAGAAGGAGGCCCTTCGCCGCGAGGTCTTAGAGGAGGCTGAGAAGCGGAGGCGGGCCGAGGCTTCGGCTGCTGAGGCGAAGGAAGCCTTGGCCTCGGAGACGACTCGGCTCCGCGCGGAGCTCCAAGCTTCGAAGGACGCCGAGGCCCGTCAGGTGAAGGAGAACGAGGAGCTCCGCCAGCGAGCTCGGGATCTTGAAAGCTTTGTCGTGGCTAATCTTGGCGAGGCCACCCAGAGCCTGACTGAGGTCCTTGAAAAGATAGGGACCGAGTGCCGGACTCCGGAATTTGGCGATCAGGACCCGATAGGGGACCGCGCCGATTTCTTGAAGACTGCGGCTTTGGTAGCGGACGAAGCGCTGACGGGCTTCGCTCTTATGGCCGGTCGCGTCGCGGGCCAAGGGGTGCTGCATCTGCTCCATGCCGCGGGGTGTGACCACCTTCGGGCTGCGACCTCCGTGACCCCAGTGGCCTTCGGGGGTCCGCACTTGGTGACGCCTCCGGGCGAAGTCCGAGGGGCCTGGCGGCGGCTGCAGGAACCTTGGAAGGAGCAAGGCTGCGAGGCAGTCCTTGACCTTATGAAGGCCCTTCGACAACGCCGGTTCAAGGGGCCCGCCGACTCGGACAAGCCTTCGACCTCGACGACTCCGCCTCCGAAGGTGTAGATCTCCTTAGGTTTTCTTGTAATACCTAGCTGTAGGCTTTGTAAAAACTTATCAGTTTATTAATATGAATGCGGGGGTTTTTTATACCTGCCCAAGCTCAGCCTTCGAGCATAGACCTCGAAGTCCTCGAGGACTCTGACGGGCTTCGGCAACTGTGGGCGATTCTTGAAGTAGCTAGGTCCGAAGGCCCCCCTCGGTTTAAGCTTCCGAGGGGGCCTAGGGGCGAAGCCATCTCCGAAATAGCTCAGGACTTGCTAGCCGCTGTGAAGGCGGAGCCCCTTCAGAGCCCCTTACCTTTGCCTTCGCGAACGGTGTTAGCGAGCGACGAAGCCCTAGACTTTTCTGCCTTCGACACGGCCCCGCCTACTTCGCGAACTTGGAGCAACCTGCAAAGCGGAAGTCGGAGCCTGTGGGCTTCGGAGCCTGGACGGGCCGGTCGAGGGAGAGCGGGCTCCGACGAGGCAACGTCCAGCCGAGGTGGCCCTGGCCGAAGAAAGGGCAAGCGAGGGTCGGGGGCTCGCACACGATTCTTCTTAGGCTTAGATACAGATTATACGTAGTTTTGTTTCCGAAGCATGTTTGTAACACACTTCACAACATACAATGAATTGAGCTTGTTATCTTCGCACACTTTGTCTGTATGCTTCGTGTTGTTTGGCTTCGAACGCTTAGCTTGTCACGCTCGCATTGCGCATTATATTCGCACACCTCGCATACATTCTTCCCCCCTTTTGCTCGTGGCAGTTAGGGACTTGACCGTTGCTGGTGCGGGCAAAAAATAAACGTGCGAAGGGGTGCGCCTTTTCGGCGGCTTCGGATATTTGGATTTGTATCGAGCGAAGGCCTCTCACGGGCTCCGAACGCATCGATTTGGTGCGAAGCAAGGCTTCCGCATAACCAATTTGAGCGAAGCATGCTTCGGCATGCCGGGGTTTGGATGCTGTACGTGAGCGGGGCTCTGAAACGCACTTAGATTATGGCGAAGTATGACTTCGGGACGCTTAGGCGTATAGTATATGAGCACGCGAAGCCAGGCTTCGGAGCGTGTTTAGATAATGAAGCAAGGCTTCAAAACTTGGTCCTGTAATGAGAAGGATATTTGGTGTGGATTCACCGAACCTGTGATAGTGTGAGCCACCTTCGACTCTGAGCCACCTTCGACTCTGGGTCACCTTCGACCCTGGGATGCTTCGGGTGCGGAACCCGGAATCCCTGGGATGCTTCGGGCGCGGAGCCCGGAATCCCTGGACGCGTCGGGCCAGTGGCCCGGAGTCCTTTTAGCCCACTGCTACGGGCCCGGGGGCACTGTGTAGCCTTCGGAGGGGTACTCCGGGTTTTAAATAAGGCGAAGCATGGCTTCGGGTTTAAATAAGGCGAAGCAAGGCTTCGGTTTTTAAGTAAAGCGAAGCGAAGCATGGCTTCGGTTTTTGAACAAGGCGAAGCGTGGCTTCGGTTTTTGAACAAGGCGAAGCGTGGCTTCGGTTTTAAATAAGGCGAAGCATGGCTTCGGTTTTTAAGTAAAGCGAAGCATGGCTTCGGTTTTTGAACAAGGCGAAGCGTGGCTTCGGTTTTAAATAAGGCGAAGCATGGCTTCGGTTTTTAAGTAAAGCGAAGCATGGCTTCGGGCTTACGTTAATGTAACTGCCAATTGGTGCATCGGAGTAAGGCTTCGGGCGGTACTTAC
This sequence comes from Zizania palustris, assembly GCA_019279435.1. NCBI lineage: Eukaryota > Viridiplantae > Streptophyta > Magnoliopsida > Poales > Poaceae > Zizania > Zizania palustris. The sequence continues at coordinate 51,168,388 of JAAALK010000080.1, forward strand.
CTTGTAGCCCTCGGGCTCCGATGACCTTTGAAACGTGGAGCGGAGCCCCTTGCCGGAGAGTGGGCTCCGGTACGCGAAGAATGGAGGAAGGCGAAGGTGGCCTTCGATCTGCCCTCGAAGCCCCTTGCCGGAGGGTGCGCGAAGCGAGAAAGCCTCGATGCTCCCCCCTCGGGCGCACTTCGGGTTGCAGGCAGTGGTAGAGAACTTAGCTTCTAGGACTAAGCTCCCCACGGACGGCGCCAACTGTTGGAACAATGGCATTAGTTCCAGCAGGTTTTTCTGTGGAGTATGATATGGAGAATGAACCTCGATGGGTTCTCACAGGGAGAGATAGGGTTTATACTGGTTCGGGCCTCCCTAGGGGATAATAACCCTACGTCCAGTTTGTAGTGGATTTGGCATGGTGTGCCTTGATGTGAAGAGGATAACTCCAAGGTCCCATGGCCCCCTCGAGCATGTGCCCCGTTACAAGGGCTTGGCCCTGCTTTTATAGGCACGCAGGCCAGAGGAAAAGACTGGAATGCCCCCCTATGAGCCCTTGGTTCATAGGGGCAGAGAGGGGAAAAGGAGCTTAGCTACGGTACAAAAAGTGCCAGACAACTTTACAGCTTTACTGGCGTGTCAGGCTGCGCCAGGCTTTGACCAGCTAAACGACATTCCAGGGGCGGGGGGCCCCCGGTATGGACTTGGCTCCGGAGGGCGGCCTCCGGCTTGGCTCCGGAGGGCGGCCTCCGGGCTTGGCTCCGGAGGGCGGCCTCCGGGCTCGGCTCTCGGGGGGCGGCCTCCGGACTTGGCTCCCGGAGGGTGGCCTCCGAACTGGACTCCCGGAGGGCGGCCTCCGGGCTCGGCTCTCGGGGGGCGGCCTCCGGGCTCGGCTCTCGGGGGGCGGCCTCCGGACTTGGCTCCCGGAGGGTGGCCTCCGAACTGGACTCCGGAGGGTGGCCTCCGGACTTGGCTTCCGGAGGGTGGCCTCCGGACTTGGCTCCCGGAGGACGGCCTCCGGGCTCGGCTCCCGGAGGGTGGCCTCCGAACTGGACTCCGGAGGGTGGCCTCCGGACTTGGCTTCCGGAGGGTGGCCTCCGAACTTGGCTCCCGGAGGACGGCCTCCGGGCTCGGCTCTCGGGGGGTGGCCTCCGGACTTGGCTCCTGGAGGACGGCCTCCGGGCTCGGCTCTCGGGGGGCGGCCTCCGGACTTGGCTCCCGGAGGGTGGCCTCCGGGCTTGGCTCCCGGAGGGTGGCCTCCGGACTTGGCTCCCGGAGGGTATACTGGGACCTGCAAACAATACTTAGGGAGAAAGCAGGCTCCGACAGTACCTGACTCTGGGCCGGAGGCTGTCGGAGGCTGACGTCATTTGGCCTCTGTTTAAGGGAAGCATATTTCCCCAACAGAGTCATAGCTTCATCTCCGAATAGTAGTCTGAACGGAGTAAAACCTGTGGACCTTGTTTGCGTAGTCCGAATGGACCACAGAATCTTCGGAAGCTCTTCGGTCCACAGTCCCTTTGCTAATCCTACTATTCTTCGATTTAGCCCTGATAAAATATTTCCATTGGCTCGCTCTACGGCTCCATTAGACTGAGGATGCCTCACTGCAGCAAAACATAGCTGAATGCCTAGATCTTCGCAAAACTTCCTGAAGGGTTCTGCGTCGAACTGTGTTCCATTATCAACTGTGAGGTATCTAGGCACTCCGAACCGGCAAATGATGTTCTTCCAGAAGAATTTCTGTACATTGTTCGAAGTGATAGCTGTTAAGGGTTCTGCTTCCACCCATTTAGAAAAATATTCAATAGCTACCACTGCGAACTTCAGATTTCCCTTGGCTACTGGAAAGGGACCAATTAAATCCATACCCCATCTGGCCATAGGCCATACCGGAGCAATGACTTGAAGAGCTGTTGGTGGGCGATGACTCCGTCGACCCATCCACTGGCATTCTTGACAAGTGCGGACTAAGCTCTCCGCATCAGCTGTTATTGTAGGCCAATAAAGCCCCTAGCGAAGTGTTTTTCCTACCAAAGCTCTAGGGGCTAAATGACTACCACAAAGGCCTTCATGAATTTCTCGAAGAATTTCTTGGCCTTCGGCTTGAGATATACATCGGAGTAGAGGGGAACATACTCCGGCCTTGTATAATATACCGTTGATTATTTGATAGTTTCTGGCTCTGAGCTTTAATCTTGACAGTTGTGGCTCTTCGGGCAAATTTGTTCCTCCTTGTAAAAGTTTCATAATTTAATTTTTCCAATCTGCACTAGGAATGCAAGAATGAATCTCTGCAGAAGGAATTTGTGGCACCGAAGGTATATTGAGTTCCTCGTAAAAAGCTTCTTCGGGCACATCCACAGCTCCGGCTGCAGCTTTTGCTAAGATGTCCGCTTGCACATTTTCTGCTCTTGGTATACTCCGAATGGAAATACCCTTGAAGTGTGCTTCGATTTTACGGATTTCTTCTAAGTACTTCGCAAGCTGTGGATGCCGAACTTGGAAACTTTTGTCTATGTGCCCTGCTACTATCTGAGAATCTGTCTTTATAATTATTCTTGTAGCCCCTAGAGCACGTGCTTTTCGGAGTCCCAATAAATTCCTTCATACTCCGCTATATTATTGGTAGACTTAAAGTTGAGTCTTGCGGAGTACATTGCTCTTTGCCATGAAGGTGAAATCAACACTGCCCCAATGCCTGCTCCGGATGCTTAGAAAGCCCCATCGGAGTAAACAGTCCAAACTCCGTCACTTGACTTCTCCGGAGCCAAATTTGCAGGTGGAGTCCACTCTGCTACAAAGTCTGCTAGGACTTGGGATTTGATATCTGTCCTTGCCAAGAAAGATATGCCGAAGGGTGCTAGCTCGACTGCCCACTTCCCAATCCTTCCAGTGGAATCCTTACTTTGGAGCATATCTCCTAAAGGATACAAAGTTGGTACAATTACATTGTGAGCCAAAAAATAATGTCTTAACTTCCTCGAAGCCATTATCAGAGCATAAACGAACTTCTCAAGTTCGGAGTATCTTGTCTTCGCTCCTGATAATGCTTCGGATACAAAATAAACAGGATTTTGGACCAACTTCCCATTGAAATCCACTTCTCTGACAAGGACTGCGCTGACAGCAGAACCTGTAGCTGCAAGGTACAGGAGTAGGGTTTCGTCCGCAGTAGGCACCGTGAGTGTAGCAAGATTACTGAGATACTCTTTAATATCTTCGAAGCTTTTCTGACACTCCGGTGTCCATGCAAAATCTTCGGACCCTTTCAATGCTTTAAATATAGGCAAGCTTCTCTCCGCAGACCTTGATAAAAACCTGCTAAGTGCTGCCAGACGCCCAGTCAGCTTTTGCACTTGCTTTAAATTTTCCGGAGGAGCCATCTTTTGCAGCGCAGTTATTTGAGTAGGGCTAACTTCAATTCCCCTACTTGAAACTAAATACCCTAACAACTTTCCAGCCTTAGCTCCGAAGATACATTTTTCAGGGTTAAGACGGATTCCACATGCCCGAAGGCTATTGAATGTTTCTGCTAAGTCTAGGCTATGCTGGTGCTTTAAAGCACTCTTTATTACAATATCATCCATATAGGCCTCCACATTGCGACCTAATTGATGACCTAGAGCCTTAGCAACTAACCTCGAAAAAGTAGCCCCGGCATTTCTTAAGCCGAAGGACATTCTTACATAACAGAATACTCCCGAAGGAGTTACGAAGCTTGTCTTGATTTCATCTTCGCGCTTCAACCATATTTGATGATAACCAGAATACGCGTCAAGGAAGCTTAATAACTCCGAACCTGCGGTGGAGTCAACCAATTGATCAATTCGGGGCATGGGGTAGGGGTCACGTGGGCATGCTTTATTCAAGGATGTGAAATCAATGCACATTCGCCACTTCCCGGAAGACTTCTTTCTGACGAAGACTGGGTTGGCTAACCATTCTGTGTGAGCCACTTCTCTGATAATCCCAGCCTTCAACAATTTCTCCACTTCGTCCTTAGCTAGAGCAGCTCTTTCTGCGGACATCTTCCGGAGTCCTTGCCGAACAGGTCGGGCCTTCGGGTTTACAAGTAAACTATGCTCAATGATATCCCGATCGACTCCGGTGATATCTTCGTCAGACCAAGCGAAGACATCCAAATTTTCCTCTACCACCTTTTCCAAGGAGGCTGCAACTTCTGGGGGTAAATCTTTACCAAATTGAAATGTATACTCTTTACCATCTTTAACGATTACCTTCGTTGCAATTTCTCCCTCAGGACTTGGTCTTGGAAAGGACTTCTTCGAAGCTTCGGAGGAGGCTGAAAAAATTTCTTCATTATCCTGCACACTGTTTACTTGTCTTGGATCAAAAGGGGGACCATGGTCATATTCCGCTCTCCGAGCAATAGCTTGATCTCCGAAGACAGTAAGGACTCCTGCCTGTGTGGGCATCTTCATGCACAAATAATTGTGATGCGCCACAGCTCCGAACTGGTTTAGCATGCCTCTTCCGAAGATGACGTTGTAAGCATATGGGGCATCTACAACATCGAAGATTACTTCCTCAGTCCGGGCCAATAAACCTTCTCCGAAGGTAACTTCTAGGCCTATTTGGCCAAGTGCATCAAGCGGAGGTCCTGCGAAGCCTTGCAGAGGACGAGCCGCTGGAAGGAGATGCTTCTTGGAAATGCACAATTGATCGAAGGCTTGAACAAAAATGATATCTGCCGAACTACCTCCGTCAATCAACACCCTTCGAACTTCAGTGCCCGCAATATCAGCAGTGATAACCAGTGGATCTGCATGCGGGAACTTAATACCAGCTGCATCCTCCGCAGAAAAAGATATCGGTACGTGAGACCACTCCGGCATTGCAGCTGCAGACGACGAAGTCCCAATATGGCCTACTTCTCTGACGTAGTCCCTTCGCTGTCTCTTGGACATGCTTCCCAGGGTACCTCCTCCGGAGATAGGGAGAACTACTCTTTTTCCTCTATCTTGCCCTTCCTCTTGCTTCGGAGGTGGCATAACATTGGCCACCGGAGGGTGTCTTGCAGCATCAAAGTTTTCTATCCGCGCCACAACCTGGACCGGCTCTGGGCGCGTTGCAGCTGGAACTCGGTCGGTACTACCTCGACCCGAAGTTCTCTCTAAGTACTCTCCCCTTAGAGTAAGTATAGCCTTGCAAGTATCAGTTGCATGGCTTCGATTTTCTCCATGGATGCAGCAGAAAAGGATCTGGCCCTTGCCAACCGTTTTCCCTGGCGGCCTCCAGCCGCTGGCCTTGTTCCCCGTAGACTGTGGAGCTCTTGGTGCAAACTTCTGTGGGGGTGCAATATTCATGACTTCAGAACGAGGGTGCTTTTGTCCTCTTCTTCGATCATGTTGAACTTCGAAGACTGGTTCCTGCGGCTGTGCCGAAGTTTTCACTTCTACTTTGACTTCTTGCAATATGGACGAAGTAGTAGCAGTCCTCCGAAGCCAACCCTCTTCTGACCTCGCATACTCCTCGAAGTATGCAATCAACTGAGAGACCGAGGAGATGCTTTTCCGATGAAGCTTATCCAGAAGGCCTTGATGAGTGACGCCTTCCCGAGCTGCATCAACTACTGAAGATGCGGACAACCCCCGAATTTGCGACTTCGTATGAGCGAAGCGCTTAAAATATTGCCTCAATGTCTCTCCAGGGAGCTGTTTCACCTAGAAAAGGCTTCCTGTTGACATGGGAGGCACGAAGGTGCCCTGAAAATTGCTTATAAACTTCTTCTTCAGCTGCGACCATGAATTAATTGATCCTGGCTTCAAGGACCAGAACCACCTTAATGCCACTCCTTGAAGAGCTAAAGGGAAGCACTTCGCCATGGTGTCTCGAACTCCTCCGCTAGCTTCAATTGCTAGGGCATAAGAACGAACAAACTCTCCGGGATCTTCATCTCCGGCATACTTACAGAGCTTCGAAGTTTTAAACTTTGGATCAAAGCGAACTTTCTGCAGCTCAGGATGCAGCGGAGATTCATTATCGAAGGAGGCGTTCTCCGGGGCTTCGGGATAATCAAGATCGTCGTCTTCGGGCACTTCTGGGATAGTTGGGATGGCTTGAGAACGAAGCCTGTTCGCAGCTTCTTGTCGCCACCTCGCTACCTCAGCTTGAAGGTTGGCCATTTGAGTGGCCATATCTCCAAGATTGTTTTCATCTCCTCCGAAAGGATCTTCCGGGTCTTGAGAACTGGTAGGATCAGTTCGAATTGGGATGGAGGGTGGAGAAGGGACTCCGGGCGGTCGGAGTATGGAAGGGGTTGGCGGAGAAGCTTCGAATGTTCGAGGGATGGAAGCCCCTTCCGGAGTTTGCAGAGGGAATGTCGAAGGCCCTCCGACTTCAACTGTGTCGAAGGGTATCTCTCCGGAGATCCGAGAAGACCTCCGAGTGGGATTGCGGGGTGCGCTCCGCTTAGGAGGCATGATGTAAGAAGTTGGTAGAGAACGAAGTTTTTCGGACTAGGTTCCCCACGGACGGCGCCAACTGTTGGCGTAAAAGATTACGCTAACAGGTTTCTGTAGAAAAGAAACTAACAACGAAGTGTTTGCGAAGAGAACTGTTCTAAGCCTCCGAAAGGATAACAACTTAGAATAGTTCAAATGTGTGTATTGAATAACTTGTATTCCGTCTTTATTACAGGGTGAAATGGGGGGTATTTATAGGCCCAAATATTAAGAAAAAGACCTATTTACCCCTCTATTACAACCGACATAGTGGAAACTATTCGGTACCCTTGATAGGGCTAAAATGGTAAAAGACTAATCTAATGATATAAAAGATAAATCTTCCATCTTAGCTGGCAATAAAGATCTCGAATTGCCTTAATTCGAAGATATACTCCGAACCAATGCCTATCTTCGTACTTCGAACTTGACTCAAGGCATCTTCGAAGATGGACGTCTGGAAACCTTCGAATCCACTATCTGCTGTCATGATGTTGCGGCAATAACCCCGAAGATGAGATATTTTCCCCCAACACACGGCAACAAGCACGTTTTTTGAGGCACCTTTTTCTTCCACGACGTGATGCGTTTTGCTTCTGTTCCGTGCGGCGTGCGCTTCGGCTGGAGGGAAACTTTTTCCTGGCACGGTTCATGGTGGACAACCTTTGGCGTGGGCCCCAGTGCCTGTGCGTTTACTCCATGCGGCAGAACGTGCTCACGTGAGCGGGGCCCACAGTCACCTCGTCGGCCGGCTACGCACGCACAAGGCAGGCTTGTAGTCCCAGCAGCAGCAGCCTCCACGGCACATTTCAGCCATTGCATGCACAGAGTTCAAGACGAAGAGCAACAGAATTTTTCTTAAAGCACGGCAGAGAAGCAGAACACGTGTGGGGCCCGCAAAGTCTCTGTGTTGTTTTTCACGCTCGCATGGCAACGGTAAGTTTCGATCTAATCTCTTATTAGGCGGTTAGATTCAATTATAACATCAGTTAATGCCAATGTTTGCCGAATCTGGGCTCTTCTCATCAAATATTTGGCGCCTATGTGATTATATCTAAATGAATTGAACATCTTATCAACTTCAAAATTATAATTTTACTCAACACAAAAATTTCCAGAGATAACAAATTGTAGTTAAGGCAGGACAACAAAAATTGTAGCTCTCCAAAATTTATATGCAACTAAACATAAATTGCAACCAAGTAATCGAGCGGCCAAAACAACAATTTATGTGATACAGTCATCAGCTTTTCAATCTGTCAACATCAACATCAACATCAACAAAGCCTTTTAGTCCCAAGCAAGTTGGGGTAGGCTAGAGTTGAAACCCAACAAGAAGTCACCAAAAAGAGAGAGAGAAAGGGGAGGGGAAAAGCTTTTAAGAGCACTAAAAGGGAAAAGGCCTAATCACGGTTCGGGCACGTGGATAGCTTCTTTCCAAGCCCTTCTATCCAAACACAACTCCTTTGGGATATTCCATTCCTTCAAGTCCCTTTTGATTGCCTCCTCCCATGTCAAGTTTGGTCGCCCTCTACCTCTTTTCACAGTATTGACCCGTCTTATGATACCTCTATGCACCGGTGCCTCTGGGGGTCTCCGGTGGACATGCCCAAACCATCTCAACCGGTGTTGCATAAGCTTTTCTTCAATTGGCGCTACTCCTAGCCGATCGCGTATGTCATCGTTCCTCAGTCGGTTCAATCTTGTGTGCCCACATATCCAACGCAACATGCGCATCTCTGTGACACATAGTTGTTGGATATGCCGCCTCTTAGTAGGCCAACACTCAGCCCCATATAACATAGCAGGCCTAATCGCCGTCATGTAGAACTTGCCTTTCAACTTCTGTGGCACTCTCTTGTCACATAAGACTCCCGATGCTTGACGCCATTTCATCCACCCCGCTTTGATCCTATGGCTAACATCTTCATCAATATCACCATCTCTCTGAAGCATCGATCCCAAATAACGGAAGGTGTCCTTCTTTGGTACTACTAGGCCTCCCAAGCTTACATCTCCATCCTCACTAATTGTAGTACCAAAGTCACATCTCATATACTCGGTTTTGGTCCTGCTAATTCTAAAACCTTTTGACTCTAGGGTCTGACGCCATAACTCTAGCTTTCTATTTACTCCTTCCCGGCTTTCATCTACTAGAACTACATCGTCAGCGAAAAGCATACACCAAGGAATATCTCCTTGTATATCCCTCGTGACCTCATCTATCACTAAGGCAAATAGGTAAGGGCTCAAAGCTGAACCTTGATGTAGTCCTATGTTACTGTGTCTGCATATAATTATAAATCAGAACTGACTGACAACTATGCCATATATAGCATAAGCATGGAGAACTGTATACCTCCAGTTTAGATTTCTCTTCATGTAATGCTTCCATATCCAGTTGAATCTGTTGCAGCTGCAGAACACAAGTAAATATGTAAAAGACATCCGGTAGCATCAGGACGACTATACATGTATGGCTTTGCTAGTGAGATGGATTTCCCAGGTCAAACCTGTGCTTCACTATCATCTTTATTGTCACTGATGTTGTATCTATCATCCTTTTTTCTATCATCGTTATCAGATGAGTTCAAACTTTCTGATGAATCAGTTTTTCCATCGTCAAGCTTCTTCCTATGCCTTCCCACACTAAAAGATCCACAGAAGCAGGAGCATATATGAAGGTAAACAAACAAACTACCAAATTGTGAGAATAAAATGTGCAATGGTTACATGTCAACATGGTAGAACATCTTTTGTAAAAACAAACCCAGAGAGTTCCATCAACAGAACTAGATAAGATATTATACTCCAGTAGGTTTCTGTATAAAAACTGCATTAAAGAGTGCAGTAAACATAATATGCTTGAATTTTTTTAAAAAATATATATCATTTGCTTGAGAGGATTAATATATGCAGATTGCATATTTAAGAACAAAATGGGCCTGTGAACAAAATCACTTGCAGGGTCACCTAAGAGTAACATGCTTGTCTTTGGCTGATGCATGTATAGTTGTGTAGATTGTAATTACACTTGTACACTATCGATGTGGCAATAAGCATATTGACATGCAGAAGCACCTTTTAACATAAGCATGCCCCAGGCTCCATGTGTTACAAGCAAAGGACATTAACAATAAACAAAAACCAAGTCATAAGGTCACATGAAGATTAGATTATATGCCCAAAAAAAGACACCACGCACAAGGACACCGTTAAGAAAATGCATATATACCCTTGCCCCATACCTCTTCCAAGGAGATCTTGAATGACTAGAGCCTGCAGGCAAAATTTCAATATAGAGAAGTTTAGAGATAGAATGGACTAGTTACAAATTACAATGAAGAATTTTATTGACAGCAGATTACCTCTTTCTCGAGAGTGTGGTTTCTGATCACGAACCAAATAACCCCTGGTATCTCTTTCAGGGGAATTCATCCTATGAGGCGAATATCTTCTCATATGCCTGCCTCCGAATTCATGAGGTCTATGGTCTCGTCTCCCTACAATTCATTATGGTTGATTTTACACATGTAATGTACAAAGAAGCAATATGACACAAAAAATGGATGGTGCCATACACAGATGAGGCAGCACACAAACCCACTAAGCTTACCACAACCTTGAGCCATATGAGAGTTCAATTAGCAAAAAGTAGCAGAGGCACTAAGATAACCCCAGAGGGCATAAAAGAGCAGAGCCAATGAGACTAATGCATGAAGAAGACCAATATATGATCACATATCTTGTGTATGATGCACCACTTAAAAATAAATCCAGCACTTCATAATGTCAGTCATGTGAATATATGGAGTATCCAAATTTTGATATCATAATGAGATTATCACGAAGAAATATCTTCCAAAATCCAATATCACCAAATAAAATTAACATCACTTGTCCAGATATTATCAATAGATTTCAGAAATTATTGTTCTGTGATCTTACATAGAATGGCAGGCAAGAATAAATCCCAAGAGGAAACCTTGACACAGTGTATTCAAAGAATGTGTTTCAGTTAGTTGCAAAAGCTGCTAAGTGCTTAGCACATTAAGGATAACATGCATCTGATCAAGATAAGGAATCACATGATATCCCTCAAGAAATCTCCTCAAGCATTTGAGTGATCATAAAATGTCTGATTACCAACTGAAAAGGTATGAGATGATAATTGAACAAATCATCCACTGGAAGCAGTCAATTCAGACAAATCTTCTCTGGGGACAGCTATTATATACAGTAATAAAAGAATGACTAGCAGATGTCACGTGTTCTGCACAAAACTTTGGCAGTTCAGTGACTATATGAAAAAGATAAAATATGGAAGATAAAAACATAAAGATATGACACGACTGTATAGAGTTATTTCCACTCTCTGTTTTTTATATAAATGATTTGAGTGCCAAATTCTCATGATTCCAACACATGACCAGGTGCAGAGTGCAGAGTATATATCTTCCAACAAGTAGTCAGAGATAGAGGTCAGGTCAGTCAGGTGCTAACAAGCACACTGATCTGTATATCTTCCGAGGAAGCTCTTGTCAGATGTTACCATGGTTCTTCTAACCATTTTCCCTTACTCCTGGCCTTGTTTCACAACATTTCCAAAGTTTCTGCAGAAAGTGCACAGCCCAGATGGCATTGGTATCTCTTTCATTTTGCTGTACAATGAGCATCCTACACTGTCAGCCATATTCTCCATACGCAGCCAATCGTCTGAAGATATATTATTCGAAACGAATATAATGTTCCTTTCTTGAGGCATTTGTAGGACAACTTGAATCTTGACAAAAATTCGTAGATCATACCGCATTCTTACTCTTATCCTTTTAAACTGATAGCAGTTCAAGCCCAGAACACTTTCAGTTTCATACCCTGTTTGCATATAATTTCCTAGAATCAACTGGCACACTCCGTACACACAAAAAAAAACTCGACGCAGACAATAATCCATTGCAGAAGAACCGAATAGAGTCGCCTAACTACGGATCGAGAGCGCACGGCGACCGCCGAGAAGAAGTAAAACGGTAGAAAAGCTGATAGATCGGAGGAGCGAGAAGGGGAAGGGAGAGGGATGCGCGCATACCAGGTCCAGCGCGAGGCGGGAAGGGGGAATGGGGCGGCGGGCCGCGGAGCTCGGAGTCGCCGTGCGCGAAGCGGCAGGAGGCGCGGGAGCAGCTGCCGCGCTTCCACAGCGCGCACAACTTCGTCTTGTACGCCGGCTCGCGGCGAGGAGGACCCATCATCTCCCTCATCTCTCTCACCTCCTCGGTTACCCCCGTCGAGAACACGAAACGAGACGAGACGGCGGCGGTCAGGGACTCAGCCCTCAGGGGGTTGAACAAAGCACGACCTGTACGGGGTGGAGCGGACGCGAGGACGGAGAAAGGCTGTTTCGATCGGGCGTCAAAATTTGTCGTATTCTTTAAATATTATTTTAAAATATTAAAGATAGATTATTTATAAAACTCATTTATAATTGATGGATTATTCGTAAAATTAATCTAAATAACCTAATTACGTCATTATTTGACAATGTGATGCTACAGTAAACATTTGATAATAATGGATTAATTAAGCTTAATAAATTCATCCCGTAAATTATTTTTGATTCTACAATTATTTTTATAATTAATTCTCGTTTAGTCTTTTAAATTAATGTGACACGTACTAAAATTTACTCAATGATCCAAACACCCCAAATTCTCATCGAACGATGAGCCCAAAGAGTACGAGTGGACAAGTCAGGTCGTCACGCCAATCTTCATACATGAGCGGGCCAACCAAACCCAAGACGAATGTACCAGCCTAGTAGAAAAAAAATTAAAAGAAGACAAGTAGAATATTTGCAAGGTGAAAATGAAAAGAAGAAAAAATACACATGTGCAAAAGCATGACAAGAAAGTAATCTCACTATCTCTTTTTCATTTTGGTATATAAAAAAAATTGAAAAAACTTTGCATACACACTGAATAAACCCAATAGATAGATGTATGTACAATGCAAGGAAACTCATCTACCTAATTAGCATATAGAATACACATTAATTGATGTGCAACAGATACATAACGACTATAGAGTATATTATGTCAGAAGTTTGACATGATGCATTTGTACATAGTTTTATTTTTTTAAAAAAAAATATTTGTTATAAATATTAGTAGACTTGATATTAGTCAATGACTAATAATTTTAGGGTGCACAGTGGAGGGTTAGCATTAGCAACTACAATGAATCACCTACAAGCTATGATTTAAATACAAAAAAAGTCAAGAAGATAGTAGATATACTTTCGCCATTACTGGCATTTGATGTCATTTTGATTATATATTTTTTTATTAGTGAAAATAATATACCCATGTCTCTCTCTTTCTGATTGATGGCATCATCTTGCTTCAAATAAGTAAGTGTATTTTGGACAACTACTTCAATTCTTGCAGATTATACGACAAACAATACAAACCATCTTTAGTTGTAATGTCCACCAGGTACTTATATTTAGCTCACCGGAAACAGCCATCAAAAATCCATGGTCACCTCCCTCTTCCTCGGCCATCTTTAGTTTTAGTACCACACCTTCTCAATCCCACATTCCTGAATCAAGGTGAGCATTGTACATAATGTTGCCTGCAAGCAAATGAAATTGTGACCAGATAGTCACTGCCGCAAAGAGAAGCGAATCGCATTCCATTTACACTAAATGCAACCAGCTCTCTGATTGAGCATTAGAGGGAAGGCAAAGGGCAAAAGAATTTAGATTTCTGAAGACAGAGGACCGATACATCGATTGCAGCTACAAAAGTATACTACCAATAAGAATACTCGAGGTATCTATTCATAGCCTACCAAGAAACCAACAGATTAGCAACAGGATGCTACATGGGTGCGTGCATTTTGAATAACTGATTGGGCGACAAAATGGGACCAATTTAATGCAAAGTTGCAAAATTGCAAATGCAATGCCTATCATCAATTCAGTTTCCCTTCTCCCCCGTGCCGTCGTCGTTGGCTTTGGCTTCTTGGCCTTGACCTTGTTGTGGCCGATGAGGAAGTTCTAGGTGAAGAGGATCTTCTAGAAATGAGGATAACATTAAACTATCTGCCAAATATTGACAGCTTGACCTGAAAAAGTACGTTGTGTTAGTTTCATCATATGCAAGGTTTCAAAAATAGTTGCAATGCACCAATGCATTTATTTAAGCATGTTTACAAAGATCAACTACAAGTTGGAGATAATAGCTCCAAAAATCTAGATAAGTTGAACGAGAAAGTTTTCTACGGTATCAACAACCACAACCAAGCAACAAATCCTAATTTCCAAAGTTTCATAGTTTTCAAGATAATAGTTACAGTAATTAGTAAGTGACAGAACTACAAATACATGCCCAATATCATAATAGTTGTGATATTTTCCTATGGAATATGGGTTTATTTTCTTAGTTTATTTTCTGATGAAAACAAACTTCGAGAATTGAAATTGTAGCACCTTTTTCTTATATCACAACTTAGTGTTCTACTCTAGCAAGAGAAGTAGGTATACTGGTTAATAGGACTTTGCAGATAAAAGTCACAAGCATTTTATGTGTGAATGCATTCTACTCTGGTAAACAAGAAGTAAACATTTTAATTAGTATGACTATATAGATGAATCCTCATTGTAAGGCAGTTTGGCGCAAATACATTCTTGGAATGATTGAAAATATGTACAACTCCAAATAGAATTCCAAATAGAATTGAGTTCTCTGATTTGCATAAGTATACAACATAAATTATAGTAGTGGAAAAACCAATTGGCGGATTGTTTGTTAGACATAACCTGCTTGAAGTGCCCATGGACAAGAGGTACTGACCACCGACCACTCCACTTCCCGGTGTCGTGCACCACCTGGTGGCTGCTGCCCCTGCGCAGTGCACACCCTGTGGCCCGTACCCACCCTGCTATCGCCACCACTGTCCCATCAGCATCGTGGTGCAAACCCCCTCAGCGCCGCTGCCCTACCCGCACCTCACCGCGTATTGCCTCTCCTCACGGCCTCTGCTGCTGCCTTCGCAACCAGCTACTCGAGCGCCCCGAGATCCGCTGTGCCGTTGCGAGCCTTTCTCCATGCTCCTCCCCTCATGTTCCTCCTCTCGCCTCTACACCTACCTCTCCTTTGTCGTTGTCTTCTGCCCCACTCACGACGCACACACATTTCTGTCTCCACCTCCACCTCAGGCCATCTGATCGTCGTCGACGTCGACCGCACCGAGCTGCGGGGGAGTACGGGCGGTGGCGCAAAGGCAAGAAGTGGGCGGCGATGCGGGGTTGAGAGAAGAATGCGAAAGGGAGAGGGTGAGGCAGACTATGTCTGGCGCCGTGCCCCAAGGCCTACCCCCTCCTTCCTACCCGTGCGATATGGGTTGGAGAGCGGGCCGACCAACTGGGCGAGGGATGCGGTGTCGGCGATGGGGAAGAGCGGAGATATAGTGAGGCAGGGGAAGTGGTGGCACGAGAAAGTGACCGGAGGTGGCCTGGGCCAAATCTGTGGCGAGGAGAGAGAGGGAGTGAGGGGAGCGGCGGTTGCACGGAAAGAGAGTGAGGGGAGCGGCAGTTGCGAGTGGAGGGGGAGGAGCATCGGGAGAGGGAGTGGAAACTGTCATGCATGCAGGGAGGAGACGGTTGCTGTGCATTGCGCCTGTGTGGAGCGGTCCCGCGGAGTTGTGCGCTGCGCGCCGAGAGGATGCGGAAGGACGAATTACTTGCCACTTTAATATAGTAGAGACTTATTCTAAGCATCCCATTCATCGTGCCTTGCAGTAACATTCACAATAGCTCAAGTTTAGCTTATTAGTGACCAGGAGCAGAATTGGGGCTAGAGCACATTAGAGCAACTCCAATAGGGCCCCTATTTGAGCCCTCAAACCCATGTTTGAGAGCCCACGAGGAAAATTGAGGTCCAACAGGGCCCCTACTCAGCTCTCAAAAATAGGAGGGCTCTCAAAATAGGCCACCAAGCCCTCATCCCTAGGGGGCCCCTATCCCAGCTCTCATCTACGCCATGTGGGCACACGCACTTCCCGCTTTTTTTAATTTGAATATTTGTATTTGCATTTAAATATTCGAATATTTAAATATGATATATGATTTTGTTCCTATTGTTTAGATGGTTATGTTTCTATATTTAAATTTGGATATTTGTAATTGTATTTAAAAATTTGAATATTTAAATATGATAGATTATTATATTCCTATTGTTTAATATGATAGATGATTTTGTTCATGTATTTAAATTTGAATATTTGCATTTGGATTTAAAAATTTGAATATTCAAATATGATAGATGATTATGTTCCTATTGTTTAATATGATAGATTATTATGTTGCTATATTTAAATTTGAATATTTGTATTTGAATTTAAAATTTTGAATATTTAAATTTGAATATTTAAATATGATAGATGATTATGTTCCTATTGTCTAATATGATAGATAATTATTGTTGTAGCAATTGCGTTAGCTACAACAAGTTTTTGTGTGTATATGGTGTATAGAGTGAACCTCGAAGGGTTCTCACAGAAGGAGATAGAATTTATACTGGTTCAAGCCTTCCCGAAGGGATAATAGCCCTACGTCCAGTCTACAGTGGATTTGGCATAGTATTGCCTTACTGAACCTGACGAATACAAGGGCATGACCCTGCTTTTATAGGCACGCAGGCCAAATGAAAAGACCTAAATGCCCTCTACAAGTCGTAGGCTTATAGGGGCAAAAAAGGGAAAAAGACTAGACTACTGTACATGCAGCTTTACAGCTTTACAGACATGGCAGATAAACGTCACTTCTGAACAGCTAAACGACATACCAGGGGCGGGGGGACCCCGGTATGGTTTATACTACAGCGGAGTTGAGATATTTCTTCTGGTTCGAAGTAGTGGCCGGAGCTCTTTGGGTGGAGACAGCTGCAAAGGCTCCGAGGGCCACTCCGAAGCGGACTCTGAGGAGGGCTCCGAAGTGGACTTCGAAGAGGGCTCCAAAGTGGGCTCCGAACTGGCTCTCGGAGGAGGACTCCGAAGGAAACCGGAGGGGTCCTGGAGGTTTGGCTCCGAAAGGGACCGGAGGGGGCCCGGAGGCTTGACTCCGGAGAACTTCGAAGGGGGCCCGGAGGCTAAAACTGGATGTTGCTTAGAATTAACTTCGTCGGGAGAGGTGATGCCTCGACTTCAGGCTTCGGTGGATACGGTCTCCGGGCTCAAGACCTTCGGAGGCTGACGTCATTTGGCCCCTATTTAAGGGAAAACCTATTCCACCAAAATTAGCCCCTCGCAAGTAGCCCTTCGGAGCAAAGGGGTGTGCGTGCTTCAAGACAAATGACTCAGAGTAAAAATGAATCTTCGGAGAAGGCAGGCCTTCGGAACTTAGGCGAAGGCTGGCTTCGGACTATGCAGGCAATAAATGCTTGACCAGGTGATGGGACGACCTCGGGGAGCCCGGACGCCTCCGCAACGGTCAGAAAACTAACCGTTGCACCGCGGGGGGGGGGGTGACGGTTCGCTTCAACTTCACCCTGGGACCACCTGTCATAGACCACGGAGGCCGGGGTGGCTGGTGAAAAAAGGCTTCGGCGCGGGAACCGTGGGCATTTTTACCGCCTATAAAAGGGGGTTTACCGCACTACGACTCCGCCACGCTCTCATTTGCTTCCTTCTTCAACCCTTTGCATCCTTCGCTCTCTTTCTCCACCTTTAGCTTCACGTGAAGCCGGCTTCGCAGCTTCTTAGTGCCCTTCGCGCCAAAGCCTTGCAAGATGCCGAAGAAGGCTGCAACGAAGAAGGCCTTGGATCTAGCGCGAGTTCGAGCTCCGTCTAGGCGCATGCGGTGGCGGCGGCGGCGAAGCCTGCAGCGAGGCGCTCTTAGGGCCGAGGGACCTTCAGTCGCCGTCGGACAAGTTCGAGCAGACGCTAGAGATGAGTGCTTCGGCTTCGACTGAGGAGTCTGTCCGTAGAGTCTGTGAGGGGAGGATTTCCGAGGGAATCTAGCTCCGGGTACCTGAGAAGTCAGAGGCCATCCCGAGGCCTCGGGCTAACGAAGTCGTTCTTTTCGAAGCATTTTTTGAGGCTGGCCTCCGGTGCTAGCAGCGGACATGCTGAGCGAAGTATTGAAGGCATATAACTTCGAGCTTCCTCATTTGTCCCCGAACACCGTGGTGATGTGGCGCCCCGATTTACCGAAATCGGAACATTATTGAATTTCCAAAGAAAAACAATAATACAAGAGGTTCATCATGCGACAATCATACATACGACAAGTATTCATGGTACGCAGACCATATTATTACATCAGAGTTAAATAAAAACAATAATAAAGGTAAACAGCATGACGAACACCTTCTTCAAGATCTTTCCGCTTGACTGGGTCGCTACTCCAGACCATCCTCATAGTAGGCATCCTCTGAAGTGTGTCCAACGGGTATGAGTACAAAAGTACTCAACAAGCCATCGCAAATGCAAGTAATAATGCAAGATAAAAACAAAGGAAGGATAATGGCTAAAAGTGCGGAAAAGTACATTTTTAGTTATTACATTTAGTGTAGTCAAGTTTTATCATACGGAATAATAAACATGAACATCAATAATACCATCTAACTCGAGGAGTACGTTTTCCCTCCTCGCACAACAGTCCTTACATGTCAAACCATCATGCACATACATATCAAAAGTAATCAAACTATGGGATGTCACGGAACCCGCCCTTGACCGTGGGCTCGGCTTTTCGAAAAGATTTAAGACTCTGATCAGAGATGTACTACTGTACCCACAAGGCACGCACTCATCCCAAACACCAAAGTGTAACGGGATGACCCATACCACGGGAACTCGTGCCAAAACCTCAGCATGAAATGCTCCAAGCGATAACCACCCGCTCTAGGTTTTGCCGGCGCGCCGGGCCGCATCCCGGCTAACGTCGCACCCCCTTTTGCGCCACATCGGTACAAGCCACCCACAGGTGCAGCTTGACCCATCTCCAAATGGTGGCCTCGGTTTGGAACACTCCATACCTTAGTTAGGACTTACCCATTAGACTTGTGGTTAGTACGGAAGTGTATTGCAATGGATCCCGCAGACCGGTCCTTATAGTGCCCCGGGTGCTACCGACCAATGCCCTATCTTGCACCCGATAGTATCCGGCCAATCCGAGAAAACTCCGGATCTCGGTCACGGTCGTGGGTTGCAGCCAGTTGGTCACTGCTTCCATGGTGGTTGGGTCCACCGCTATTCCTCCAGCAGATATGACGTGACCGAGGAACTTCACCTCTGACGACCAAAACTCGCACTTGCTGTATTTGGCGTACAGTTGCTGTTCCCTTAGTTTTCCGAGGGTTAGACGGAGGTAGGTTTCATGATCTTCCTTGGTCTTGGAGTACACAAGGATATCATCGATGAATACCACGATGAACTTATCCAAGAACTCCATGAATACATTGTTCATCATGTTCATGAAAAAGGCCGGGGCATTCGTGAGTCCGAACGACATCATAGTGTACTCGTAGAGTCCATAGCGGGAGGTGAAGGCAGTCTTGGGTATGTCCTCTTCTCTAATCCTCAATTGGTGATAACCTGACCTGAGGTTAATCTTGGAAAAAACCGAGGATCCTTTCAGTTGATCGAACAGGTCATCGATCCAAGGCAATGGGTACTTGTTCTTGATGGTTACGTCGTTCAAGGCCCTATAGTCCACGCACATCCTCTTGGTCTTGTCCTTCTTCATGGCAAAGATGACCGGTGCACCCCAGGTTGAGGTACTCGGCCAGATGTATCCTTTCTGCTCCAGGTCTTCGATGTTGCTCTTGACTTCGGCTAGCTCATTGGCAGCCATCCGGTATGGGCGCTTGGAGATTGGAGTGGTCCCGGGGACAAGTTCGATTCTGAATTCGATGTCCCGCTTGGGAGGCATTCCTGGTAGGTCCTCTGGGAAGACGTCCATGAACTCCTTGACTATGGGCACTTCCTCAAGGGCTAGTGAGTGAAGAGACGCTTCAAGTGGTTTGCGGCTGGTCATTCGAAAGGTGACGGCTTCGCCTTCGGGGTTAGTTACCGTCACGGACTTGCTGGCGCAATCGATCACTCCCTTGTGCTTCATCAACCAATCCATCCCTAGGATGAGGTCGAGTCCGGTGCACATTATGAGGACTAGCTCGGCCCGGAACAATACCCCTTGGATCTCTATCTTAACCTTAGGACTGTATAAGTGGGCTAAGGTTTTATTGCCTGGAGTGGCAATCATCACGGGGGCTGATAGAGGGAGTACTTCCAAGTCGTTGGTTTTCACAAAATCTTTCGAAATGAAGGAGTGTGTTGCTCCAGAGTCAAAGAGAATCATGGCTGGTATGGAATTCGCGGTAAACGTACCGAGCATGACTTCGGGGGCCTCCTGAGCTTCCTCCGCACTGATGTGGTTGACACGGGCACGAACCGCCTGGTTGGGTGCCACGCCTCGGGGCTGCTTGGGGTGAGGACACTGGTGCGAGTAGTGCCCTTCCTTCCGGCAGTTGAAGCAGACAACCGACCTCCCTTGGCGATCCTTCAAGACCGGGGCCTTGGCGGCGGGCATCGGCTGAGCGTCCGGAGCTGGTGGAGCAGGGCGGGGATTGTAACACCCCAAATTTTCAAAGCAATAAAAATATTATTAAATTCAATTTATTGAAATTATTATTTCAGAAAATACTTTTAAATCCCTTTTATACCCTTTTGAACTACAACATGGGGTAGATGACCAAATCAGGAGGTGAAACTTTTTGTATATAATCCTAAGACCAAAATATAATTTTGAGAATTTTTATAAATTTTTACCAGCCTTGGAAGTAGCCCTAATAATTTAATCTATTTTCTGGAATTATTTTTATTCAGAAAAGTAATAGAACAGTAATGGGCTCCTCCCCCCTCCCTTCTCTCTCTCCCGGCCGGCCCAGCCCGTTACCGCGCTCGCCTTAGACTGACAACCCGGTCCCACCTGTCGGCGCCGAAATCTTTCCCCTCGCGCGCGCACCCGACACTACGGCCCCACTTGTCAGCCTTCCCGTTCGCTCGCTCGCGCTCACTGGCCCGTGGACCCCGCCTGTCAGAGTCGTCGTCTCCGCGAGATCCGCCCCCAAATCCCCCCCCCCTCGCCGGCCGAAACCCTAGCCCTCCTCGGATTCGCTCTCGCCGGCCCCCTCACCCTAATTACTCGACGGCATTGAATTCCCCGCGTTCCCCCGACCGTTTCCCCCCGTTAATCCCCGCCATTAACCCACGAGATCAGCGCTCGCGTGCATGGCCGAGACTCACCGGCGCCATTGAAGACCTCCCCTCCCCTTTCCTTGTATTTGTCGCCCGTTATCCCTCGCCGGCGACCCTATATAAACCCCTCACCCCCGCCGCGCTCGGTCCACGCGTCCAATTGAGCCCAGACCGAACAGAGCTCCTGCATTCCACATTTTAGCGCGCCACCACCGCCCGTCCACCAGCCGCCGCTCGCCGTCGCCGGAGCCCCTCTCCGTCCACGCCGACCGCACCGTCGTGACCGCCGGGACCTCACCAACCTCGGCCACCACTCCATCGACGACAAACCTCGCCGGATCGCCTGTCGCCGCCAAGGACCCGAACGCCTCCACCGCCTTCACTCGTCGCCGGCCACGCTCCGTCGACCTTTCCTCGCCGCAAGGGTACCCTCATGATCCCCGTAGCACCCTCGTTCCATTTTAGGCCTTAGACTAGGTCGCCGTCGCTCGCCGTGGCCGCTGGCCCGCTCGCCGTCGTCGGGGAAGACGACCGGCACGGGTCGAGTACCCGTGCCGTGTCGGATTCACGCACGACCGTGCGATCTGGATCCGACGGTGATAGTTAATCCCCGCGTGCGGATTAATCTGATCCGTTAGATCTCGGCGAAGGGGTACGTTTTAATCCCGTGCGTCCATTTGTTTTAAAACCCCGTGTTTAATCTCGTGCGTCCACGTGGTACCGGTTCGCACGTTTTAATCCTGGCCGTCCGTAGCCACTTACGCGTCCCGCCTCGCCCTCGCGCGTCGGATCTGGATCCGACGGTCCAGATCGACCCGGCGCACGCGCACAGTGCGCGGGTTCACCGTGGGCCTGGCTCACCGTGGACCCGAGGGGTTTAAAATTTGAAAATAAAATTCCAGAAATGCTTTTAAACTTGTAAAATTCATATCTAATGCATTTGAACTCTAAAAATTACCATTCCAATTTCAGAAAATTCATAAAATTATTCTCTACACATTTATGCAATAAAAACAGTAGGTTTATTTTGACATTCTCATGTTTATTCAAATAATTATTCAAAAGCCTTTAGGATTAAAATATGGATTTAAATATTTAAACTTCAGAAAAATTTATATTAACTTCCTTTCTGTCCATTCACTGAAAACCACCAAATTGACATGAACTTTTCATTTCACTTGTTTGAGAATTTAATATGACAATAATCACATTTAAACATTTGTTTTCTAAAGGACAACCCTTCATTTTGATCCCTTTAAAATTATTTATAAAATTCAGAACCTTAAACTTTGAGTTTATTTATTTTTAATCAAACCAACTTTAACTTATATGCTTGCAATGTAATGTTGTATGGTTTGATTGAATGTGGTACTCTTGTTATTTTACTTTATATTAAAAAGACTACGACGCCGCCGAGGAGCCGGAGTACTTCCCCGAAGTCCCTCCCTCTCCCTTTGCTGAACAAGGCAAGTCACCAAACAATTCTTTTGAGCATATTGAACCCATGTCTGAATTGACTATCGCTAAAACACATAGGTTATGTATATGCATTAGTCAAATGAACCCTTACATTATATTTATTTAGGATCCCCCGACCTTGATGTGCAACCCAAGCCATGCTATCTCGCCTAACCTCCTTGTCACCATATGATCAATGATATTAGCTAGTGTCCAATGTATTGGCACGACCGCTATAGGATAAAAATGAGTCGTAGTGAAATGGTTCTATTATATGATCCCGTTACTTCTTATCTTTGGAAATTCTGTTGGTGATGAGTCATGGTTGTGAGTGTATGCATGGTGGGTTCCGGGTGCAAGCTAGGGCATTGGTCAGTCGCACCCGGGGCACTATAAGGACCGGTCTGAGGGATCCGTTGCAATACACTTACGTACTAACCACAAGTCTAGTGGGTAAGTCCTAACTAAGGTATGGGTTGTTCCAAACCGAGGCCACCACTTGGAGATGGGTCAAGTTGCACCTGCGGGTGACTTGTACCAATGTGGCGCAAAAGGGGGTGCGACGTTAGCCGGGATGCGGCCCGGCGCGCCGGCGAAACCTAGAGCGGGTGGTTATCGCTTGGAACATCTCATATTGAGGTTTTGGCACGAGTTCCCGTGAAATGGGTCATCTCGTTGAGATGAGTGCGTGCCTTGTGGGTACAGTAGTACATCTCTGATCAGAGTCTTAAATCTTTTCGAAAAGCCGAGCCCACGGTCAAGGGCGGGTTGCGTGACATCCCCCAGTTAGTTTACTTTGAATATGTATGTGCATGATGGATTGACATGTAAGGACTGTTGTGCGAGGAGGTAAAACGTACTCCTCGAGTTAGTTGATGTTGATGATGCTCATATTTACTTTCCGCATGATTAAAATATGATTACACTAAATGCCATAACTGCAATTGCTTTATTCCGCATTGTTAGCCTTTATCCTTCCTTGTTTATTATCCTGCATTATTATTTGCATTTGCGGTGGCTTGTTGAGTACTTTTTGTACTCATACCCGTTGGACCCCACAGAGGATGCATATCTTGGAGACGGTCTGGAGTAGCAACCCAGTCAAGAAGAAAAATCCTGGAGAAGAAGTTCGTCATGCCGTTTTCTAATTATTTTACTCTACTGTTTTATTAAAACAATGATGTAATAAATATGGTCTGCGTACCATGAACAATGTCGTATGTACGGTTGTCGCATGATGAACCTCTTGTATTATTGTTTTTCTTACGAAATTCAATAATGTCTCGATTTGTTAAATCGGGGCGCTACAGGGATGCCCGGTGTTGGATCCACCGGTGGCGTGAGGTGGCCTGTAGGTGGGCCGAGGATGGTAGGCGGGCGCTAGTGGCGGAGGAACGAAGTGGGGCCTCTGAGAATTCGCCTGTTGATGCTTGAAGGCGATCATCTTCCTCTTCTTGATGTTCAGATTGTTTTGCTCAGTATCTTGGATGAGCGCTTTATTCACCAACCGTTGAAAGTCAGCGTAGTCGGTGGCGACGAGCTTGATGGACAGCTCATCCTTAAGTCCTCGGAGGAACTTAGCCTGGCGGAGGGCGTCGGTCCGCACCTCTTCTGGCGCGTAGCGTGCCAGATGGTTGAATTCATGGAGATACTCCATGACGGTCCGGTTGCCCTATTGTAGGTCGCGGAACTCCTGCTGCTTGACCGCGATAACTCCGGCGGGGACGTGGGTGGCACGAAAGGCGATGGTGAACTCCGCCCATGTCACCACGTGGTCCTCTGGTTGGGACTCACGGTAGTTGTCCCACCATTCCACGGCGGGACCCTGAAGCTGGTGAGTGGCGAAGGCCACTCGCTCCCGGTCGGTGCATGGGAGGAGGTCCAACTTCTTCCCAATGGTGCGGAGCCAATCTCCGGCCTCCATGGGGTTGGTGGTGCTAGAGAATATTGGGGGACGCACACGCAGGAACTCTGAGAGTTGGGGAGCGGGCGCGGGTTCCCCATTTTGCAGGCGGTCCAATTGAGCCTGTTGGTGCTGCATCTGAGTGAGGAGGGCGGTGATCAGCTGGTTTTGATTCGCCATCATGTCTGCCAAGGTGGGGTGGTTGGCGGATGGCGACCCAGTATGTCGTGGGCCCGTTGCACCCCAGTTGGGCACAACGCCTTCGGGCAAGCCGTGGCTTCCCCCTTCTCCATTGTTGGAGCAGGTGTTCTAGTTGTCGGCCATCGTCTGAACACAAGATGTTATAAGGTAAAAAGATGATGAAACAACATTATAATCAAAAATGGCCCATAGGGCTCAGATATATATATATAAACCAAGTGGTATAAAATGTTCATTACATTCAACTCTTATTTTAATACACCTACAACCCAACTCATTGTAGGTGGTACCACAACATTATTCCAACCAACGATAGCTAACGCCTACTCGCCACCGGAGGCGGTCTCCATGCTCTCGGAAACCACGAGTACGCGGATCCCAAGGGATGGTGGGCTCGATAAAATTCTCGATGATTGTTTTAGAGACGAGGCCGGGGCGTGGTGCAGGGGCGCTGGCGGTGGACGGTCCGGCGGTGGAAGGGTGTGGCGGGATCCTCTTGGGGAGAGGGGCAGGCTCGCGGATGGGCTTCCTCTTCCTCGGGAGGAGGGGAACCATCTCCGCAATATCCTTCTGCAACTGCATGATCTTTCACTGCAGCTCGCCATTCTATTGAATCAAGTTCTTCGTCTCCTCACGAAGAAACTCAACCGCCTCATGGTGCTCATCGGCATCGAGCACGGCCTCGGTATGGAGGTCGTCCATGGCTTGAAGAAGACGTGACTGTCGGGCCATAACCGGATCACGAACGGAGTGAACTCCAAGGTAGATACTACGGTAGGCACCGGGAGTGCGCTTCGGCACAAGACGGAAAGACGAGTTTTGAAGACGATCATCATAGATCATCCTCAACTCCATAAGGGCCTGGAGGGCGACATGTTGGCATGCGATGTCGAAAGTCAGGCCCCCAAGTGCTGTTGTGTAGGGCGGCAGGTGCTCTCCGGAGCCGTGGACGGTGAGGGAGACGTCGCAAGGTCCGGCGAATTCTTCCAGGTACACCCCCTGGAATTTGGGCTCGAAGAGGAACCCGAGGAAGGTAAGCATCATGCGGAGCTCCCGGACGAAGCCCTTGTAGTGGCGGCAGTAGCTGTGCACTTGATAGACAGGCATCTACAAAAACAACAAGTTGAAGAAAAGTGAGGAGAGGAACAAAGTTTATAAAGTAGATTTTCGAGAAAAGATTTTCTGCAGCTATTGGCAAGGCTGGTCCGTTTGGCTTCCTACAGTCAAGTTGGCTCTGATACCATCTTGTGGCGCCCCGTTTTACCGAAATCGGAACATTATTGAATTTCCAAAGAAAAACAATAATACAAGAGGTTCATCATGCGACAATCGTACATACGACAAGTATTCATGGTACGCAGACCATATTATTACATCAGATTTAAATAAAAACAATAATAAAGGTAAACGGCATGACGAACGCCTTCTTCAAGATCTTTCCGCTTGACTAGGTCGCTACTCCAGACCATCCTCGTAGTAGGCATCCTCTGAAGTGTGTCCAACGGGTATGAGTACAAAAGTACTCAACAAGCCACCGCAAATGCAAGTAATAATGCAAGATAAAAACAAAGGAAGGATAATGGCTAAAAGTGCGGAAAAGTACATTTTCAGTTATTGCATTTAGTGTAGTCAAGTTTTATCATACGGAATAATAAACATGAACATCAATAATACCATCTAACTCGAGGAGTACGTTTTCCCTCCTCGCACAAAAGTCCTTACATGTCAAACCATCATGCACATACATATCAAAAGTAATATAACTATGGGATGTCACGCAACCCGCCCTTGACCGTTGGCTCGGCTTTTCGAAAAGATTTAAGACTCTGATCAGAGATGTACTACTGTACCCACAAGGCACGCACTCATCCCAAACACCAAAGTGTAACGAGATGACCCATACCACGGGAACTCGTGCCAAAACCTCAGCATGAAATGCTCCAAGCGATAACCACCCGCTCTAGGTTTCGCCGGCGCGGCGGGCCGCATCCCGGCTAACGTCACACTCCCTTTTGCGCCACATCGGTACAAGCCACCCGTAGGTGCAGCTTGACCCATCTCCAAATGGTGGCCTCAGTTTGGAACACTCCATACCTTAGTTAGGACTTACCCATTAGACTTGTGGTTAGTACGAAAGTGTATTGCAACGGATCCCGCAGATCGGTCCTTATAGTGCCCCGGGTGCTACCGACCAATGCCCTAGCTTGCACCCGGAACCCACCATGCATACACTCACAAGCATAACTCTATCACCAACAGCTTTCCAAGGATAAGAATAACGTGGATCATATAGTAGAACCAAGTTACTACGACTCATTTTTAATCCTATAGCAATCGTGTCGATACATTGGACACTAGCTAATCATACTAATCACATGGTGACAAGGAGTTTAGGCTAGATAGCATGGCTTGGGTTGCACATCAAGGTCGGGGGATCCTAGATAAATATATTGTAAGGGTTCCATTTGACTAATGCATGTATATCCTATGTGTTTTAGCGATAGTTTAATAAGACATGGATTCAATATGCTCAAAAGTGTTGTTTGGTGACTTGCCTTGTTCAGGGAAAGGGGAGGGAGGAACTTCCGGGTAATATTCTGGCTCCTCGGCGGTGTCGTAGTCTTCCCAATATAAATAAAATAAAATAAAATAAATACAACATTCAATTAAACAATATAAAACCACACAACAAGCACATAGGTTTTGCTTGGTTCAATTTAAAGAAACCAAGTTGTTAAGTTTCTGAAATTTATCTTATAAATAATTTAAAATGAACTATAATGAAATATTGACCTTTATAAAAGGGGTTTTACTTATGAATAAACTGATTCTAAGTTTTCTAATTAATTTAAATCAATAGATTCAGAGAAAGTGTTGGGGTTCCAATAAATTAACAGGAATTGAATAAATATAAATTTTGCTGAAGCTTAAATAATTTAATTTTGTAATTTAACCTAAGGGCATTTGAATACTTTAATAAATAAGAATTCAATATTCAAAGTAAACATACTGTTTTTATTGTACTAACGTGTAGAGAATAAAATTACAAATTTTCTGGAATTGAAATGATAATTTTTGGAGTTCAAATGCGCCAGATATGAATTTTAGAAGTTTAAAATCATTTCTGGAATTTAATTTAAATCCCAAAACAGTCTCGGGTCCACGGTGAGCCAGGCTCACGGTGAACCCGCGCACTATGCGCGTGGTCCGGCCCAATCTGGACCGTTGGATCTAGATCCAACGCGCGGGGGCGAGGCGGGGCGTTAAGTTGCGATCAACGGCCCACAACGCTCGATACTGCTTTGACCAGATGGACGCGCGAGATTAAACAGCGTAAAGGTCATAATCTATGCCGTTGGATCGAGATCGTGTGGCCAGGATTGAATTCGGCACGGCACGTGTCGGGAGGGGTAAGGTACCCGTCTTCCCCGACTTCGGCGACGCGACGACGAGCGATTCCAGCGACGGCGAGGGCTATCCGGCCTAACTAGGGCTAAAAACGTAAAGAGGGAACTAAGGGGAACACGAGGGTACCGTTGCGGTGGTCCGAGGTCGACGTGGTGTGGCCGGCGACGAGAGGAGGCGGCGAAGTCGTTCGGGTTCTTGATGGCGATGGCGATCCGGTGAGGTTCGTCGATGGCAGAGGGATGGCCGAGGTCTAGGAGGCTCTGGCGGTCACGGAGATGCGGTCATCTAGGGTGGAGGAGGTCACCGGCGACGGTGAGGGGCGGCCGGAGTAGGAGCGGCGGTGAGGTGCTAAAAACCGAATGGCGGGCGCTCTGTTCGTTGTCACAGCGAATTGCCGTGGGGGTCGAACACGGTGGAGGCCAGGGGGTTAAATAGGGGCATCGGGGGAGCTCGCATGCAAGGAAAGCCGAGAGAGGGCTTTAACTTGCCGGCGAGGGCTCGGCCATGCACGCGCAGCGCGATCCCGGGGCATAATCGCGAGGTTTAACGAGGGGAAACGGTCGGCCGAGCGCGGGGGACCGTTTAATGGCATCGAATTAAAGGGGGAGGGGCCAGCGAGGCGGATCCGAGGCGTGGGTCGTCGGCCGGCGCAATTTGGGGGCGGTGGCGGGAGGTAGACGACGGGTCCGACAGGTGGGCCAAGGCGGTCAGCAGGCGCGAGCGCATGAGTGTGGTGGCTGACGGGTGGGGTCGGGCATCGGCCGAGGGAGCGATCGGTTGGCGCCGACAGGTGGGGCCGAGGTGTCGGACGCGCGCGCGCGGAGGGAGGCGGTCTCTAATGAATGGGGCCCGGGTGTGCAGTCCGAGGCGCGCGGGGGTAACAAGCTGGGCCGGTCGGGAGAGAGAAAAGGGAGGGAGGGAGCCCGTTACTGTTTAAATGCTTTTCTGAATAAAAATAATTACAGAAAATAGATTAAAATATTTGGGCTACTTCCAAGGTTGATAAAAATTGGGAAAATTACTCACATGCCATTATAATTTTTAGAAATTGCTTATATGCCACTGTCAGTGACTGTGGTGGCCCCCATCTATCAGTGACACATCGATGGCATATTGGCAAACCGCAAAAATTGTAATGGCACGAAAAAAATTAACCCATAAAAATTTGTAAAAATTCTCAAAAATATATCCTGGCCTTAGGATCATAAACAAAATTTTCTAGCCTCTAGTTTGGTCATTACATCTAGGTTTCAGTTCAAAAAGGTTAAGGAGGGCATTAAAGGTATTTCCAAAATAAATAATTCCAGGAAAATTGGTTAAATAATATTTTTATTTCTTTGGAAATTTTGGGTGTTACAGGTGAGGCTGGCAATCTTCGAGTGATCCATGAGGGCCGAAGGCTGTGAGGGGCGCGCAAACGTCTTTGTCGCCCTCCATGATGCGAACTGCCACCTGAAGCGGAGGGAGGGGCAGACCAGATGGAGAGGGCCTTGGCCTTCGGGAGTGCCAACTTCCAGCTCCGGAAGGAGTTCCAAGATGATTTCCCAAGCGAGGGTCGTGAATAACAAGTGGTACTCGAAGTGGGACCAAGAGTGGTTCTACGCTTCGGTGGGAACGGACTCCCCCCTTCGGAGTACCAACACACTCATCTCCTACCGACACGAAGGCGTGGTGAAGACGAGCCCCGACGTCCTCTAGTCGAGGATACTACTTCTGTGGAGGGTGGCTTCGAGAATGAGCATGAGGGACTTAGCGGAAGAGTTCATCACCCTTCAGCTCAGCCCCCTCGTGCTCTCTTAGCCAGAGGACCTCTTCCAACCCTTGGGCTCGGAGGGACCAAGCAAGGTGTCAGCGGAGCGCCTTGATAAGACTTCGCTTTTCCTTATCTTCATACTTCGCAGAATTAACTTGTGCTGACTTGAAATTTTGATGAAGCTGCTCACGACGTATGGCCTCCGGAGGAGGCAATCATAGCCGCGGAGCGTGTTGTTGGGGCTCCGATGCCTGAGGAGCAAGCTCGAAGGCTTGCACTGGTGGTGTCTTGGGAACGCTAGAACCGAGTGTGGACCTGGCTCGGCGTCGAGGGGGTCCAAGTGCTTCTAGACTTTGCTAGCTCAACACCTTCGGTGAGCAGCTCCAAGAGGAAAAGGGTGGACGATGAGGAACCCGAAGCGTAGAGGGTTCGCTTGGAGCTCCCAGTAGACGAAGCCCCTGCCGTGGCGGAGCAACCAGCCGCGAACCTTGGCGTTGAGGTGGAGCCTGCAGACGCTCTGGTGGCAATGACCAGAGCGGTGGCACCGGGGGCTGTGATGGCGACTCCTTCGAGCGTGGGGGCTGAGGCTCAGCCCACGCAGTGGAGGGATTAGGGAGAACACATCGCTCCTACCTCCTTCGAGGACATTTCCTCAGATGAAGGTAAACACTTGATCACCCTTCTCTTTACATTCATGTATATTGTTGGCGTAAAAGATTACGCTAATAGGTTTCTGTAGAATAGAAACTAACAAACGAAGTGTTTGCGAAGAGAACTGTTCTAAGCCTCCGAAAGGATAACAACTTAGAATAGTTCAAATGTGTGTATTGAATAACTTGTATTCGGTCCCTATTACAGGGTGAAACGGGGGGTATTTATAGGCTCAAATATTAAGGAAAAGACCTATTTACCCCTCTATTACAACCGACATAGTGGAAACTATTCGGCTCCCTTAATAGGGCTAAAATGATAAAAGACTAATCTAATGAGAAAGAAGATAAGTCTTCCATCTTAGCTGGCAGAAAAGATCTTGAAAAGCCTTAGTTTGAAGATGTACTCCGAACCAATGCCTATCTTCGTACTTCGAGCTTGACTCTGGGTATCTTCGAAGATGAACGTCAGGGAACCTTCGAATCCGCTATCTGCCTTTATGCTGTTTCGGCAATAACCCCGAAGATGAGATATTTCCCCCCAACATATATTAACTTGTACTTTTCTACAGATGTTGATGGCAGCGCGAGGCCTTTCATGTCGAGGCCCACGGGGACCTCTGGCAGCAGTGAGAGCAGCAACAACGACAACAGTAACAACTCGGAGTCTAGGAGCTCCTCGTCCGAAGAAGACGAGGGGAACAACTGCGACGAAGGGGTCCCTCGAGAGCAAACGAGGAGTTTGTTGACGTAGTGGACCGGAGCCCGGCTCCATCGGATCTCATGTTGGCAGAGCCCGTGATGGAGATGGTCCGACCTCTACTTCCAAGGGGACCCGTAATGGAGGCAGCCATCCACGCATTCCACGAGGGCTGCGTTACTGCAGGGCAAGGGGACTTGGCACAACTTAGCCACTCAAGCCCCTTGGACCTCTTCGCAAATGCCTACGAAGCCATCGTCCAGGTGAGCGAAGCTCCACATGGTCTTCGAGTCACACTTGCTTTTTTACACAACACTTAGGATTTTCTTGAATCTTTTCAGGCCTTCGTGATGAATGCTACAACAGTAGCCTCCGCGGACCATTGGATGACCCTCTTGGCGGAGGAGAGGGATGCCCTTAGGCATCAGTCTTCAGAGGAGGCTAAAAGGTGAAGGGGGCCTGAAGCGGCGGCAGAGGCGGCAAGGGAAGCCTTGGCCTCGGAGACAGAAAAACTTCGAGAGGCGCTTCGGGCTTCGGAGGAGACCAGTGCGAAGCTGGCGGCGGAGTGCTCTGATCTTCACGCAGCCAGCCACTGCCTAGAAAGCTTCGTGGTCCAAGGGGTTGACGAGGCCACCTCAAACTTGACTGCAGTCCTCGAGCAATTGGGAACCGAGTGCCAGGCCCTGGACTTCAACCCTCAGGACTCAATTGGGGACCGCCTCGAGTTCCTACAGACGGCTGCTGTGATGGTGGAGACATCGATGAAGGGCTTCGCTGCTGATGGCGGGGTGAGTGGCTGGCCAGGGAGTGCTGTAGATGCTCCACGACGTGGGGTGCAACCACCTCGAGGCGGCAACCTCGGTCACGCCGGTGGCCTTCGAAGGACAGCACTTGGTTTCGCCACCCCCGGACATCCGCGGAGCATGGCGTCGGCTTCAAGAATTTTGGAAGGCCCAAGGTTGCAAAGCAGTCCTCGACCTTCAACAGCTCTCCCACCTTCGCCGAGCTAGGGCACAAGCCTCGCCAGCTCAGCGTTCGACGTCAAAGCCTCCACCTCCGAAGGTGTAGACCTCCTTAGGCTCTTTGTAATTTGTAGCTGTAGGCTTGTAAACAACTTATCAGCTTATTAATAGAAATGCGGGGGTACTTTATACCTGCCCAGGCTCATCCTTTATATGTTGAGTTCGAAGTACTTGAGGACTCTGAAGAGCTTCACCAGCTTTGGGTGGTGCTCGAAGTAGCTAGGTCCAACGGCCTCCCTCGGTTCAAGGTTCCGAGGGGTCCTAGGGGCAAAGCCATTCCCGAAGTAGCATAGGAGATGCTGGCTGCCATGAAGACAGAGCCTCTTCGAAGTTCTTCATCCTCGCTAGACTTAAGCTGTTTTGAAGTAGGCTTAAGCGGCGAGGGGGTGCAGTCTTCGGGTACGGCCTTACGAGGCAATGAAGCCCTAGACTTTTCTGCCTTCGATGCGGCACCACCTGCGTCCCAGACTTGGACAAACCTGCAAAGTGAAAGGCGAGGTCTGCGGGCTTCGGAGCATGGATGGTCCGTCTGCGGGAGATAAGGCTCTGATGGGGCTTCGTCCAGCCGAGGGGGACCTGCCCGGATGAAGAGCAAGCGAGGGTCGAACATGTCAGGGCCTCGAGCTCACTTTTTCTTAAGCTTAGATACAGACTACTCATAATTTTGTTTTCGAAGTGTATTTGTAACATACTTCTCTCTTATCATTCAATGAATGGGATTTATTATATTCGCATACTTCATCTACATGCTTCGCACGAGTTGATTGTTTCGAACGTTTAGCTTGTCACGCTCGTACTGCACATTTCATTCGCACACTTCGCATACATACCTCGGTCCCCCCTTCCGTGTGGCGGTTAGGGACTTAGTTGCTGCTGGTTCGAGCAATTTAAGAATGCGAAGGGGTGCGCCTTTTTGGTGGCTTCGGATGCTTATATCGCGTCAATAGAAGGCCTCTTTTGGGCTTCGAACACATTAATTTGAAGCGAAGCAAGGCTTCAGTGTACTCAAATTAAGCGAAGCATGCTTCGACATGCTTGGACTTGGATAATATGCACGAGCGAGGCTCCGAAGCGCACTTAGATTTTAGGTGAAGCATGACTTCGATATGCTTAAATCTTAGATTAGATTATGTCACGCGAAGCGAGGCCTCAGTGCGTATTTAGATAGCGAAGCAAGGCTTCTTGAGCTTGATCCTGTAATGAATGGAAGGAATATATGGTGTGGATTCACCGAACCTATGATCGGTTGAGCCACCTACGACTCTGGGCCACCTACGACCCTGGGCCACCTTTGACCCTGGGATGCATCAGGCCAGAGCCTGGAATCCTGGACTCATCGAGCCGTCGCTCGAAAGTCCTGGACACCTCGAGTCGTCGCTCGAGGGAGTCCTACAACCCACTGCTACGGGCCCAGAGGCGCTGTGTAGCCTTCGGAGGGGTCCTCCGGTTTTAAATAGATCGAAGTAGTGCTTTGGTCCTCATCAATACAAAGTGGTAACCTCGATTCTTAAAAGAACGAGACCTTTACTTCGGATCTTGATAAGGACACAACAAAGCTTCGGTTTTATAAATCGAAGCGAGGCTTCAATTTTTAATTAAAGCGAAGCAAGGCTTAGGTTTTGAATAAGATGAAGTGAGGCCTCGATTTTAAAGCGAAGCAAGACTTTGGTTTTTGATAAAGTGAAGCAAGGCTTCAATTTTTAATGAGGTGGATCAAAGTTTTGCTTTAAAGGCGAAGCAATGCTTCGATGATTTACTGAAACAATTACAAATTTGCACAACGAAGCAGGGCTTCGAGCCGTGTACATACCTCGGGAAGCGAGAGTGAAGAGCATGCCTCGTAGCCCCTTGCCTAAGGGTGCACTCCGAGGCGCGAGGAATGGTGGAAGGCGAGAAATGCCTTCAAGCTGCACTGAAGCCCCTTGCCGAAGGGTGCGCGGAGCCAGAGGACTTCGAAGCTCCCCCCTCAAGCGCACTTCGAGACACAG
This sequence comes from Zizania palustris, assembly GCA_019279435.1. Lineage (NCBI taxonomy): Eukaryota > Viridiplantae > Streptophyta > Magnoliopsida > Poales > Poaceae > Zizania > Zizania palustris. The sequence goes on from JAAALK010000080.1 coordinate 51,202,176, forward strand.
GTAGTGGCAGAGAATTTAGCTTTTAGTACTAAGTTCCCCACGGATGGCGCTAACTATTGTAGTAATTGCGTTAGCTACAACAGGTTTTTTGTGTATATGGTGTATAGAGTGAACCTCGAAGGGTTCTCATAGAAGGAGATATAATTTATATTGGTCTAGGCCTCCCCGAAGGGATAATAGCCCTACATCCAGTCTACAGTGGATTTGGCATAGTTTTGCCTCTACTGAACCTGGTGAATACAAGGGCATGGCCTTGCTTTTATAGGCATGCATGCCAAAGAAAAAGACCTAAATGCCTTCTACAAGCCGTAGGCTTCTAGGGGCAAAAAGGGAACAAGACTAGACTACCGTACATGCAGCTTTATAGCTTTACAGACATGGCAGATAAACGTCACTTCTGGAACAAAATGATTTATTTAATTAAAGAAAGGCTAAATGAACTCAATTAAAGCAAAACAAGGATAAATATTTAAAATTTGAACCTGAAAAATTTATGGTGGAATCTAGAAGCCAAGAAATATTTTTGAGAATTTTTACAAGATTTTAGCAACAGTGCTTAAAGCCTTAATCAAATAATTAATTTTCTAGAATTATTTTAAATCAAAAATACATTTTTAAGGAAATTGGGCCGCAACCCCCAATTCCCCGGCCAAAACCTTTTAGCCCGGCCCGTCTAGCCGCTCTCGCAGACAGGTGGGACCCGCCTGTCGGCGCGCCCTCCTTCGCTTCCCGCCCGCTCGCGTCAGCCGGCCCCACCTGGCAGTCTCCGCCCGCGCCCCCTCTGCCGCTGCCACGTCTGGCCCGCTTGTCATCCCCTCTCTCTTTCGCGCGCGCCCACTAACAGGTAGGGGCCACCTATCAGATTCATCTTCTTCAATGGAAGGGGATCTCCCCCTTCCATTCTCGTAGGCCCCCTTGCCATTTCCGCCACCGAGGAGCCATGCTGAATAGCGTGGGCCTCATGGCTCCAAAGGTGATGAGTCATTGTCAACGATAGTCAAAGAGGACAGATGAAGAGTGAAGATCTGCTATTTCATGGGCCGCGTGTGACTCAGGTACACGGGCAGCGAGTGACTGTCGGGCTGAGAGAGCTGCGAAGTCGGGCTGGCCCAATCCGGGTACATGGGCCAGAAGCAGTAGAAGACCCACTAGGCTGTTGACCAGGATTGACTCAGATACACGGGTAGTGAGTGATTGCCGGGCTGAGAGAGCTGCGGAATTGGGCCGGCCCAATCCGGGTACCTAGTGCAAAGTTGGTGGAGGCTTTGTCAGTTTCGGCGCAAAACTGACAACCGTTGATTCTGTATCAGATTGTCCAGAAGAGAAGCCGTAGTCGCTACGAAAGTTTAGCTTCCGGACAAGTCATCTGTATCTCTAGGCCCACAGTTAGTCATTTGTGTCTGTAAAAATACCTAAGGGCAGTTGAGTCATTTCCTTTATTTTAGCGTCTGTAAAAACCCTAAGGGGCTGGTGGAATACTCTAGGCCATTGGGCAGCCTATAAATAGGACCCCAATCCCTAGGGTTGGACTACCCTTTTTGCTGAAATCATTTCCTACTCTATTGGGTCATTTTTGTGTCCTGTTCTCTCTCTTTGGTTGAGCGCCGCCAGGCTCCTGTTCTTGATTTTGGTCCTTGCATTTATTCACTTTTTCTCTGATGCAGTGAAGCTTATATTCTCTGATCGGGCGCAGCTTATTTGCAGCAGTTTTTATGGCTTCGATTCATGTGCGTAGCTATTTTTCCTGAGCAGTTGTGCCTTGTTTGCTATTGTTCTTCACGGAAGTAGTACTAGTTCATACTAGTTGCAAGTAGTACTACTACACTGTAGCAACAATACACTAGTACTCTAGCTTGCTTTTCTGCGCAGCTTTTTGATCGGAGTAGACAGGGCTGAGTACCTTCTCTGACTGTTTTCTGGCAAAGCCACCTTCTCTGTTCGAAGCCCCTCAGCTCCATGAGGCAGGCTTCGATCTGACATCCTCGAAGGGCTTCACTTAAACTTCGACTGTCTTTGCGAAGGTGTACTTCGACTTGAGTTCTTCGGAGTTAATACTTCGGTCGGCTTTGAAGTTTGGCTTCAGAGCGTCTCTCTGATAGACTTTGCTCGGAGTGTGCAGCTGTCTGTTCCGAAGTTTTTTAGTGTGTGAGTTCGGAACTTGTTTTCTCGAAGTGTGGTTGTAGGCTTCTGTTTCTTGTGTCTCTACATCAGCATACTTCGATTCGAAGCTAGTCTGTGGTTCGAAGGTCATACCTTGTTACTACTATCTTCGAAGGTAATCCTGTTTGCTTCGAAGTTGATTTTGCTAGCTCCGAAGGTAGAGTGTAGGCTTCGATTTGGTTTCTCTGTCGTGTGTCGGGCTTCGCTACTCTTTCGAAGGTTGTCTTTCTGTGAGCTCATTCGAAGCTCTGTTCGAAGTCTAGCCTTCGAAGTACACTGTTCGAAGCAACCTTCGACTCTGTCATACTTCGCTTCGAAGCATACTTCGCTCTTTGCCACACACGATCTAGGCTAGACAAAACAAACCTTCGGCACTTTCACAATAGCCTTCACCAGGCTTCGACACTGACCTCCGAAGCAGGCTTCGACACTGACCTCCGAAGCAGGCTTTGACACCGACCTCCGAAGCAGGGTTCAACACAGTAGAGCAGGCTTCGCCAAGTTCCGAACAGGAGACAAATCTGAACAGTAACTTCTCATCTCACTTTATATATACTTAGATCATTCATTGAGAAGTTTGACCTGACATGTCTAGTATACTTTGTTTATCTGTCGAGTTGCACTGCTTTGGTGGTTCTCTGTTTGACATCAGTTGCTTCTAGGCTAGATACCTTTAGACTTAGGCTTTCTGTTCATTTTCTGCTGCTTAGTCTTTTGAGGTGCGTTGGGTATTGGGAGCAGGCCATCGATTCGAAAGAATTTTTTAAGGCGCCCATTCACCCCCCTCTGGTCGCTACTTTCGGTCCTACAAGTGGTATCAGAGCGAGGTTAGGGTTTTTCCATACCTTAATCGGTTCTAAACCCCAGTAGTGATCATGACGTCTCCTGGCAAGGTCCCGTCCTTGGAAGCCTATGGCTATAACTATTGGAAGACTCGCATGCGAGCCTATCTCATGAGCCATGGCTCGGACATCTGGGACATTTGTGTTCATGATACGTTTGTCATTTTGCCAGTTGCTGAGCATGGTACTCTTGGTATCATTGCCCAGCATTTGAGCAATAGTAAAGCCGTGAACATTCTGTTTTCTGTTCTAGGTCCCACTGAGTTTGAGCGTGTGAGCCATCTCTCCACTACGAGAGAGATCTGGGCTACCCTCAAGGCACACCATGAAGGAACAGCCCAGGTCAAGGCTCGGCTCTATCAGACCTACCGGCGTGAGTACGAGAACTTCACACAAAAGCCGGGTGAATCTGTTGAAGCTTTGTTTGGTCGTTTTCAATCGATCATAAACAAGCTTCGGGACAACAAGGCTGAGGGTGCTCAGTTAGTCTCAGATCATGAGCAGACGCTCAAGGTTCTCCATACCTTGGACCCAAAGATCTGGGAGATCAAGGTATCCTCTATTGTTGAGAGTACTTCTTATGATGCCTTGACCATTTCTGAGTTGTTTAGCAAGCTGAAGGTCACTGAGGTAGATATCCAGTTGAGATCAAATCTCACTGGCTCTGGATCAAAGTCCCTGGCCCTTTCTACACCTTCTGTTGATCCCTCTGCTGTGAGTTGTGCTGGTTTCTCTTTGATGTCTATCACTGAGGACCGGCTTGAGTCGTTGGGAGAAGATGATTTGTGTCTTTTTAACAACCGGGTGCGTTGTGTTTATGACAAGAGGATGTTCAAAAGACACGGCACAAAATCCAGGTGCTTTGAGTGTGGTGATCCAGGACACTTCATCGCCGACTGCCCCAAGCGCAATGGACACAAGAAGGGCACCGGTGGTGGCTTCCACGACTCCGGCAAGCACGACAGCTCTTCCTTCAACAAGGGCAAGCCGAAGACCAGATTCTTAGAGAAGGCCCTGAAGGACTACCGGCGAGAGAACAAGAAGCGCGACAAGGACTTCTTCGCCGAGATGGAGAAGAGCTACTCCAAGCAGTCCATGTCTTCTTCCTCTTCATCAAGCTCAAGCGATGAGGAGATCGTCATCAAGAAGGGGAAGGACAAGGATGATCCGGCGAGCCTCTGCTTCATGGCTTTCGGGGACAGACCGAAGAGCCACTCACACCAGCGCCGAAGATCCCGCAAGAGCTTCTGCTCAATGGCTCTTGGGGATAGGGAAGAAAAGAGCTCCGACGACGACTCCGACGACGACAACGAAAAGGTATCATCCTATGAATGCGAAATCGTTGATTTACTTGAAAGCAATCGTCAGGAGTTGAAATATCGGGAAAAACTGCTTAGGGGGGCCAAAAAGAGGATAGATGAGTTAGAGAGTGAGCTTGCCATAGCCAATGGCAGAATTGAGAGTCTATCTTCTTCCCCTTGCTTGGGTGATAGCAGTGAGTGCTCGAAGTGTGAGGTGCTTCTGTGTGACTTGTCGACTCTGAAGTCCAAGTACACAAAAAGGGTTGATGAGAGGGACGCTTTGGCCACTGAGCTTGAAAGCGCTCAGCTGGAGCTGAAAGATGCTCAAGCCACTGTCGTCGCACCCTGTGTTGATTGCCCATCTCATCTAGCTATCTTAGCTGAGCTGAAATCCAAGGGCGATGAACATTTGGGTGATTTGGAGAGGTTGAGAGCTGAGCTTGCGCAGACTAGGCTAGAGCTTGAGACATTGTCAGTTCCACCCATTGTCTGTGAGAACTGCCTGTCTCTTAGACTTGAGTTGATCAAGCTAAAAGCCGAGAAATCTGTCCAGGTTGATAGCGAGTGTGAGACCTGCTTATCTCGGGAGGAGGTTCTAGCTTCCTTGAGAGAGGAGCTAGCTGATTCTCAGAATGAGAACTTTTACCTCCGTTCTATCCTGAGTTGGATCAGTTCCAGAGAGCCACAACTCAGTGTTGGGGAAATATACTTCCCTTGAATAGGGGCCAAATGACGTCAGCCTCCGACAGCCTTCGGCCCAGAGCCCAGCACTGTCGGAGCCCGCTTTCTCTCTAAGTGTTGTTTTCAGGTCCCAAGGTGCCTTTCAGGGGTCCAGCTCGAGCCCCCACTTCTGGCCCTGGCGCGGGGCACCGGAGGCCACCCTCCGGGCACTGGAAGCCGGAGGCCGCCCTCCGGGCACAGGAAGCCGGAGGTCACTCTCCGGAGTCAAGTCCGGAGGTCGCCCTCCAGGAGCCAAGTCTGGAGGCCGCCCTCCGGGCACAGGAAGCCGGAGATCACTCTCCAGAGTCAAGTCCGGAGGTCACCCTCCGGGAGCCAAGTCCGGAGGCCGCCCTCCGGAACCCAGTTCGGAGGCCACCCTCCGGGAGCCAAGTCTGGAGGCCACCCTGCGGGAGCCAAGTCCGGAGGCCGCCCTCTGGAGTCCAGTTCGGAGGCCGCCCTCCGAAGCCCCATTCAGAGGTCACTCCCCGGAGCACGCTTCGAAGCCCCCTCCGGGGCGCACTTCGGAGCCTTCCTCCCAGCCTCCACCTACGGTGTATCTTTTAGCTGGTCAAAGCCTGGCGCAGCCTGACACGCCTGTAAAGCTGTAAAGCTGCAAAGTACCTTTGTACAGTAGCTAGCCCTTTTCCCCTCTCTGCCCCTGTAAGCCTAGGGCTCATAGGGGGCATCCCGGTCTTTTCCTTTGGCCTGTGTGCCTATAAAAGCAGGGCCAAGCCCTTGTAACCCAGGGGACAGGCTCCAGGGGGCCATGAGACCCTGGAGTTATTTCTCCACACCCAGGCATAGCATGCCAAATCCACCACAAACTGGACGTAGGGCTATTATCCCCCAGGGGAGGCCCGAACCAGTATAAACTCTTTCTCCCTCTGAGAGAACCCATCGAGGTTCATTCTCCACATCATATACCACCACAGGAAAATCTGCTGGGACTAACGCAATTGTCCCAACAGTTGGCGCCGTCCGTGGGGAACTTAGTACAAAAAGCTAAGTGCTCTGCCATTGTCTGCAACCTGAAGTACGCTTGAGGGGGGAGCTTCGAGGCTTCGTGCTCCGCGCACCCTTCGGCAAGGGGCTTCAGGTCTAGTCCAAAGGCCATCTTTGCCTTCCCTTATCCTTCGCATACCGGAGCCCGCCCTCCGGCAAGGGGCTCCGCTCCACGCGTCGAAGGTCGTCGAAGCCCCAGGGGCTACGAGGCCAACCTTCAGTCACCTTACAAGGTACGTCCACTATCCGAAGTACCACTTCGATGTACAATTTCGCAGTCACTTTGATATTCGAAGCCCTGTTTCGCTCTGAATTCGAAGCCCTGCTTCGCCTCTAAAGCAATTTCTGCCCCATCTTATTGAAAAAACCCGAAGCCTTGCTTCGCCTTATCAAAAACACGAAGCTTTGCTTCGCCTTATTTAAAATCCGAAGCCTTGCTTCACTTTAGCAAATCCGGAGCACCCCTCCGAAGGCTACACAGTGCCTCCGGGCCCGTAGCAAATCCGGAGCACCCCTCCGAAGGCTACACAGCGCCTCCGGGCCCGTAGCAAATCCGGAGCACCCCTCCGAAGGCTACACGGCGCCTCCGGGCCCGTAGCAGTAATAAGGACTCCGGGCCACTGGCCCGACGCGCCCAGGGATTCTGGGCTCCGCACCCGAAGCGTCCCAGGGATTCCGGGTTCCGCACCCGAAGCATCCCAGGGTCGAAGGTGACCCAGAGTCGAAGGTGGCTCAGACTATCACAGGTTCGGTGAATCCACACCAAATATCCTTCTCATTACAGGACCAAGTCCCGAAGCCCTGCTTCATTATCCAAACACGCTCCGAAGCCTTGCTTCGCGTGTTAATGTAATATACGCCTAAGCGTCTCGAAGTCATACTTCGCTAAAACCTAAGTGCGTTTCGGAGCCTCGCTCACGCACAACATTCAAATCCTACCATGCCGAAGCATGCCTCGCTAGGCTCAGTTGTGCCGAAGCCTTGCTTCGCACCAAGTTAGCACGTTCGAAGCGCGGAAGAGGCCTTCGCTCAGTGAAATTTCGAGCAGCCGAAGCCTTGCTTCGCACCAAATTAAAGCGTTCGAAGCCCAAAAGAGGCCTTCGCTTGAGTGAAATTCGTGCGTCGAAGCCGTCGAAGGGCGCCCCCTTCGCATCGTTTATTTTTTGCCCGCACCAGCAACGGCCCCTAGCTGCCACGAGCAAAGGGGCGAAGCATGTATGCGAGGTGTGCGAATGTAATACGCAGTACGAGCGTAACAAGCTAAAACGTTTGAAGCCAAACAACACGAAGCATACAGACGAAGTGTGCAAAGATAGCAAACTCTATTCATTGTATATTGAGAAGTGTGTTACAAACATACTTCGGAAGCAAAACTACGTATAATCTGTATCTAAACCTAAGAAGAACCGTGTGCGAGGCCCCAACCCTCGCTTGCCCCTTCTTCGGCCAGGGCCACCTCGGCTGGACGTTGCCTCGTCGGAACCCGCTCTCCCTCGACTAGCCCGTCCAGGCTCCGAAGCCCGTAAGCTCCGTCTTCCACTTTGCGGGTCGCTCCAAGTTAGCGAAGCAGGCGGTGCCGTACCGAAGGCAGAAAAGTCTAGGGCTTCGTCGCCTGCTAAGGCCGTTCGCGAAGGCAAAGACAAAGGGCCCTGAAGGGACTCCGTCTTCACAGCGGCTAATAAATCCTGAGCTACTTCAGAAATGGCTTCGCCGCTAGTCCCCCTCGGAAGCTTAAACCGAGGGGGGCCTTCGGACCTAGCTACTTCGAGGATCGCCCACAGCTGCTGAAGCTCTTCGGAGTCCTCGAGGACTTCGAGGTCTACGCTCGAAGTCTGAGCCTGGGCAGGTATAAAAAACCCCCGCATTCATATTAATAAGCTGATAAGTTTTTACAAGCCTACAAGCCAAGTATTACAAGGAAGCCTAAGGAGATCTACACCTTCGGAGGTGGAGGCGTCGAGGTCGAAGGCTTGTCCAGCGCAGCGGGCCCCTTGGACCGGCGTTGTCGAAGGGCCTTCATGAGGTCAAGGACTGCTCCGCAGCCTTGTTCCTTCCAAGGTTCCTGCAGCCACCGCCAGGCTCCGCGGGCGTCAGGCGAAGGCGTCACCAAGTGCTGACCCCCGAAGGCCACTGGGGTCACGGAGGTTGCTGCCTGAAGATGGGTGCACCCCGCTTCACGAAGCATATGCAACACCCCTTGGCCCGTAACTCGGCCGGCCATGAGAGCGAAGCCCGTCAGCGCTTCCTCCGAGATCGAAGCTGCGGTCTTCAAGAAATCAGCGCAGTCCCCAATCGGGTCCTGGTCGCCAAAGTCCGGAGTCCGGCACTCGGTCCCTATTTTCTCAAGGACCTCGGTCAGGCTCTGGGTGGCCTCGTCGAGATTGGCCACGATGAAGTTCTCGAGATCCTGAGCCCGTTGGCGGAGCTCCCTGTTCTCCTTCGCCTGTCGGGCCTCGGCATCCTTCGAAGCCTGGAGCTCCGCGCGGAGCCGAGCCGTCTCCGAGGCCAAGGCTTCCTTCGCCTCAGCAGCGAAGCCTCGGCCCGCCTCCGTTTCTCGGCCTCCTCCGAGACCTCGCGGCGAAGGGCCTCCTTCTCCTCTGCGAGGTTCTCCATCTGCCTGTCGGCAGCAGTCGAAGCCGCCGCGTTCAGTGCGAAGGCCTGCAGAAATTCAAGAAACCATAAGTGTTAACTAAGGGACAAAGTATAGTTCGAAGTTGCAAGGGGCTTCGCTCACCCGCAGGAGGACTTCGTTCGAACTAACAAAGAGATCCGTGGGGTCTCGGTGGCTGAGCTGGGCCACCAAGTCTCCTGCCTCCGCAACAGCACAAGCCTCGCGGAAGCCATTGATTGCTGCCTCCGTCACGCCTCCCTTCGGCTTGAAAGGGTGGACGATGGCCACGGTCGCCTCTACGGGCTTCAGCTTGGCAGGGCTCAGGCTCACCACGTCGACATCTTCGTCGCTCTGAAGGTCCTCCGCGCCGCGGCCTTCGCTGCTTCCGTTTTCGGATGAAGTCCCCTTGGAGTCCGATTCACTGTCGCTGCCGCTGCTGCCGCTTCCTGAAGTTTCCGAAGGCTTCGCTTCATCGAGCTTCGCTACGGCTTCGCCCGACGGCTTCGCCCCTACGGGCCTCGCATCGGCTTCGTCATCTGTAGAGAAGCCAAGTCAGGATCCGGGTGTTGAAAAGAAGAAGACAAAAAGGGTTTACCTTCGTCGGAGATTTCTTGAAAGGAAGTTGGGGCTAGGTGTGCCCTCCAACTCCTTCGCTGCGAAGCCGGCGCATCCGCCTCCGCGCCTGGAGTTGTCGCCTCCGGGGCCTCCGTGGCCTCCTTAGCGGCAGGGGTATGCGCGTCGACCTCCGCCGCTGAGGGCTTCGTCGCCGGGGGCTTCGCCACCTTCTTGTGAGTCGGGGCAGCTGCGGGCTTCGCTGCAACCTCCTCAGAGGCATCCGCTTCGTCCTCGTCCCCCCTCTTCCACTTGGCTCCGGCCGACGAGGTAGCCAGGTGGGCAAAATCAGGCAAAGCAGGGAGCCCTCCGGGGTCGAGCGCAGTCCATACCCTGTTCCAGCGCTCCCAGGACCCCACCAGTGCAAGGCGCTGGTTCTGCTCCTCGGGGGTCGGAGTCCCGACGACTCGGTCCGCCGCCGCGATGGCCTCCTCCGGGGTCCTCAAGTCGAGGGCGGCTGCATTAAGTTGGAATTAGAGGCGAAGATCTACGAAGTGTTAAAAGCAAGAAGAGTGCGAAGCCTTACAGAAGCGATCGAAGGCCAACTCGCTAAGTTCACCTCGAGCCGAAGCCTGGAAGAGACCCTCCGGCCAGGAGCGCGCGAGGGGGCTGAGCCGAAGGGTGATGAACTCCTCCGCGAGGTCCCTCATGCTCATTTTCGCCGCCACCCTTCGGAGCAGCGAGATCCACGAATGAAGGAGGTCTTTGCTGGTCTTCACCACCTCTTCGCGCCGGTACAGAATATGGGCGTTGGTACTCCGAAGGGGAGAGTTCGCGCCGACGGAGGCATAGAACCACTCTTGGTCCCACCTCGAGTACCACTTGTTATTTACGACCCTCGCTGGGAAGGCGTCTTGGTACTCCTTTCGGAGCTGGAAATTGGCGCTGCTGAAGGCCAGCGCCCTCTTGACGCGGTCCGTCCCCTCCCGCGGCTTCGGTTGGCAGTTGGCGTCGTGGAGGGCGATGAAGACGTCCGCGCGGCCCTCGCAACCCTCGGCCCTCATGGCCGACTCGAAGACAGCTAGCCTCGCCACTGCGTTCGGCGAAAGCTGAGGGAGCTCGAGGTTGTAGGCCTTGAGGACTTCGCTAAGCATCCCCACTGCAGGCAGTCCGAGGCCGGCCTCGAAGAAGGCCTCGAACACCACCACTTCGTCAGCCCGAGGCTCTGGTACGGCCTCCAATTTTGCCGGAACCCTGAGTTGGATTTTTGCTGCAATCTTCCCCTCGCAGGCCCTTCGGACGGACTCCTCCGTGGAAATCGAGGCCCTCATCTCCAGGGTCTGCTCGAACTTGTCGGAGGGCGTCCGAAGGTCCCTCGGCCCTAGCCGCCTGGGTGCAGTCTTCCCCGCCGCAGCCGCCGCTGCCTGCACCTGGGCGGAGCCCGAGCTCGAGCCCAAAGCCAGAGGCTTCGCCATCGCCTTCTTCGGCATGTTGATGGGACTTCGCCGCGAAGGGCTAAAACTAGCGAAGGTGGCTCGAAGCGAAGCTGGAAGAAGAAGAGAGCGAAGGTTGCAAGGCAACAAGGAGAAAGCGAATGAAGGTGTGCCGAAGCCGCACGCGGTAAGTCCCTATTTATAGGCGCGGTAAGAATTCCAACCGTCGTGGGCCGAACCCACCGCCAGGTGGGCCTCCAGCGAAGGCGAACCGGCCCAGAGCAAGGTAACGGTAACCTTTTTGACCGTTGCAGAGCCGTTCGGGCTCCCGAGGCCGTTCTGGCGGCAAGCGCGGGCATTTATTACCCCCAGGTATCGAGGTCACCTTCGGTCCAGGCTCCGAAGGTATGTTTTCTCTGAAGTTGTGTTTTCAGGTCATTTGTCCTAAGGGCGCGTGCACCCCTCCGTCCCGAAGGCCTACACGGGAGGGGCTACTGTTGGGGAAATATACTTCCCTTGAACAGGGGCCAAATGACGTCAGCCTCCGACAGCCTTCGGCCCAGAGCCCAGCACTGTCGGAGCCCGCTTTCTCTCTAAGTGTTGTTTTCAGGTCCCAAGGTGCCTTTCAGGGGTCCGGCTCGAGCCCCCACTTCTGGCCCTGGCGCGGGGCACCGGAGGCCACCCTCCGGGCACTGGAAGCCGGAGGCCGCCCTCCGGGAGCCAAGTCCGGAGGCCGCCCTCCAGGCACAGGAAGCTGGAGGTCACTCTCCAGAGTCAAGTCCGGAGGTCGCCCTCCGGGAGCCAAGTCCGGAGGCCGCCCTCCGGGCACAGGAAGCCGGAGATCACTCTCCGGAGTCAAGTCCGGAGGTCGCCCTCCGGGAGCCAAGTCCAGAGGCCGCCCTCCGGAACCCAGTTCGGAGGCCACCCTCCGGGAGCCAAGTCCGGAGGCCACCCTCCGGGAGCCAAGTCCAGAGGCCGCCCTCCGGAGTCCAGTTCGGAGGCTGCCCCCCGGGAACCCAGTCCGGAGGCCGCCCTCCGAAGCCCCATTCAGAGGTCACTCCCCGGAGCACGCTTCGAAGCCCCCTCCGGGGCGCACTTCGGAGCCTTCCTCCCAGCCTCCACCTACGGTGTATCTTTTAGCTGGTCAAAGCCTGGCGCAGCCTGACACGCCTGTAAAGCTGTAAAGCTGCAAAGTACCTTTGTACCGTAGCTAGCCCTTTTCCCCTCTCTGCCCCTGTAAGCCTAGGGCTCATAGGGGGCATCCCGGTCTTTTCCTTTGGCCTGTGTGCCTATAAAAGCAGGGCCAAGCCATTGTAACCCAGGGGACAGGCTCCAGGGGGCCATGAGACCCTGGAGTTATTTCTCCACACCCAGGCATAGCATGCCAAATCCACCACAAACTGGACGTAGGGCTATTATCCCCTAGGGGAGGCCCGAACCAGTATAAACTCTTTCTCCCTCTGAGAGAACCCATCGAGGTTCATTCTCCACATCATATACCACCACAGGAAAATCTGCTGGGACTAACGCAATTGTCCCAACACTCAGCATGATGATCCAGCAGTTCAAGAGGCAGGATGGGTTTGGGGTAGGTTACACCTACACCAAGGCTGACTTTGAGAGTGCCATTAGCCGGGCAGTGGAGTGGAGTAAAATGACTCCTGAGCAGAGATACCCCAAGACTCACTCCACTGAGTCTTCCCAGGCTTGTCAGCCCAAGGATGGAGTAATTCATGAACCACCCAAAGCTCCACCCAAGAAGCCTATCTGGGTTCCAAAGCCCAAACACCTCCACTCTTCTTTAGACTCTCTTCCTGGACCTTCTCAACCCAAGAAGACAACACCTAACACCACTAAGTCCAAGAATCCCAAGCCTCAACCACATCCCAAGAAGACAACCTATCATTGTGAGTACTGTCAGAGAGACGGGCATCTTGCGGAGTTTTGTTCAGGAGGAAGCGGGTTGAGAGAGCAGAGAGAGCTCGTGGTGCTCAGGAGCAGTTCTACCAGCAGGGTGGTAGACTGCGTGTTCCTCGACGCGGGGAGAGGCTGGAGGCCAGGCCGCGTCGTGTAGGTGGTGGTAGAGGAGACGACTTTCATGCCCATGCTCTAGATGGTGGTGTTCGTTCCGGCAGAGCTCCAGGCCGTGTTGGCTACGGTCCTGGACCCCGTGGCCGAGGCTTTAGGCAGAACCGAGGACCGCGCTTTGAGCCGCGTTTTGGTCCGGACTCTCATTATGATTTCTGCTTTCCGTCTTTTGAGCAGATGGCTCGACACTGGTTTAGCTCTTTTGCTAAACCTGGTGCCAGACCATTTGCTCCCACTTACAACCACTGATTGTGCAGGATCGGGGACTGGAGGACATTTGGATCATGGACTCAGGATGTTCTCGTCACATGACGGGACATCACAGATGGTTCTCCAGTCTCACTCCCCCGAGCTCCAAAGAGTACATCACATTCGGGAACAGTGGTCAAGGGAAAGTAAGTGGCATTGGCTCAATTCGCATTTCAGATCATTTCTCTTTGAAGAATGTTGCCTTGGTTAAGAATTTGAACTTCAATTTGATTTTTGTTTCGCAACTTCTTGAGGATGGTTTGGAAGTGCGTTTTAAGAAGGGTAACTCTTCTGTGATTGATTCTAGAGGGTCTTTGTTTTGCCAGATTTTACCTTTTGGTAAAGTTTTTCGAATTGACTTCTCTAGTTCTTTTGTCCCTTCTCGTTGTTTGATAGCTGGATCTTCTTCTGAGCTCTGGAAGTGGCATAGGAGGTTAGGCCATTTGAGTTTTGATCTGCTAGTCAGGTTAAGCTCTATGGACCTCATCCGAGGATTGCCCAAGCTTAAAATGGAGAAAGATCTAGTTTGTCATCCCTGTCGTCATGGGAAAATGGTTGCCGCCTCTCACTCACCGGTGACTCAGGTGATGACTTCGTATCCAGGCGAGCTCTTACATTTGGACACTGTAGGTCCAGCTCGGGTACGTTCAGTCGGTGGGAAGTGGTACGCGCTTGTTATCGTTGACGACTTTTCTCGATTCTCGTGGGTTTTCTTTTTGGAGTCTAAGGATGAAACTTTTCAGTTTGTTCGTGACCTGATTTTGAAGCTGAAGAATGAGAACAATGGTCGTATGCGAGTAATTCACTCCGACAACGGCTCTGAGTTCAAGAACTCTCAGTTCGTCAGTTTCTGTAGTGATCAGGGTCTTGACCATCAGTTTTCTTCTCCTTACACTCCCACACAGAACGACGTTGTGGAACGAAAGAACCGCACACTAGTCGAGATGGCCAGGACGATGCTCGATGAGCACAGGACTCCTAGGCGGTTTTGGGCTGAAGCCATGAACACGACTTGCTATCTGGCCAACCGCATTTTTCTTAGAGCTTACCTAGGTAAGACCTCATATGAGTTGCGGTTTGGCAGGTAGCCCAAGGTGAGCCACTTGCGAGCGTTCGGCTGCAAGTGCTTTGTGCTCAAGAAGGGAGGGCATTTCGACAAGTTTGAGTCTCGTTGCTGGGATGGTATTTTTCTTGGCTACGCTTTGCATTCTCGAGGCTTCTGTGTTTGGAACCTCGAATCCCAGCTGCTTGTCGAGACTTGTGAGGTTTCATTTGATGAGTCCTTGCCTTCTTTGACTCCTTTTGAGCCTTCTGATGGTGAGCTCGGAGAGTCCATCTTCGAGGAAGATGAGGATACTCCAGCCGCTAATGAGGGTGGGCCTTCTGCACCCTCTACAGAGCCCAGTGCGCGGGTTCACCGTGGGCCTGGCTCACCGTGGACCCGAGGAGTTTAAAAATTGAAAATGAATTTCAGAAATACTGTTAAACTTGTAAAATTCATATCTAATGCATTTGAACTCTAAAAATTACCATTCCAATTTCAGAAAATTCATAAAATTATTCTCTACATGTTTATGCAATAAAAACAGTAGGTTTACATTGGACATTTCATGATTATTTAAATGAATGTTTAAATACCCTTAGGTTAAAAATGTAAAATTTAATTATTTAAATTCCAGTAAAGTTTATATTTATTTATTTCCTGTTGATATGACTAAATCACTGGGTTTCTTATGAAACCTTCAATTTTAAATTTATTAAAGGACTTAAAATTTAGAATAACCCCTTTTAGAACCCCTCTCTAAAAAGGACTACTTTTTAAATTCATTTAAAATTTCTTTAGGAGATAAACCACAGGACCTTAACAATCGAAATTATTTTATTTATAGTCCAACCAACTTTAACTTATGTGCTCATAATGTAATGTTATATTGTTTGATTGAATGTGTTCTTTTTATTTTACTTTATATTAAAAAGACTACGACGTCGCCGAGGAGCCGGAATACTTCCCCGAAGTCCCTCCCTCTCCCTTTGCTGAACAAGGCAAGTCACCAAACAATTCTTTTGAACATATTGAACCCATGTTTGAATTGACTATCGCTAAAACACATAGGTTATATATGCATTAGTCAAATGAACCCTTACATTATATTTATTTAGGATCCCCCGACCTTGATGTGCAACCCAAGCCATGCTATCTCGCCTAACCTCCTTGTCACCATATGATCAATGATATTAGCTAGTGTCCAATGTATTGACACGGCCGCTATAGGATAAAAATGAGTCGTAGCAAAATGGTTCTATTATATGATCCCCGTTACTTCTTATCCTTGGAAATTCTGTTGGTGATGAGTCATGGTTGTGAGTGTATGCATGGTGGGTTCCGGGTGCAAGCTAGGGCATTGGTCGGTAGCACCCGGGGCACTATAAGGACCGGTCTGAGGGATCCGTTGCAATACACTTACGTACTAACCACAAGTCTAGTGGGTAAGTCCTAACTAAGGTATGGGTTGTTCCAAACCGAGGCCACCATTTGGAGATGGGTCAAGTTGCACCTACGGGTGACTTGTACCAATGTGGCGCAAAAGGGGGTGCGACGTTAGCCGGGATGCGGCCCGGCGCGCCGGCGAAACCTAGAGCGGGTGGTTATCGCTTGGAACATCTCATATTGAGGTTTTGGCACGAGTTCCCGTGAAATGGGTCATCTCGTTTGGGATGAGTGCGTGCCTTGTGGGTACAGTAGTACATCTCTGATCAGAGTCTTAAATCTTTTCGAAAAGCCGAGCCCACGGTCAAGGGCGGGTTGCGTGACATCCCCCAGTTAGTTTATTTTGAATATGTATGTGCATGATGGATTGACATGTAAGGACTGTTGAGCGAGGTGGGGCTGACTGTACCCCTCGAGTTAGTCGATGTTGATGATGCTCATGTTTACTTTCCGCACGATTAAAATATGATTACACTAAATGCCATAACTGCAACTGCATTATTATGCAATGTTAACCATTATCCTTCCTTGTTTATTATCCTGCATTATTATTTGCATTTGCGGTGGCTTGTTGAGTACTTTTTGTACTCATACCCGTTGGACCCCACAGAGGATGCTTACTTTGAAGACGGTCTGGAGTAGCGACCCAGTCGAGAAGAAAGATCCTGAAGAAGATGTTCGTCATGCCGCTGTTTAATTATTTTATTACTGTTTTTACTAAGACTTTGATGTAATAAATATGGTCTGCGTACCATGAATACTGTCGTATGTACGATTGTCGCATGATGAACCTCTTGTATTATTGTTTTTCTATGGAAATTCAATAATGTCTCGATTTGTTAAATCGGGGCGCTACGAGATGGTATCAGAGCCGACTCGACTGTAGGAAGCCAAACAGACCCGCCTAGCCATTAGCCACAGGAAATTATTTCTCGAAAATCTACTTCATAAACTTTGTTCCTCTCCTCACTTTTATTCAACTTGCTGTTTTGTAGATGCCTGTCTACCAAGTCCACAGTTACTGCCGCCACTACGAGGGCTTCGTCCGGGAGCTCCGTATGATGCTCACCTTCCTCGGGTTCCTCTTCGAGCCCGAATTTCAAGGAGTGTATCCCGACGAGTTCGTCGGGCCTTATGACGTCTCCCTCACCGTCCACGGCTCCGGAGAACACCTGCCGCCCTACACCACCGCACTTGGAGGCCCGACTTTCGACGTCGCGTGCCAACGAGTCGCCCTCCAGGCCCTCATGGAGCTGAGGATGATCTACGATGATCGTCTTCAGAACTCGTCCTTCCGGCTCGTGCCGAAGCGCACTCCCGGAGCCCACCGTAGCATCTACCTCAGAGTTCACTCCGTCCGTGATCCGGTCATGGACCGGCAGTCGCGTCTTCTACAGGCCATGGACGATCTCCACACCGAGGCGGTGCTCGACGCCGACGAGCACCATGAGGCGGTTGAGTTCCTTCGTGAAGAGATGAAGAACTTGATCCAACAGAATGGCGAGTTGCAGCGCAAAATTATGCAGCTGCAGAAGGATATCGCGGAGATGGTTCCTCTTCTTCCAAGGAAGAAGAAGCCCATCCGTGAGCCCCTCCCTCGCCCCAAGAGGATCCCGCCACGACCCTCCCCCGCCAGGCCCTCCACCAGCGCCCCTACACCACGCCTCGGCCTCATCTCCGACTCCATCATCGAGAATTTTCTCGAGCCCACCATCTCTCTGGAGCCGCGCACTCGTGGTTCCGAGAGCACGGAGACCGCCTCCGGTGGCGAGTAGGCGTTAGGAGACGCGAATTTAAATAAAAATCACAATTTTGTATGTGGTGCCGTCTGCAACAAGTTGGGTTGTAGATGGAATAAAAACTTGATTGTAATGAACAATTTCTACCACTTATGTGCTTGAATCTTTTTGGTTGTATTATTGTTTCGTCATCTTTTTCCTTATCACTATGTATATTCAGAAGATGGCCGACCACCAGAACACCAGTTCCAACAACGGAGCAAGAGGAAGCCGGGATGCGCCCGAGGGTGTTGTACCCAACTGGGGTGCAACGGGCCCACGTCAGTCTGGGTCGCCTTCCGCCAACCACCCCACCTTGGCGGAGATGATGGCGAATCAGAACCACCTGATCACCGCCCTCCTCACCCAAATGCGGAACCAACAGGCTCAGTTGGACCGTCTGCAGAACGGGGAGCCCGCCCCTCGCGCACCAGCACCCGCACCCGCCCCGCAACTCTCCGAGTTTTTGCGCGTGCGTCCGCCCATCTTCTCGAGCACCACCAACCCGATGGAGGCCGGAGATTGGCTTCGCACCATCGGAAAGAAGCTCGACCTCCTCCCCTGCACCGACCGGGAGCGAGTGGCCTTCGCCACTCACCAGCTCCAGGGTCCCGCCGTGGAATGGTGGGACAACAACCGTGAGTCCCAGCCAGAGGGCCACGTGGTGACTTGGGCGGAGTTCACCATCGCTTTTCGCGCTGCCCACGTCCCCGCCGGTGTCATCGCGGTGAAACAGCAGGAGTTCCGCGACCTGCAACAAGGCAACAGGACCGTCATGGAGTACCTCCATGAGTTCAACCGCCTCACCCGCTACGCACCGGAGGAAGTGCGCACCGACGCCCTCCGCCAAGCCAAGTTCCTCAGGGGACTTAAGGATGAGTTGTCCATCCAGCTCGTCGCCGCCGACTTCGCCGACTTCCAACGGCTGGTCAACAAAGCGCTCATCCAAGAGACTGAGCAGAACAAGCTGGACCTCAAGAAGAGGAAAATGATCGCCTTCAAGCATCAGTAGGCGAACTATCAGAGGCCCCGCTTCATCCCTCCGCCGCCAGCGCCCGCCTACCATCCTCGGCCCGCCTACAGGCCACCTCACGCCGCCGGTGGATCCAACGCCGGGCATCCTCGCCCCGCTCCACCAGCTCCGGCCGCTCAGCCGACACCAGCCGCCAAGGCCCCGATCTTGAAGGATCGACAAGGAAGGCCGGTCGTCTGCTTCAACTGCCGCAAGGAAGGACACTATGCACACCAGTGTCCTCACCCCAAGCCAGCTCAGGGCGCGGCACCCAACCAGGCGGTTCGTGCCCGCGTCAACCACATCAGCGCGGAGGAAGCTCAGGAGGCTCCTGAAGTCGTGCTCGGTACGTTTACTGTGAATTCCGTACCGGCCGTCATATTATTCGACTCTGGAGCAACCCACTCCTTCATCTCGGAAAATTTTGTGAAAACAAACGAACTGGACGTGCTCCCTCTACCCATTCCCATGGTGATTGCCACCCCCGGCAATAGGACCTCAGCCCGCTTATACAGCCCTAAGGTTCAAATTGACATCCAAGGAGTACTGTTTAGGGCCGAGCCAGTCCTCATCCAATGCACCGGACTTGACCTCATCCTAGGGATGGATTGGTTGATGAAGCACAAGGGAGTGATCGACTGTGCCAATAAGTCCGTCACGGTGACCAACTCTGAAGGCGCAGCCGTCACCTTTCGGATGACCAGTCGCAAACCACTCGGAGCATCCCTTCGCTCAATAGCTCTTGAAGAGGTGCCTATAGTCAAGGAGTTTGCGGATGTCTTCCCTGAAGATCTACCTGGAATGCCTCCCAAGCGGGACATCGAATTCAGAATCGAACTTGTCCCCGGGACCACTCCAATCTCCAAGCGCCCGTACCTAATGGCCGCCAATGAGCTAGCCGAAGTCAAGAGCAACATCGAAGACCTAGAACAGAAAGGTTATATCCGACCGAGTACCTCCCCCTGGGGTGCACCGGTTATCTTTGCCATGAAGAAGGACAAGACCAAGAGGATGTGCGTGGACTATAGAGCCTTGATCGACGTGACCATCAAGAATAAGTACCCATTGCCTCGGAACGACGACCTGTTCGATCAACTGAAAGGATCCTCGGTGTTTTCCAAGATTGACCTCAGGTCAGGTTATCACCAGTTGAGGATTAGAGAAGAAGACATACCCAAGACTGCCTTCACCTCCCGCTATGGACTCTACGAGTACACCGTGATGTCGTTCGGACTCACGAATGCCTCGACCTTTTTCATGAACATGATGAACAATGTATTCATGGAGTTCTTGGACAAGTTCATCGTGGTATTCATCGACGATATCCTCGTTTACTCCAAGACCAAGGAAGAACACGAGACTCACCTCCGTCTGACCCTCGGAAAGCTAAGGGAGCAGCAACTGTACGCCAAATACAGCAAATGCGAATTTTGGTCGGCTGAGGTGAAGTTCCTCGGCCATGTCATATCTGCCGGAGGAATAGCAGTGGACCCAACCACCGTTGAAGTGGTAACCAACTGGCTGCAGCCCACGACCGTGACCGAGATCCAGAGTTTCCTCGGATTGGCCGGATACTACCGCCGGTTCATCGAGAATTTTTCCAAGATCGCCAAGCCCATGACCAGACTTCTGCAGAAGGAAGTGATGTTTGAATGGACCCCCGACTGCGAAGAAAGCTTCCAGACCCTCAAGAAGAAGCTAGTATCAGCTCCCATTCTGACTCTGCCAGACATCCGGAAAGACTTCCATGTCTACTGTGATGCCTCTCGTCAAGGATTGGGATGCGTCTTAATGCAAGAAGGGAAAGTGATATCCTACGCCTCCCGGCAACTGAGACCGCATGAGCTGAACTACCCAACCCACGACCTGGAACTAGTAGCCGTGGTTCATGCCTTGAAGATATGGAGACATTACCTTGTGGGAAATCGGTGTGAGGTCTTCACCGACCACGAGAGCCTCAAGTACATATTCACCCAACCAGATCTGAATCTCAGGCAAAGGAGATGGTTGGAACTGATCAAGGACTACGACTTGGGCATCCATTATCATCCGGGCAAAGCGAACGTGGTGGCAGACGCCCTTAGTCGAAAAGGGTACTGCAATGCCATCATGATTCAAGACCGAGCTCCTTTACTTTATAAGGAGATGGAAAGGCTAAACCTAGGGATCACCACTCGAGCGTACCTCGCTGCCTTGGAATCTCGGCCTATCTTGATAGACCAGATCCGAGAAAAACAGAAGGAAGATCCGGACATCCTGGAAATCCAACAGAACATGAAGAAGGGTAAAGCCCCCGGATTCTCCGAGGATGAGCATGGTACCATCTGGTTCGGAAACCGGATCTGCGTACCCGACAAACCTGAGTTGAAGACCCTCATCCTTCAAGAAGCCCATGATACTCTATACTCCATCCATCCCGGGAGTACAAAGATGTATCAAGACCTAAAGGAAAAATATTGGTGGGTCAGCATGAAGAGGGAAATAGCTAAGTATGTGGCCAAGTGCGACACATGCCGGCGAGTCAAGGCAGAGCATCAGAGACCTGCCGGACTGCTTCAACCTCTCAAAGTCCCTGAATGGAAGATGGAAGAGATAGGAATGGACTTCATCACGGGACTGCCCAGGACCCAAGCTGGTCATGATTCTATCTGGGTGATCGTCGACCGACTCACCAAGGTAGCTCACTTCGTCCCGGTCAAGACAACTTACACCGTCGCCAAGTTGGCTGAGTTGTATATGACCCGGATCGTGTGCCTCCACGGAGTTCCTAAGAAGATTGTATCTGACCGCGGAAGTCAGTTTACCTCCAAGTTTTGGAAGAACCTTCAAGAGGAACTCGGCACCCGGCTGAACTTTAGCACCGCCTATCATCCACAGACCGACGGTCAAACCGAAAGGGTCAACCAGATATTGGAGGATATGCTTAGAGCTTGCGCTCTAGACTTTGGCGGAATGTGGGACAAGAACTTACCATATGCAGAGTTCTCCTACAACAACAGCTATCAAGCCAGCCTGTAAATGTCCCCGTTCGAAGCACTCTATGGACGTAAGTGCAGAACGCCGTTGCTCTGGGATCAGACCGGAGAGTCACAACTGTTTGGGACTGATTTATTAAGAGAAGCTGAAGAGAAGGTTAAGATCATAAGAGACCGATTGAAGGCAGCCCAATCCAGGCAAAAGAGCTATGCCGACAACCGTCGAAGGGACCTAGCCTTTGAGGAGGGTGATTATGTCTACCTCCAAGTCACTCCCCTACGTGGCACTCAGAGGTTCAACATGAAAGGCAAACTAGCACCCCGCTACATCGGACCTTTCCAGATCCTCCGACTACAGGGAGAAGTGGCATATCAACTCGAACTGCCCCCATCCTTGGCAGGCGTTCACGATGTGTTTCATGTCTCTCAGCTGAAGAAGTGCCTCCGTATACCTACCGAACAAGCCGACCTTCAGCAGCTTAATGTCCAAGAAGACTTGACCTACATAGAGAGACCCGTCAAGATCTTGGAAACCAAGGAAAGAGTAACCAGAAGTCGCGTTGTTCGCTTCTGCAAGGTCCAATGGAACAACCATCCCGCCGAAGAAGCCACTTGGGAAAAGGAAGACGAACTGAAAGCCCAATATCCCGAATTATTCGAGTAACGTTCCAATCTCGAGGACGAGATTCTTGTAAGGGGGATAGGTTTGTAACACCCCAAATTTTCAAAACAATAAATATATTATTAAATTCAATTTCTTGGAATTATTATTTCTGAAAATACTTTTAATACTCCTTTATACCCTTTTTAACTACAACATAGAGTAGATGGCCAAACTAGGAGGTGAAAATTTTTGTATATGATCCTAAAGCCAAGAAATGTTTTTGAGAATTTTTTATAAATTTTTATCCACTCTGGAAATACCCCAAAATATTTAATCCATTTTCTGCAATTATTTTAAATCTAAAAACCTTAGTAACAGTATTGGGCTCCCCTCCCTCCCTTCTCTCTCTCCCGGCCGGCCCAGCCCGTTACCCCGCGCGCCTCTGGCTGACAAGCCGACCCCACCTGTCGGCGCCGATTTCCTCCCCTCGCGCGCGCACCCGACAACCCGGCCCCACCCGTCAGCCCCCTCTCTCGCGCACTCGCTCCCGCTGACCACCTTGGCCCACCTGTCGGATTCGTCGTCCCCGCGAGATCCGCCCCCAAAATCCCCCCCCCTCGCCGGCCGACGCCATTACTCGCCTCGGATCCCTTGCCCCGACCCCCTACCACCGAATTAAGCCCGGCAATCAAACCCCCGCGTCGCGCCGACTGTTTCCCCCCATTAAACCCGACCGATTCGCGTCCAGGTTCGGTGAACCGAGCTCAACCCGACCTCGCCGGCGCTTAAACGCGTTTTATTCCCGGCCACCGTAGACTACGCCCTCTCTGTCCCCACCGATGGTCCTATTTAAACCCCCTGGCCACCCGTATTTCACCCCACGCTCACACGCTACGAGAACCGACAGAGCCAGTACACTCCGCATTTTAGCGCACCACCGTCGCCCTCGCCCCAGCCGTCGATCGCCGTCGCCGGAGTCCCCCTCCGCCCTCGCCGACCGCACCGCTGCAACCGCAAGGACCTCCCCAACGCCGGCCACCACTCCGTCGACGACGAACCTCGCCGGATCGCCGTCGCCGCCAAGAACCCGAACGCCTCCACCGCCTCCGCTCGTCGCCGGCCTCACCCCGTCGACCTTTTCTCACCGCCGAGGTACCCCCATGATCCCCATGCCACCCTCGTTCCGTTTTAGGTCTTAGATTCGATCGCCGTCGCTCGTCGTGGCCGCTGGCCCGCTCGCCGTCGTCGGAGAAGACGACCGGCACGGGTCGAGTACCCGTGCCGTGTCGGATTCACGCACGACCGTGCGATCTGGATCCGACGGTGACGATTAATCCCCGCGTGCAGTTTAATCTGATCCATTAGATCTCGGCGAAGGGGTACGTTTTAATCCCGTGCGTCCGTTAGTTTTAATACCCTGCATCGCATCCAAGCCGTCCATCACGTACCGGTTCAAACGTTTTAATCCTGGCCGTCCACGTCACTTTAACGCACCCCTCCTCGCCCTCGCGCGTCGGATCTGGATCCGACGGTCCAGATCGACCCGGCTCACCGTGGACCCGAGGAGTTTAAAATTGAAAATGAATTTCAGAAATACTATTAAACTTGTAAAATTCATATCTAATGCATTTGAACTCTAAAAATTACCATTCCAATTTCAGAAAATTCATAAAATTATTCTCTACATGTTTATGCAATAAAAACAGTAGGTTTACATTGGACATTTCATGATTATTTAAATTAATGTTTAAATACCCTTAGGTTAAAAATGTAAAATTTAATTATTTAAATTCCAGTAAAGTTTATATTTATTTATTTCCTGTTGATATGACTAAATCACTGGGTTTCTTATGGAACCTTCAATTTTAAATTTATTAAAGGACTTAAAATTTAGAATAACCCCTTTTAGAACCCCTCTCTAAAAAGGACTACTTTTTAAATTCATTTAAAATTTCTTTAGGAGATAAACCACAGGACCTTAACAATCGAAATTATTTTATTTATAGTCCAACCAACTTTAACTTATGTGTTCATAATGTAATGTTATATTGTTTGATTGAATGTGTTCTTTTTATTTTACTTTATATTAAAAAGACTACGACGTCGCCGAGGAGCCGGAATACTTCCCCGAAGTCCCTCCCTCTCCCTTTGCTGAACAAGGCAAGTCACCAAACAATTCTTTTGAACATATTGAACCCATGTTTGAATTGACTATCGCTAAAACACATAGGTTATATATGCATTAGTCAAATGAACCCTTACATTATATTTATTTAGGATCCCCCGACCTTGATGTGCAACCCAAGCCATGCTTTCTCGCCTAACCTCCTTGTCACCATATGATCAATGATATTAGCTAGTGTCCAATGTATTGACACGGCCGCTATAGGATAAAAATGAGTCGTAGCAAAATGGTTCTATTATATGATCCCTGTTACTTCTTATCCTTGGAAATTCTGTTGGTGATGAGTCATGGTTGTGAGTGTATGCATGGTGGGTTCCGGGTG
The DNA here is from genome assembly GCA_019279435.1 of Zizania palustris. Lineage (NCBI taxonomy): Eukaryota > Viridiplantae > Streptophyta > Magnoliopsida > Poales > Poaceae > Zizania > Zizania palustris. The sequence goes on from JAAALK010000080.1 coordinate 51,226,498, forward strand.
CAAGCTAGGGCATTGGTCGGTAGCACCCGGGGCACTATAAGGACCGGTCTGAGGGATCCGTTGCAATACACTTACGTACTAACCACAAGTCTAGTGGGTAAGTCCTAACTAAGGTATGGGTTGTTCCAAACCGAGGCCACCATTTGGAGATGGGTCAAGTTGCACCTGCGGGTGACTTGTACCAATGTGGCGCAAAAGGGGGTGCGACGTTAGCCGGGATGCGGCCCGGCGCGCCGGCGAAACCTAGAGCGGGTGGTTATCGCTTGGAACATCTCATATTGAGGTTTTGGCACGAGTTCCCGTGAAATGGGTCATCTCGTTTGGGATGAGTGCGTGCCTTGTGGGTACAGTAGTACATCTCTGATCAGAGTCTTAAATCTTTTCGAAAAGCCGAGCCCACGGTCAAGGGCGGGTTGCGTGACATCCCCCAGTTAGTTTATTTTGAATATGTATGTGCATGATGGATTGACATGTAAGGACTGTTGAGCGAGGTGGGGCTGACTGTACCCCTCGAGTTAGTCGATGTTGATGATGCTCATGTTTACTTTCCGCACGATTAAAATATGATTACACTAAATGCCATAACTGCAACTGCATTATTATGCAATGTTAACCATTATCCTTCCTTGTTTATTATCCTGCATTATTATTTGCATTTGCGGTGGCTTGTTGAGTACTTTTTGTACTCATACCCGTTGGACCCCACAGAGGATGCTTACTTTGAAGACGGTCTGGAGTAGCGACCCAGTCAAGAAGAAAGATCCTGAAGAAGATGTTCGTCATGCCGCTGTTTAATTATTTTATTACTATTTTTACTAAGACATTTGATGTAATAAATATGGTCTACGTACCATGAATACTGTCGTATGTACGATTGTCGCATGATGAACCTCTTGTATTATTGTTTTTCTATGGAAATTCAATAATGTCTCGATTTGATAAACCGGGGCGCTACACAGACCCTTTTTTGCTGTATTCATGGTGAAAACCGAAGCCATGCAACTGATACTTGCAAGGCCATACTTGCTCTCAGAGGAGAGTATCTGGAAAGAACTTCGGGTCGAGGTACTATTGACCGAGTTCCAACTGAAGTGCGCCTGGAGCCTGTCCAGGCTGTGGCGCGGATAGAAAACTTTGAAGCCGCAAGACTGCCCTCCGGTGGTCAATATTATGCCACCTCCGAAGCCAGAAGAAGGGCAAGACCAAGGAAAAAGAGTAGTCCTCCCCATCTCCGGAGGAGGTACTCTAGGAAGTATGTCAAAGAGGCAGAGAAGAGAGTATGTCAGAGAGGTGGGCCATATTGGAACCTCTTCATCTGCAGCTGCTATGCCCGAGTGGTCTCATGTGCCAATATCTTTCTCCGCAGATGATGCAGTTGGTGTTAAATTTCCAGATGCAGACCCACTTGTCATCACTGCTGACATTGCAGGAACTGAGGTTCGAAGAGTGTTAATTGACGGAGGGAGTTCGGCAGACTTTATTTTTGTTCAAGCCTTCGATCAATTATGCATCTCCAGAAAGCACCTCCTTCCAGTGGCTCGTCCTTTGCAAAGCTTCGCAGGACCTCCGCTTGATGCACTCGGCCAAATTGGCCTGGAAGTTACCTTTGGAGAAGGATTGTTAGCCAGGACAGAGGAAGTAATCTTCGACGTCGTGGATGCTCCATATGCCTACAACGTCATATTCGGAAGAGGCATGTTAAATCAGTTCGGACCCGTGGCACACCACAATTACTTGTGCATAAAGATGCCCACACAAGCGGGAGTGCGCACTATCTTCTGAGATCAAGCTACCGCCCGAAGAGCGGAATATGGTCACGGACCCCCCTCTTGATCCAAGACAAGTGAATAATGTGCAAGATAATCAAGAAAATTTTTCAGCTCCTTCCAAATCTTCGAAGAAATCCTTCCCAAGACCAAGTCCTAAAGGAGAGATTGCAACGAAGATCATTGTTAAAGATGGTAAAGAATATGCATTTCAATTTGGTAAAGATGTCTTTGCTTGGTCTGACGAAGACATCACCGGAGTCAATCAGGATATTATTGAACATAGTTTACTTGTAAACCCAAAGGCCCGGCCTGTTTGGCAAGGACTCCGAAAAATGTCTGCGGAAAGAGAAGTGGCTCATACAGAATGGTTAGCCAACCCAGTCTTCGTCAAGAAGAAATCCTCCGGGAAGTGGCGCATGTGCATTGATTTCACATCCTTGAATAAAGCATGCCCTCGTGACCCCTACCCCATGCCCTGAATTGATCAATTGGTCGACTCCACCACAGGTTCGAAGTTATTAAGCTTCCTTGATGTGTACTCCGGTTATCATCAAATATGGTTGAAACGCGAAGATGAGATCAAGACAAGCTTCGTAACTCCCTCGGGAGTCTTCTGTTATGTAAGAATGCCTTTTGGCTTAAGAAATGCCGGGGCTACTTTTTCGAGGTTAATTGCTAAGGCTCTAGGTCATCAGCTAGGTCGTAATGTAGAGGCCTATATGGATGATATTGTAATAAAGAGTGCTTTAAAGCGCCAACATAGCCTAGACTTAGTAGAAACATTTAATAGCCTTTGGGCATGTGAGATTCGTCTTAACCGTGAGAAATGTATCTTCGAGCTAAGGCTGGGAAGTTGTTAGGGTATTTAGTTTCAAGCAAGGGATTGAAGCTAGCCCTACTCAAATAACTGCGCTACAGAAGATGGCTCCTCCGGAAAATTTAAAGCAAGTGCAAAAGCTGACTGGTCGTCTAGCAGCACTTAGCAGGTTTTTGGCAAGGTCTGCGGAGAGAAGTTTGCCTATCTTTAAAGCATTGAAAGGGTCCAAAAATTTTGCATGGACACCGGAGTGTCAGAAAACCTTCGAAGATATTAAAGAGTATCTCAGTAATCTTGCTACACTCACGGTGCCTACTACGGACGAAACCCTACTCTTTTACCTTGCGGCTACTGGATCTGCTGTCAGTGCAGTTCTTGTCAGAGAGATTGATGTCAACGGGAAGTTGGTACAAAATCCAGTTTACTTTGTGTTCGAAGCATTGTCCGGAGCAAAAACAAGATATTCCGAGCTTGAGAAATTCGTTTATGCTCTCATAATGGCTTCGAGGAAGCTAAGGCATTATTTTTTAGCTCATAATGTAATTGTACCAACTTCGTATCCTTTGGGAGATATGCTCCAATGTAGAGATTCCACTGGAAGAATTGGAAAGTGGGCAGTTGAACTAGCACCCTTTGGCATATCCTTTCTGGCAAGGACAACAATCAAATCGCAAGTCTTAGCAGATTTCGTAGCAGAATGGACTCCCCCTGCAACGTGGGTTCCGGAGAAGTCAAGTGAAGGAATTTGGACTGTTTTTTCTGATGGGGCTTTCCAAGCATCCGGAGCAGGTGTTGGAGCAGTTTTGATTTCACCTTCAGGGCAAAGAGCATTGTACTCCGCAAGACTCAACTTTAAGTCTACCAATAATATAGCGGAGTATGAAGGGATTTTACTGAGACTCCGAAAAGCACGTGCTCTAGGGGCTACAAGAGTTGTTATAAAGACAGATTCTCAAATAGTAGCAGGGCACATAGATAAAAGCTTTCAAGTTCGGCATCCACAGCTTGCAAAGTACTTATAAGAAATCCGTAAGATCGAAGCACAATTCAAAGGTATTTCAATTCGGAGTATACCAAGAACAGAAAATGTGCAAGCGGACATCTTAGCAAAAGCTGCAGCCGGAGCTATGGATATACCAGAAGAAGCTTTTTATGAGGAGCTCAGTACACCTTCGGTGCCACAAATTCCCTCCGCAGAGATTCTTTGCATTCCAAGTACAGATTGGAGAAATTCGATCATGGAACTTTTGCAAGGAGGAGCAAATTCGTTTGAAGAGCCACAGTTTTCAAGATTGAAACTCAAGGCTAGGAATTATCAAATAATCAACGGTATTTTATACAAGGCCGGAGTATGTTCCCCTTTACTCCGATGTATATCCCAAACCGAAGACCAAGATATTCTTCGAGATATTCATGAAGGGCTTTGCGGTAGCCATCTGGCCCCTCGAGCTTTGGCAGGGAAAACAATTCGCCAGGGGCTTTATTGGCCTACGATAGTAGCAGATGCGGAAAACTTAGTCCGCACATGCCAAGGATGTCAGTGGATGGGTCGACGGAGTCATCGCCCACCAACAACTCTTCAAGTTATTGCTCCGGTATGGCCCATGGCCAGATGGGGTATGAATTTGATTGGTCCTTTTCCAGTAGCTAAGGGAAATTTAAAGTTCGCAGTGGTAGCTATTGAATATTTTTCTAAGTGGGTAGAAGCAGAGTCCTTAACAGCTATCACTTCGAACAATGTACAGAAATTCTTTAGGAAAGTATCATTTGCCAGTTCGGAGTGCCTAGACAACTCACAGTTGATAATGGAACACAGTTCGATGCAGAACCTTTCAGAAAGTTCTGCGAAGATCTAGGCATCTAGTTATGTTTTGCTGCAGTGAGGCATCGTCAGTCTAATGGAGCCATAGAAAGAGCCAATGGAAATATTTTGTCAGGGCTAAATCGAAGGATAGTAGGTTTAGCAAAAGGACTGTGGACCGAAGAACTTCCGACGATTTTATGGTCCATTCGGACTACGCAAACAAGGTCCACAGGTTTTACTCCATTCAGATTGCTATTCGGAGATGAAGCTATGACTCCAACGGAGCTCAAAGGAGGATCACTTCGAAGCACCGAACTGGAAATTGAAGGAGAAAGACAAGCTTCGCTAGATTTAACAGAGGAGACAAGACTTCGAGCTGTGGCCAATTTATCAAAGTATCACCAGCAGACGAAGGCTTGGTTTGACCCGAAGGTTAAGATCAATGAGCTTAGACCGGGTCATCTCGTTTTGCGAAGCATTATAGCGCCAGGAAAATTAGGAAATAAATGGGAAGGTCCATACTTAATTGTTCGTTGAGGACGTCCTGGCTCTGTTAAATTAGCTAATTTGGAAGGTGAAGAGTTAGCACATACTTGGCATGCGGAGCACCTAAAGCGATACTTCGCATAAGGGCTCCTTGTAATCATGTGTAATCACTTTTCGAATCAATAAAGCATATGGTTCAGATAATGCCTACCCCTCATAAACTTCCAGCTTCCGAGTGGACGCACTGGAACCGTGGAGTTGACCGAGAGGAAAGTGTCATTAATTTGAATCATATTTTCCGAGGGGGTGGGCTGACATAATCTGGAGTCCAAGCCACCGGCTTGAAGACATCCGTAAAAGAGCCCGAAAACCACTGAATGCGGAGTCCAAGCCACCGGCTGGAAGACATCCGTAAAAAGAGTCCAAAGAGACCAAATAATGCGGAGCCCGAGCCACCGGCTTGTAGGTATCCGTAAAAAGAGTCGAAGGAGACCAAATAATGCGGAGCCCAAGCCACCGGCTTGTAGGTATCCGTAAAAAGAGTCCAAAGAGACCACTGCGAACTCCAAACCACTGGTTTGACAGAATTCGCAAAAAAGAGCCGAAGGAGGCCAAAAAAAACAGAGTTTGAGCCATGAGCTTCGAATGTCTGTTAAGAAATTCCAAAGTGACAAATTATCTAAGACACTAAAGTGTCCGGAAAGTTATCTCAAGTGATTTCTTTTTAAAATAAAATAGAAGGTACTAAGTTACCATTCTTCAGACTACAAATAGTCGAAGACATTTTATATGATTTTATTCGATCTTTAACTTAACGAGGGGCTCCGAACCCCAAAAATTGTACTCAAAAGTTTTCTTTGTGCCTAACCATCTTTGAATACAATTCGAAGTTGATTACGCCCAAAGAGGGGCTAATAAATAGAGAGACAATTTTAAATCGATATTTATTATTCGAACAAATATGATTACATCATGAAAAATTGGTATCTATACCAAGAAGGAATCGGAGACCTCTTCGATCTCTAGAACTAGAGTTGGAACGACTAGTTCTAGTGCAAGGAGTCCTAACAACTTTGCGTTTAACTCTCCTACCTCCCTTCGAAGCTCTGAAATCTTTTTGTTCTTGCTGAAGCTCGGCCCAAGTTCGAAGCCGTTCGGGGCTCCTTTCCCAGCTTCCAAGTTCTTCAGGCTTTTTACCTTGGGCTTCATCTTCATCTTCGGACCATATAATGTCTTCAGAAGATGAAGTTTCCAAGTTAACTTCTTTTTCTTCCTCTTTAATGCAAGATAATATATCTTTGCTTATTTCGGACGTAATTGTTCTGGAACTATCTCGAGGAACTAGAAATCGAGGACGCTTGTGAAGTTTTAAGATATCGAAGGTAGCCCATAATAAGCGAAGTTCGTCGTTAACATCTAACACTTCGACATCTTCCATATGAGGCAAAGCCTAAAAACATGATAAACAAATCTTCATTCATAAATGTACATAAGCGTAATGCTTTACATAGTCAAAGATCCTAAGGTATTTATAAACCTGCGGGTTTGGAGGAGGCTGACTGCTCGAAGCTTGGGACCGAGCCTGCTTCTGGCGTTGTCCTTCGTCAATCCAGGCCTTGATTGCAGAACGACCTTCGGCTCTCCATGAAGTTTGACAGGCTTGCCAAGCAGCGGCCACACCTTCGGAAGGAGTAAGAAGCTGGTCGTCATCGAAGGTAATAGGACCCTCTCCTGCGCTCGGAGTTATCGATTGACACAGATCTTCGTAGTAATGAAGTAGACCAACGGCAGCCACTTGTCCGGAGATTTCTCCGTAACGAATGCCTGCTGTCTTCATTTGCTTCGCTACTCCTTGAATCCTTTTCAACCAGAGCAGTAGGGAAATGTTGTCATCCGAAGGAAGCGTCCCAGTAGTACCGAAGTACTCCAGAACGCCTAGCAATTGATCCATGACATCCGCAGCTACCTTCTCAGACTTAAGCTTATCTTCAATTAACGCATCCTTCATCGAAGTTAGCTCTTCTATTACTCTAGAGAGACTAGCCGCTTCCGTAGTTAAAGAATTCTTGTGATTCAGTAGCTGGCTAGCTTCTTCTCGGAGTCTAACAAGCTCGGCCCCCGCAGTAGCATGCTCCGCCTGCATCTTTTCAATTTCTGCTCAAAGCACAATTTTTTCTGCTTCGAGCTCCTTGTTCGCAGCCTCCAAGCCTTGTCTGGCCCTGCGCTCCGTTGAAACCATATTGTCCATGTGGGCCACTCGACCTTCGGAGATAGTCAGATTTCATTGAAGAGTTGCATTCTCCTCTCGAAGGTGAATGTTCCCACGTTTTTTAGAGATATTTGCAGCTCGAGCCAAGACTGTTTGCTGCGAAAAGAAAAAGTCAAGGTGAGAAATTATTTGTATATAAATTTGATTCTATTTTGCAGATACTTCGTACCTGGTATGCTGCGCGTTCCATGGCAGCATTAAGCTCTGAGCTCTCCGCCTCACTCAAGATGGCCACCATGTCCGTCTCCCCAACTTCGCGACTAGCTCGATCCAAAGGCTCAAGCAAAGTCCAAAGCCCAGTTATTCGCTCTAAGAAAGGAGCTAGAAGGGGGAGCATGCTTAAGGCTTGTTTGTCATCTTCGTTTGGCGAAGGCCCGGAGTGTTGAGCTGTGGTCTTCAGAGCCCCAAGAGACTGACCCCCTTAGTAGATTGGCTCTCGTCTGTTGATTCAGACGGAGTTGATCCTGAGCTCGGAGCAGGGAGGGGGTTCATTTTTCCTTTGCCTTTTCCAGGCCCCATTTGAGCGGCTTCTAGGGTTGGCTCCGAAGTTGTCGAAGGTCCAGGAATTGTATCTTCAGGACGGACCTCTTCCATAGAGATGGATCCTGCAAAAACAAAGCTATTATACATTGTATAATTTTGTAAAAAAAAGAACAAAAGAATTATGTGAAGTTTACCTTCGACATTCTGGCGACGGGTGAGCATTGGGCTGCTTGGCGGGTCGAAGGCAAGGTCTTCGTCAGAGTCAAGAGTCAAATCTTCAACTGTCGGAGCATCTCCTTGAACAGCCGTTGTTACTTCACCCAGAATCGAAGCTGCAGTAACTTCGACTCCGCTTTCATCCATAGGGGCTCCATCTAGGACTCCCTCTTGAGCATCTTCAATATGCGTATCTGTTTGAGCTGCATCTTCATCAATCAGCCTCACCAGCAACCTGCCTTCATCCTCCTGAGAATCGGAGATTGAAGCTCTTGGACTCGAAGCCGCAGGAATTTTTGGCTTTCGAGCCACCTTCTTGACCGGAGTCTTGGCAGAGCTCGAAGTCCCAGCTTCGGCTTTCCTCTTCTTGGGCCCTTTCTCCGAAGGCACCCAATCCACCAAAGGGGGCGGAACCACTTCGAGTAGCCCCCATACTCGGTTGGATCGCTCCCAACTACCAACCAATTTGATTCTCCATTCTTTCTCGGTTGGAGTTGGGACGCCCAAAATCTTCTCCGAAGCTCGTACGATTTGCTCCGAAGTTATAGGGGCTGAAGAGGCTGAAAAATGAGTTAAGTTTGTTAATTCTTCGAATAAATATACATAGAGTATGTTGTTTTCGAAGTTACCTGCAGGACTCGAAGTTGAAGAAATTTTCCAAAGACCACCTTCCGAATCCTCTTCGAAAGTGATTGGCCAGTTGGCCATCAAAGGAGGGATTTGGAGCCCGAGGAATTCTTCGGCTAAGTCTTGCATGCTCAACCGATGACTGATCTTTTGAAGCAAGCTAAGGCGAGCTTCGAGCTGACCTGGATCCGGATGCACAAGGGCTTCGTTTCGGAAGTTGATGTCTTGCAAAGGTCCGGCTAGACGGTTGCTCGCCCCAACTTCGGCGTAAAACCACTTCAGGATCCAATCGGTGTACCATCTGGCATTGATGGCCTTAGCGGGAAACTGAAGAGCATACTCATCTCGGAGTCTGAAGTTGATGCTTCCGAAGGCTACTACCATCTTTTCACCTCCGGGACCTACGAAGGTCTTCGGTTGGCATGAAGCTCTATGCAGTGCTGCGAAGATCTCCGCCCTTCCTTCACAACCTTCGGCTCGCAACGCCCATTCGAAGATGGCAAGGCGTGCTACCGCACTCGGAGAAAGTTGGGGGAGAGTGACGTGGAACAAGTCTAAAACTTCCGCCAAGAAGTCTACCGCCGGAAGACCCAAACCATCTTCGAAGAAGGATTCGAAGACGACCACCTCTCCGGGTCTCGGTGACGGAATGATTTCCTTCCCAGGTTTGCGAATCATCACCCCCGAACTAATTTTGCCTTCTACTGAAGCCGCAAGCGATTCCCTTCTGCAGGTTGATGGCCCCAGTTGATAAGACTGGTCCGTATACTTCGTCGATGCTGGGAAGAGGTCTTGGGGGCCGACATTTTGGGGATTTCCTCCCACCGGCGCCATTGCCGTCACTGAAGGATTTGGAGTTGCCATCGCCGATGATGCAGCCGCTGCCGCCGCAGCAGCTTGCTGCCGGGCCAAGGTTGAAATCGCTCCAAGACCTTTGAAACTAGTTTTCGCCATTGGATTTTGTGGATTGTTTCAGAGGAAAAATGGCGGCTAGGGCTCGGGTGATGGCTTGTTCGCACGAAAGCAGTGAAAAGGTACTCACTAAGGGTTTGGGCCCTCTATTTATAGCCCAAACCCTGGTTTTTTACCGTTTGCCTGTGTCGCTTCACATTCCTAACCGTTACTTTGCTCCGAAATTAAAGCATTCCGTAACTTCCGTTAGAAGAAAGAAGCTAACGGCTATTTCTTCTAAGTCTAAAAAGACTTTCAGATTTTCGAGTTAGTTCTAAGTTACTTCGAAAGTAATTTTATTAAAAACTGATTCAAAGTTTACATCTCTACGTAGTTCGGAGATGGTTCAAATCTGCTAACCCCTACGCATGATTATTTTTCTTGCGTATACTGCTCTCCTAACATTACAGATTTAGCGGAGAAGCGTATTCGAGGGGCTACTGTTGGGGGAAAATATTCCTTCTTCAGGGTTATTGCAGTGACAAGATAAAGACTGGTAATAAAGACGAAGCCTCTCAGCATATAATTTCGGAGATGCATCAAGTCAAGTTCGAAGTATGATGACAAGCTTCAGTTCGGAGTATATCTTCAAACTTGGACTCTTCCGAGAACTTCTTTGCCAGCTAAGATGGAAGACTTATCTTCTTTCTCATTAGATTAGTCTTTTACCATTTTAGCCCTATTAATGGTACCGAATAGTTTCCACTATGTCGGTTGTAATAGAGGGGTAAGAAGGTCATTTCCTTAATGTTTGGGCCTATAAATACCCCCTGTTTTACCCTGTAATGAGGACCGAATACAAGTTATTCAATACACACTTTCGAACTATTCTAAGTTATTATCCTTTCGGAGGCTTGGAATAGTTTCCTTCGCAAACACTTCGTTTGTTAGTTTCTAATCTTCAGAAACCTGTTAGCATAATCTTTTACGCCAACAGTTCATTTTCTGTTGCTTAGTCTTTTGAGGTGCGTTGGGTGTTGGGAACAGGCCATATATTCGAAAGAATTTTTAAGGCGCCCTTTCACCCCCCCTCCGGTCGCTACTTTCGGTACTACACTAGGGGAGGCCCGAACCAGTATAAATCCTTTCTCCCTCTGAGAGAACCCTTCGAGGTTCATTCTACACATCGTATACACACATACAAAACCTGTGCTGTAGCTAACACAATTGCTACAACAGTTGGCGCCGTCCGTGGGGACCTTAGTCCTAAAAGCTATGTTCTCTGCCACTGCCTGCAACTCGAAGTACGCTTGAGGGGGGAGCTTCGAAGCCTTCTTGCTTCGCGCACCCTTCGGCAAGGGGCTTCGGGTGCAGTTCGAAGGCCGTCTTCGCCTTCTCCCATCCTTTGCATCTCGGAGCTCGCCCTTCAGCAAGGGGCTCCTCTTGGTGCGTCGAAGGTCGTCGAAGCCCCAGGGGCTACGAGGCAAGCTTTCAGCCACTTGACGAGGTATGTACGCTATCCGAGGTACCACTTTGATGTACAGTATTACAGTTACCTTCATATAAAATCAAAGCCCTGCTTCGCATTAAATTCGAAGCCCCGCTTCGCCTTAAAATTACAAGCCTTGCTTCATCTTATCAAAAACACGAAGCCTTGCTTCGCCTTGTATAAAATCCGAAGCCTCGCTTCGCCTTACAAAATCCGGAGCATCCCTCTGAAGGCTACACAGCGCCTCCGGGCCCGTAGCAGTAACAGGGACTCCGGGCCATGGCCTGATGCATCCAGGGACTCCGGGCCACCGGCCCGATGCGTCCAGGGATTTCGGGTTCCGTACCCGAAGCATCCCAGGGTCGAAGGTGACCCAGAGTCGAAGGTGGCTCAGAGACGAAGGTGGCTCACATTATCACAGGTTCGGTGAATCCACACCAAATATCCATTTTCATTACAGAATCAAGCTCAGAAGCCTTGCTTCGTTATCCAAACAAGCTCCAAAGCCTTGCTTCACGTGTCAAAATCTAATATATGCCTAAACATGTCGAAGTCATGCTTCGCTTAAAATCTGAGTGCATTTCGGAGCCTTGCTCACGCACAACTTCCAAATCCTAGCATGCCGAAGCATGCTTCGCTTAATTTGGCTACGCTGAAGCCTTGCTTCGCTCCAAATTAACGCGGTCGAAGCCCAAAAAGGGGCCTTCGCTCAATACCTTTCAAGCATCCGAAGCCTCCAAAATGGCACACCCCTTCGCATTTTTATTGCCCGCACCAGCAACGGCTAAGTCCCTAGCTACCACGAGCTAGGGGGGAAGCATGTATGTGAAGAGTGCGAATGTAATACGCAGTACGAGCGTGACAAGCTAAGACGTTCGAAGTCATCAAACAATGCGAAGCATGCAGACGAAGTATGCAAATACAATAAACTCCATTCATTGAATGATAATTGAGAAGTATGTTACAAATATGCTTCGAAAACAAAACTACGAGTAGTCTGTATCTAAGCCTAAGAAAAATCGAGTGCGAGGCCCCATCCCTCGCTTGACTTTCTTTCGGCCAGGGCCCGCTCGGCTGGACGAAGCCTCGTCGGAGCCTGCTCTCCCACGTCCGGCATGTCCAGACCCCGAAGCCCGCAGACCTCGTCTTCCACTTTGCAGGTCGCTCTAAGTTTGCGAGGCACGCGGTACCGTGTCGAAGGCAGAAAAATCTAATGCTTCATCGCCTGCCAAGGCTGTTCGCCGAGGTAAAGGTGAAGAACTCTGAAGGGACTCCGTCTTAACGATGGCCAGCAGAACCTGAACTACTTCGGGGATGGCTTCGCCGTCAGGCCCCCTCGGAAGCTTAAACCGAGGGGGACCCTCGGACCTAGCTACCTCGAGGACTGCCCACAACTGGCGAAGTTCTTCAGAGTCCTCAAGTACTTTGAAGTCAACATTCTAAGACAGAGCCTGGGCAGGTATAAACCACCCCCGCATTCATATTAATAAACTGATAAAGTTTTTACAAAGCCTACAGCTAAGAATTACAAGAAGCCTAAGGAGATCTACACCTTCGGAGGCGGAGGTGACGATGTCGAAGGCCGATTTGGCGAAGCAAGTGCCTTCACTCGGCGAAGGTGAAGGGCCTTCTGAAGCTCGAGGACTGCTTCGCAGCCTTGGGCCTTCCAAGGCTCCTGAAGCCATCGCTAGGCTCCGCGGACGTCTGTCGGAGGCATCACCAAGTGTTGCCCCCGAAGGCCACCTAGGTCGCGGAGGTTACTGCTTCGAGGTGGTTGCACCCCGCGTCGTGAAGCATTTGCAACACTCCTTGGCCCGCCACTCGGCCGGCCATCAAGGTGAAGCCCTTCAGAGACTACTCCGCCGATGAAGCCACCACCTTCAAGAATGCGGCGTGGTCCCCAATTGGATCCAGATCACCGAAGTCCAGAGCCCGACATTCGGTCCCTATTTGTTGTAGGACCTCGGTCAGGCTCAGAGTGGCTTCGTCGACGTTGTCAACAATGAAGTTCTCAAGTGACTGAGCCCGGTGGCAGAGTTCGGAGTTCTCCTTCGCCTGCCGGGCTTCGGCGTCCTTCGCAGCTTTGAGCTCCGTGCGGAGCCTATCCACCTCCGAGGCCATGGCTTCCTTAGCCTTGCTAACCTCGGACTTTGCCGCCTCTGCCTCCGCCCTCGCCGTCCCGGCCTCGCCCCTCACCGCATTGGCTGAAGCCTCGGCCCGCCTTCGCTTCTCGGCTTCCACCGAGACTTCACGTCGAACGACCTCCTTCTCCTCTACTAGGCGAATCATCCGCCTATCCGCAGAAGTCGAAGCTGCTGCATTCAATGCAAATGCCTGAAAGAATTCAAGAAATCATAAGTGTTGATCGAAGACTAAATTTAACTCAAAGGCTGTGTAGGACTTCGCCCACCTGTATAAGGGCTTCGTTCGCGTTGATGAAGAGTTCCATGGGGTTCGAGCGGCTGAGTTGAGCCACCAAGTCCCCTGCCTCCGCAGCTGCGCAGACCTCATGGAAGCTATTGATGGCCGCCTCAATCAAAGCCCCCTTCGGCCGAAGAGGCTGGACAATCTCCTCCGCCGCAACCGCCTGCGCAGGCTTCGGCATGGCCGGGCTTAGCTCCACCACATCAACGTCCTCGTCGCTTTGAGGGTCCCCTTCGCCACGGCCGCTGCCTCCATCTTCTTCAGACGAAGAGCTGTCGGACTCCGAGCTGCTGTTGCTGCTGTCGGAGGCCTCTGCTAGCTTCGGTGTGGTAGACCTCGCACCGACGTCGTCCTCTATTGGCTTTGCCATGGTGGGCCTCGCACCGGCATCCTCCTCTGCAAAAAAGTATAAGTCAAAATCCACGTATTGAAGAGAAGTATGTTTGAAGTGTTTACCTTCGTCAGAGATTTCTTCGAAGGTGGAGGGGTCAATGTGTGCCCCCTGTTGGAACAATTGCGTTAGTTCCAGCAGGTTTCCCTGTAGTGGTGTACGATGTGGAGAATGAACCTCGATGGGTTCTCTCAGAGGGAGAAGGGGTTTATACTGGTTCGGGCCTCCCCTAGGGGATAATAGCCCTACATCCAGTTTGTGGTGGATTTGGCATGGTATGCCTTAGTGTGGAGAAGAGAACTACAGGGTCTCATGGCCCCTTGCGGTGTCTGCCCTGTTACAAGGGCTTGGCCATGCTTTTATAGGCACGCAGGCCAGAGGAAAAGACTGGGATGCCCCCTATGAGCCCTAGGCTCATAGGGGCAGAGAGGGGAAAAGGAGCTAGCTACGGTACAAAAAGTGCCAGACAACTTTACAGCTTTACTGACGTGTCAGGCTGCGCCAGGCTTTGACCAGCTAAAAGATATACCGAAGGTAGAGGCTGGGGGGAAGGCTTCGGAGTGCACCCCAGAGGGGAGCTTCGAAGCATGCTCCGGAGGGCAGTCTCCGGACGGGACTCCGGAGGGTGGCCTCCGGACTTGGCTCTCGGAGGGTGGCCTCCGGACTAGACTCCGGAGGGCGGCCTCCGAACTGGACTCCGGAGGACGGCCTCTGGACTTGGCTCTCGGAGGGTGGCCTCCGGACTGGACTCCGGAGGGCGGCCTCCGAACTGGACTCCGGAGGACGGCCTCTGGACTTGGCTCTCGGAGGGTGGCCTCCGGACTGGACTCCGGAGGGCGGCCTCGAACTGGACTCCGGAGGACGGCCCCCGGACTTGGCTCTCGGAGGGTGGCCTCCGGACTGGACTCCGGAGGGCGGCCTCCGAACTGGACTCCGGAGGCGGCCCCCGGACTTGGCTCTCGGAGGGTGGCCTCCGGACTGGACTCCGGAGGGCGGCCTCCGAACTGGACTCCGGAGGGAGGCCTCCGGACTTGGCTCAAGAGGGCGGCCTCCAGACTTGGCTCTCGGAGGGCGGCCTCCGGACTTCTGCGCCCGGAGGGTGGCCTCCGGTGCCTTGCGCCAGGGCCCGGACTAGGGGCTCCGGGCCGGACCTCCTGGTCTGAGGGCTCCGAAGCTACGGACCCCGGAAGGTACCTTGGGACCTGGAAACAACATTTAGATAGAAAACAGGCTCCGACAGTACTGGGCTCTGGGCCGAAGGCTGTCGGGGGCTGACGTCATTTGGCCCCTGTTTAAGGGAAATATATTTCCCCAACAGTAGCCCCTCGCGTGTAGGCCTTCGGGACGAAGGGGTGCACGCGCCCTTAGGACAAATGACCTGAAAACATGACTTCAGAGGGAACATACCTTCGGAGCCTGGACCGAAGGTGACCTCGATACCCGGGGGTAATAAATGCCCGCGCTAGTCGCCAGAATGGCCTCGGGGAGGCCGAACGGCCCCGCAACGGTCAAGAAAGTTACCGTTACCTTGATCTGGGCCGGTTCGCCTTCGCTGGAGGCCCACCTGGCGGTGGGTTCGGCCCACGACGGTTGGAATTCTTACCGCGCCTATAAATAGGGACTTACCGCGCGCGGCTTCGACACACCTTCATTTGCTTTCTTCTCGTTGCCTTGCAACCTTCGCTCTATTCTTCTTCTAGCTTCGCTCCGAGCCCCCTTCGCTAGTTTTAGCTCTTCGCGCCGAAGTCCCATCAACATGCCGAAGAAGGCGGTGGCGAAGCCTCTTGCTTTGGGCTCGAGCTCGGGCTCCGCCCAGGTGCAGGCAGCGGCGGCTGCGGCGGCGAAGACTGCGCCCAGGCGGATGGGGCCGAGGGACCTTCGGACGCCCTCCGACAAGTTCGAGCAGACCCTGGAGATGAGGGCCTCGATCTCCACGGAGGAGTCGGTCCGGAGGGCCTGCGAAGGGAAGATTACGGCGAAGATCCAACTTCGGGTCCCGGAGAAGTCGGAGGCTGAGCCGAGGCCTCGTGCTGACGAGGTGGTGGTGTTCGAGGCCTTTTTCGAAGCCGGCCTCGGACTGCCTGCAGTGGGGATGTTGAGTGAAGTCCTCAAGGCTTCCAACCTCGAGCTCCCTCAGCTTTCGCCCAACGCCGTGGCGAGGTTAGCCGTCTTTGAGTGGGCCATGAGGGCCGAGGGCTGCGAGGGCCGCGCGGACGTCTTCGTCGCCCTCCACGACGCCAACTGCCAACCGAAGCCGCGGGAGGGGACGGACCGCGTCAAGAGGGCGCTGGCCTTTGGCAGCGCCAATTTCCAGCTCTGGAAGGAGTACCAGGACGCCTTCCCGGCGAGGGCCGTAAACAACAAGTGGTACTCGAGGTGGGACCAAGAGTGGTTCTATGCCTCCGTCGGCGTGAACTCTCCCCTTCGGAGTACCAACGCCCATATTTGGTACCGGCGCGAAGGGGTGGTGAAGACCAACGAAGACATCCTTCGCTCGAGGATCTCGCTGCTCCGGAGAGTGGCGGCGAAGATGAGCATGAGGGACCTCGCGGAGGAGTTCATCACCCTCCGGCTCAGCCCCCTTGCGCGCTCCTGGCCGGAGGGGCTCTTCCAGGCTTTGGGCCGAGGTGAACTCAGCGAGCTGGCCTTCGACCGCTTCTGTAAGGCTTCGTAGTCTCTCTGCTTTTAATACTTCGTAGACTTCACTTCTAACTCAAACTTTCCATGAAGCCGACCTCGAAATGAGGACCCCGGAGGAGGCCATCGCGGCGGCGGATCGAGTCGTCGGGACTCCGACCCCCGAGGAGCAGAACCAGCGCCTTGCCCTGGTGGGGTCCTGGGAGCGCTGGAACAGAGTGTGGACCGCGCTCGACCTCGGAGGGCTCCCTGCTCTGCCGAACTTCGCCCACCTGACCACCTCGTCTGCCGTAGCCAAGAGGAAGCGAGGGGACGAGGACGAGCCGAATGCCTCGGGGGAGGTTGCGGAGAAGCCCGCAGCTACACCGCCCTCCAAGAAGGCAGCGAAGCCCCTGGCGGCGAGGCCTTCGGTGGCGGAGGCTGACGCGCACACTCCGGCTGCTAAGGAGGCCACGGGTGCTCTAGCGGAACCAGCTTCGGGCGCGGAGGTGGATGAGCCAGCTTCGCAGCGAGGGAGCTGGAGGACGCACTTAGCCCCACCGGCCTTCCAAGAAATCTCTGACGAAGGTAAACCTTTTATGCAAGCTTTGCCCCAATATGCGGATTTTGACTTGGCTCCCTGCAGAGGATGAGGACGATGCGAGGCCCGCTAAGGCGAAGCCGACAAGCGAGGGTGGATCGAAGTCTGTCGAGGCGAAGCCCACGGAAGCTTCGAGTAGCAGCGGCAGCAGCAGCGGCAGCGGCTCGGAGTCCGAGAGTACTTCGTCCGACGATGAAGGCAGCGGAGGCCACGAAGTCCCTCGAGGCGAAGAAGAAGTGGATGTGGTGGGCTTGAGCCCCGCCTCGCCGGAGCCCGCGGAGACGACTGTGGCCGTGATTCACCCTTTCAAGCTGAGGGGGCGTGACGGTGGCGGCGATCCGCAGTTTCCGCGAGGCTTGTGCTTCTGCGGAGGAGGGGGACTTGGTGGCCCAGCTTAGCCGTCAGGACCCCGCGGACCTCTTTTTCAGTTCGAGCGAAGTCCTCCTGCGGGTGAGCGAAGCCCTTTGCAGCTTTGAACAATACTTTGTCCTTCGGTTGATACTCAAGGTTTGTTGAATTCCTGCAGCCCTTCGCACTGAACGCGGCAGCTTCGACTGCTGCCGACAGGCGGATGGAGCGCCTCGCAGAAGAGAAGGAGGCCCTTCGCCGCGAGGTCTTGGAGGAAGCTGAGAAGCGGAGGCGGGCCGAGGCTTCGGCTGCTGAGGCGAAGGAAGCCTTGTCCTCGGAGACGGCTCGGCTCCGCGCGGAGCTCCAAGCTTCGAAGGACGCCGAGGCCCGTCAGGCGAAGGAGAACGAGGAGCTCGGCCAGCGGGCTCGGGATCTTGAGAGCTTCGTCATGGCTAATCTCGGCGAGGCCACTCAGAGTCTGACCGAGGTCCTTGAGAAAATAGGGACCGAGTGCCGGACTCCGGATTTTGGCGATCAGGACCCGATTGGGGACCGCGCCGACTTCTTGAAGACTGCAGCTTCGGTAGCGGACGAAGCGCTGACGGGCTTCGCTCTTATGGCCGGTCGCGTCGCGGGCCAAGGGGTGTTGCACCTGCTCCATGCCGCGGGGTGTGACCACCTTCGGGCTGCGACCTCCGTGACCCCAGTAGCCTTCGGGGGTCCGCACTTGGTGACGCCCCCGACCGAAGTTCGCGGAGCCTGGCGGTGGCTGCAGGACCCCTGGAAGGAGCAAGGCTGCGAAGCAGTCCTCGACCTCCCGAAGGCCCTCCGACATCGCCGATCCAAAGCGCCTGCTGTGCCTGATCAGCCTTCGACTTCGGTACCTCCGCCTCCGAAGGTGTAGATCTCCTTAGGCCTTTTGTAATACTTAGCTGCAGGCTTGTAAAACTCTTATCAGTTTATTAATATGAATGCGGGGGTTTTTTATACCTGCCCAGGCGCAGACTTCGAGCGCAGACCTCGAAGTCCTCGAGGACTCCGAAGAGCTTCAACAGCTATGGGCAATCCTCGAAGTAGCTAGGTACGAAGGCCCCCCTCAGTTTAAGCTTCCGAGGGGGCCTAACGGCGAAGCCATCTCTGACATAGCTCAGGATTTATTAGCCGCTGTGAAGACGGAGTACCTTCAGGGTCCTTCGTCTTTTCCTTCGCGTACGGCCTTAGCAGGCGACGAAGCCCTAGACTTTTCTGCCTTCGATACAGCACCGCCTGCTTCGCTAACTTGGAGCGACCTGCAAGGTGGAAGACGGAGCTTACGGGCTTCGGAGCCTGGACGGGCTAGTCGAGGGAGAGCGGGCTCCGACGAGGCGACGTCCAGCCGAGGTGGCCCTGGCCGAAGAAGGGGCAAGCGAGGGTCGGGGCCTCGCACACGGTTCTTCTTAGGCTTAGATACAGATTATACGTAGTTTTGCTTCCAAAGTATGTTTGTAACACACTTCTCAACATATAATGAATAGAGTTTGTTATCTTTGCACACTTCGTCTGTATGCTTCGTGTTGTTTGGCTTCGAATGCTTTAGCTTGTTACGCTCGTACTGCGTACTACATTCGCACACCTCGCATACATGCTTCCCCCCTTTTGCTCGTGGCAGTTAGGGACTTAGCCGTTGCTGGTGCGGGCAAAAGAATAAACGATGCGAAGGGTGCGCCTTTTGGCGGCTTCGACGTATGAATTTTATTTAAGCGAAGGCCTCCTTTGGGCTCGAACGCTTTAGTTTGGTGCGAAGCAGGGCTTCGGTTTTAAATAAGGCGAAGGCCTCTTTTGGGCTTCGAACGCGCTAACTTGGTGCGAAGCAAGGCTTTGACACAACCAAGCCTAGCGAGGCATGCTTTGGCATGCTAGGATTTGGATGATGTGCTTGAGCGGGGCTCTGAAACGCACTTAGATTATGGCGAAGTATGACTTCGAGACGCTTAGGCGTATTATACATGAGCACGCGAAGCCAGGCTTCGGAGCGTGTTTAGATAATGAAGCAAGGCTTCGGAACTTGGTCCTGTAATGAGAAGGATATTTGGTGTGGATTCACCGAACCTGTGATAGTGTGAGCCACCTTCGACTCTGAGCCACCTTCGACTCTGGGTCACCTTCGACCCTGGGATGCTTCGGGTGCGGAACCCGGAATCCATGGGATGCTTCGGGCGCGGAGCCCGGAATCCCCGGACGCGTCGGGCCAGTGGCCCGGAATCCTTTTAGCCCACTGCTACGGGCCCGGGGGCACTGTGTAGCCTTCGGAGGGGTACTCCGGATTTTATAAAGCGAAGCAAGGCTTCGGTTTTAAATAAGGCGAAGCACGGCTTCGGGTTTAAATAAGGCGAAGCATGGCTTCGGTTTTTAAGTAAGGCGAAGCATGGCTTCGGTTTTTGAACAAGGCGAAGCAAGGCTTCGGTTTTTGAATAAGGCGAAGCATGGCTTCGGTTTTTAAATAAGGCGAAGCATGGCTTCGGTTTTTAATTAAGATAGAGCGAAAAAATTGTATTCAAGGGCGAAGCAGGGCTTCGACTTTAAGGCGAAGCAAGACTTCGAGCTTATGTTAATGTAAATGCAGATTGGTGCATCAGAGTAAGGCTTCGGGCGGTACTTACCTTGTAGCCCTCGGGGCTTCGATGACCTTTGAAACGTGGAGCGGAGCCCCTTGTCGGAGAGTGGGCTCCGGTATGCGAAGGATGGAGGAAGGCGAAGGTGGCCTTCAATCTGCACCCGAAGCCCCTTGCCGGAGGGTGCGCGAAGCGAGAAAGCCTCGATGCTCCCCCTCGGGCGCACTTCGGGTTGCAGGCAGTGGTAGAGAACTTAGCTTCTAGGACTAAGTTCCCCACGGACGGCGCCAACTAAAAGAACAATTGCGTTAGTTCCAGCAGGTTTCCCTGTAGTGGTGTACGATGTGGAGAATGAACCTCGATGGGTTCTCTCAGAGGGAGAAGGGGTTTATACTGGTTCGGGCCTCCCCTAGGGGATAATAGCCCTACGTCCAGTTTGTGGTGGATTTGGCATGGTATGCCTTAGTGTGGAGAAGAGAACTACAGGGTCTCATGGCCCCTTGCGGTGTCTGCCCTGTTACAAGGGCCTGGCCCTGCTTTTATAGGCACGCAGGCCAGAGGAAAAGACTGGGATGCCCCCTATGAGCCCTAGGCTCATAGGGGCAGAGAGGGGAAAAGGAGCTAGCTACGGTACAAAAAGTGCCAGACAACTTTACAGCTTTACTGACGTGTCAGGCTGCGCCAGGCTTTGACCAGCTAAAAGATATACCGAAGGTAGAGGCTGGGGGGAAGGCTTCGGAGTGCACCCCAGAGGGGAGCTTCGAAGCATGCTCCGGAGGGCAGTCTCCGGACGGGACTCCGGAGGGCGGCCTCCGGACTTGGCTCTCGGAGGGTGGCCTCCGGACTGGACTCCGGAGGGCGGCCTCCGAACTGGACTCCGGAGGATGGCCTCTGGACTTGGCTCTCGAAGGGTGGCCTCCGGACTGGACTCCGGAGGGCGGCCTCCGAACTGGACTCCGGAGGACGGCCTCTGGACTTGGCTCTCGGAGGGTGGCCTCCGGACTGGACTCCGGAGGGCGGCCTCGAACTGGACTCCGGAGGACGGCCCCCGGACTTGGCTCTCGGAGGGTGGCCTCCGGACTGGACTCCGGAGGGCGGCCTCCGAACTGGACTCCGGAGGCGGCCCCCGGACTTGGCTCTCGGAGGGTGGCCTCCGGACTGGACTCCGGAGGGCGGCCTCCGAACTGGACTCCGGAGGGAGTCCTCCGGACTTGGCTCCGGAGGGCGGCCTCCAGACTTGGCTCCGGAGGCGGCCTCCGGACTTGGCTCTCAGAGGGCGGCCTCCGGACTTGGCTCTCGGAGGGCGGCCTCCGGACTTCTGCGCCCGGAGGGTGGCCTCCGGCGCCTTGCGCCAGGGCCCGGACTGGGGGCTCCGGGCCGGACCTCCTGGTCTGAGGGCTCCGAAGCTACGGACCCCGGAAGGTACCTTGGGACCTGGAAACAACATTTAGATAGAAAACAGGCTCCGACAGTACTGGGCTCTGGGCCGAAGGCTGTCGGGGGCTGACGTCATTTGGCCCCTGTTTAAGGGAAATATATTTCCCCAACACCCCCCAATCCTTCTCAATAGCTGGAGGAGGCGCGGCAGCCTTCGCGCTCGAAGTCGTCGCTGTTGAAACCCCTTCGATACCTTCTTGGTAGCCGAAGCACCTGTTGGCTCCGCCGCTGCCTCCTCCGGAGCAGGAGCTTCGGTCGCGGGCTCCTCCAATCTAGCCCTCGAAGTTTCAGGCTCATCGTCATCCCCTCTCTTCCTCTTGGCTCCGGCCATCGAAGCTGCGAGGTGGGAGAAGTCTAGCAGGGCAGGGACCTCGTCGTAGCCAAGCAAGGTCCACACCCTCTTCAAGTGCTCCCAGGACCCCACCGAAGCTAGCCACTGGGCTTGCTCCTCTGGTGTCGGAGCCCCAACAACACGCTCCGCCACCGCGACAGCCTCCTCTGGAGTCCTCACTTCAAGATGAGCTTCATAAAGATTCAAGTCAGAATGAAGTTTTTGGCGAAGTATGAAAGTGGAAAGGTTTTGAAGCCTTACAGAGGCGTTCAAAGGCGAGCTCGTTTAGGCCCCCTCGGTCCGAAGCTTGGAAGAGCCCCTCCAGCTAAGAGCGCGGAAGGGGGCTGAGCCAGAGGGTGATGAACTCCTCCGCGAGGTCCCTCATGCTCATCTCCGCGGCAACCGTCCGAAGGAGCGAGATCCTCGAGTGAAGGGTGTCCGGGCTGGTCTTCACCACCTCTTCGCGCCGATATGAGATAAGGGCATTGGTACTCCGAAGGGGAGAGTTCGCACCGACGGAGGCATAGGACCACTCTTGATCCCACTTCGAGTACCATTTGCTGTTGGCGGCCCTCGCCGGGAAGGCATCTTAGTACTCTCTCCGAAGCTGAAAGTTTGCGCTGCCAAAGGCCAAGGCCCTCTTGACGCGGTCTGTACCCTCCCTCGGCTTTGGTTGGCAGTTGGCGTCATGGAGGGCGACGAAGACGTCCGCACGACCCTCGCAACCTTCGGCCCTCATGGCCCACTCAAAGACAGCAAGCCTCGCCACGGCGTTGGTCGAAAGATGAGGAAGTTCGAGGTTGTAAGCCCTCAGGACTTCGCTCAACATTCCCATTGCTGGCAGCCCAAGGCCGGCTTCGAAGAAGTCTTCGAATAGCACCACCTCGTCAGCCCGAGGTCTTGGTATGGCTTCCGTCTTCTCTGGCACTCTGAGTTGGATCTTCGCAGCAATCCTTCCCTCGGAGGCCCTTCGGACGGACTCCTCTGTAGAGATCGAAGCCCTCATCTCCAGCGTTTGCTCAAATTTATCAGATGGCATCCGAAGGTCCCTTGGCCCCAGCCGCCTCGGTGCGGGCTTCGCTGCCGCAGCCGCCGTTGCCTGCAGTTTGGCGGAGCTAGAGCTCGGGCCCAAGGCCAAGGCCTTCAAAGCTGCCTTCTTCGGCATTTTTGTGGGGCTTCGGCGCGAGGGGCTAAAGCTAGAGAGGGGCGCTTCGCGCGAAGCCAAGGAGGAGAAGAGAGCGAATGATGTAAGGCGTTGAGAAGAAAGCAAATGAGAGCGTGCCGAAGCCGCACGCGGTAAACCCCTATTTATAGGCGGTAAGAAGTCCAACGGTTCGTGGGCCGAACCCACTAGCAGGTGGGCCTCCAGTGAAGGCGAAGCGGCCTAGCGCGGGGTAACGGTCAATTTTCTAGCCGTTGTGGAGCCAGTTGATCTCCCCGAGGTCATTCTGACAGCTGACGCAGGCAGTTATTACCTTCGAATTTCGAAGTCACCTTCGATCCAAGCTCCGAAGGCGTGTAGTCCCTGAAGTTGTAATTTTGGTCATTTGTCCCAAGGGCGCGCACACCCCTTCGTCCCGAAGGCCTGCACGTGAGGGGCTACTGTTGGGGGAATAGTTTAACCTTGAACAGGGGCCAAATGACGTCAGCCTCCAAAAGCCTTCGGCCCGGAGCCCACACTGTCGAAGCCTGTGTCTTCCCAAAGAAGCTATTTCCAAGCCTCAAATTTCACCTCGGAGCCCTCAAGATTCCTTAGAGATTGCCAGAAGCTAAGTCTCAGGCTAGCTTCGAAGCTAGCCTCTGGGCCTTGTTCGGAGTTAGCCCTTCGAGCTCCCCTCGGAGCTCCTCAGAGCTAGTCTCCGAACCCTCTCCAGCCAATTCAAAGCCAAGGCTCCGGATTCGGAGGCCCAGTTCAGAGGCCTAGTTTGGAGGCCCAGTTTGGAGGACCTTTTCGGAGGCCCCAGTTCGGAGCCCCAGTTCGGAGGCCCAGTTCAGAGGCCCAGTTCGGAGGCCCCAGTTCGGAGCCCTAGTTCGGAGGCCCCAGTTCGGAGCCCCAGTTTAGAGGCCCCTGTTCGGAGCCCTGGTTCGGAGCCCTGGTTCCGAGACCCTAGTTCGGAGCCCCGGTTCGGAGCCCCGGTTCGGAGCACCCGGTTCGGAGCCCCAGTTCGGAGCATACTTCGAAGCCCACTTCGAAGTGCACTTTGAAGCCTCTTTTGCAGCCTCTGCCTGAAGAGCTCTGGCCCTACTCCGAACCCAGGAGATATTTATGCCCCGCTACAGTGTAGAAGTCGTACCAGGGGCCTCTCTGCCCATAGTCTGTCGTTTAGCTGGTCAAGATGTGATGTTACCTGACACGTCTGTAAAGCTGTAAAGCACTTTTGTACCGTAGCTAGCTCCTTTTCCCCTCTTTGCCCCTATGAGCCTAGGGCTCATAGAGGGCATCTCGGTCTTTTCCTTTGGCCTGTGTGCCTATAAAAGCAGGGCCAAGCCCTTGTAACACGACACTCTCTCCAGAGGAGCATGAGACCCTGGAGTTCAGTTCTCCACACCGAGGCATACCATGCCAAATCCACCACAAACTAGACGTAGGGCTATTATCCCGCAGGGGAGGCCCGAACTAGTATAAATCTTTTCTCCCTCTGAGAGAACCCTTCGAGGTTCATTCTACACATCGTATACACACATACAAAACCTGTGTTGTAGATAACGCAATTGCTACAACAACATTAATAGTTAAAATTATTAAAATTACCAAGTTTTGGTAATTTGGGCCGAAAATATGCCTTTCCTGACATAGGACGGTCTAACCAGCCATGGTAGGATAGTCCGACCGGCCTTGTAAGCCCGGTCAGACTAGCCCAATGGGTCCGGTTAGACCGGCCCAAGTCTAGGTTTAGAGATATAGTTTGATTCCGGGATTTTTTATCTATAAACAAATCCTAACCACTTTTGGCAGAATCCTATTTAGTTTAGGAGTCGGGGAACATGTGACAAGCCCCTATAAATAACGGGATGAGGCCGATTCAAAGGACCCCGACTTTCATATCAACACAAAGCCCTCGCTTTGAATCATTCTTTTTCCTTTCAATATACTTCCTTGCCCTAGGATTAGCTACGTAACATCCATGTTCATCAGTTTGTGCTAAAAGCCCTCTGTCCGCCGTGTCGAAATCACGGTAACCCTTTTTATTTGCTCGTGAATCTCACGTTTAACCCCACGAAACGGATTTTTATCGTTTTATCGGTTTTCTTCTGCTACTCTTGGGAGTTCGACCTCTAGGCCAAATTGCACTTGATCTCTTACTGTTTTGCAGGGGAATTACCTTCAAAGTCATCGCCAAGGAGTTTTGGGGGTGATTGATACTCATCTACAATGCCACCGGAGCCCTTAGGCGATCAGATCGGAGCCTGTCGATCCAACCGATAGGGCTTCACCGGTCTGATCGAACGTTGCAATGCCAGGCCATCAGTCTATTGACGACACAGTCTTCACAGTACTTCGCAACGTGCACACCGAGTCCACATGCCCAAAGCCATCCTCTGGTCTGACCGAGGAGCCTTCGTTGGTCCGACCGGACCTCTCCGCAGTGAACCACTCCATGCCAGAGCACCCTTCGCCATCATGTCGAATCCCTCTTCAGCGACAACCGCTCCGAAGTAGACTCTGAACCAGACTCCATGATGCTAGAGCCCTCGTTCTGACCGAGGTCTTCCGTCGGTCAAACTGAGTACCCTCTGACCGCCCGGAGTCTGCTTCGCACCATAACGCTAAAGCTATCTTCGGCGACCCCTTCGCAGGTGTTGGTCTGACCGAGAGTTCTACTCTGGTCCGACCGGTCAGCAGGCCAAAGCCCCTTTGGGATTCTTCGGATTCCCTTCGCTACAGATCTAAATATTTGTTTGATTGCTAGGCGACTCTGTTACCATTACAACCATTAAGGATATGTCAGAATGCGACGTCGGCGCCGCATCACGCTTATGTTTATCCCTAAGTATCCGCGCGTTTTTGGATCGTCGAATAGACGTCTGTGTGTGGGCGCATTTTCGTGTCAACACACTTTTTGGTGACTCCACTGGGGAAGACATAAACATGACGAGCACATCTACATCAGCTACGAGTACATCGGTCATGACTACTACGACTACGATAATAGTGCCCCCATCGCCGATGGACCTGGGGGGCATGAACACAAAAATCGACAACTGCAACATCATCCTCCCCACTCTCGCGGACATCCCGAAGAGGATCGGGTCGAGATCGAAGCCAAGACAAAGGAATTCCATGCCCTCATGCTCGAGCGGTACACGAAAACTTGCATAGGCTTCATCAAGCGCGACATCGACATCCCAGACCCCTTCGGAAACAAGGTACCACCACCATCCCTCCCGTCTTCATCCCCCTTATAGATTAGACAGGAGATAGATGCTACAGTGGATCAAGCCGTTAGTGCTACATTTTCAAATCGGCTAGGGCCTGAAATGGAAGCGATGTTTAGGAGATTTGGCTTTTCCGAGGCCGTTTCTCACACCTCGATTCCTAGCCTACCCCCGGGCACCACGTACATAGTGGAACCGATGGGAGCACCGGAAAGGCCATTACATATACACCTCCAATTTCTGGGGTTGAGGCTGCGCACACCAATGTCGGTCAGGTCGGCCCTTGGGCCAGCCAAACCAGCACGTACCAGGCACCATCACCGACGATAGTTGGTCTGATAGGCTACTAGGCTGGTCCGACTTACCCATATACCTACGGTCTGACCGGCTACTAGGCTGGTCCAACCAGCCAGTGTGCCTATGGTCAAATCGTCCCTATGGCCGGTCATGCCGCCCCACTTTATTACACACCGCCTGCGCCCATGCTGCCCTTTGATGCGCTGCCCGCACCTCCTGCTTTTGCATACACACGCAGGCCTGAGCATCCCATTTATCATGAGCCGGCACGAGACAAGGGAACCCACGACCAACATCCTAACATACCACCATGTGTCACGCCCCCGCACGAGAGACGCGCGCAGGCCAGGAGCATAGAGGAAATTGATGAGCGAATTCGCGCGCTTGTTAGGGAATGCACTGGTTACATGCCTCGAGATCAGATTAGGGTTTACCATAAGCCATACCCAGACCATTTCGATGCCATCCCACATCCTCATAGATTTAGGGTTCCTGACTTCACCAAGTTTGATGGTGAGAGTAGCAAGACCACCCTAGAGCACATAGGCCAATTTCTAGCGCAGTGTGGTGAAGCAAGCGGGTCGAATGCGCTTAAGCTTAGATTATTTTCCTTATCGCTGTGCGGCACTGCTTTTACTAGGTTTCCGGCGCTACCGCCAAAATCCGTCTAGACTTGGGCCCAGTTAGAACAAAAATTCCACGATTACTTTTACACTGGGGAAACCGAAGTTAGGATCTCACATTTGACATCGGTTAAACAGAAGACTAATGAGAGTGTCTCTGACTATATTAGGCGCTTCCGAGACACTAGGAACCAATGTTTTAGTTTAAACATCTTCGAGAGGGATCTGGCTGACTTAACTTTCAATGGTTTGCATTTTGAATTTAAGGAAAAGCTAGACGGCCAAAACTTCCTCGAGGTTAGTCAGGTTTTATAGCAGGCTCTAGACCAGGAAGGCTGAGCTAAGGGCAAAATGGCTATTAAAGATTTTAGTGAGCCTAAGGCTGAGCTGCACATCGTGGAGCACTCTGAAGAACAATCGTCAAGAGAAGAAGATTTGGCTGACAGTTACACGGTCGAATGGACCTGTCCCAATAGATCTAAAACAATCACGTGCTCATAATTATGGCCGTCTCCCGCTAAGTGTCGGCCTAATAAAGTAAAGTACTCGTTTAATGTGACCAAGTGCGATAAAATATTTGATTTTCTGTTAAAAAGCTAGATCCTCAGGTTTCCCAAAGGTCACGCCATTCCTTTTGCCGACGACTCGAAGAAACACGCATACTGTAAGTGGCATGATTCGCTTTCCCATTGTACTAATGAATGTAACATATTTCGTCGACAAGTTCAATCAGCCATAGACGAAGGACGATTGAAGATATATTCTAGCCCTAGAATGAAGCTAGATCATGATCACTTTCCCGTAAACAACATTGATCTTGACGGGAAGAAGGTACTGATTTTGCCCGAACAGGCCGAGTCATCTAAAGGAAAGGTAGTCATCATTGGGAAGCCTTGCCCACGCATGCTCATACCAAAGAACCCTAAGGTAGGAGTGTGGAAAGTAAATGTCGACAAGCCATCTTCGGCTAAATCTCACAAAAGCCGAAGGTAACTTTTGGGATGCTTCTCTAGAGGCATAGGAGAAGGGCCAAGGACAAACGCCCTCGGCCACCCCCGCCAAATAGGTCTAACCCTCAATAGGAGCATGAGTTCGGCCTGAAGGTAGCTAAGGCCATTTTAGGTACACCCCGTTCGGCCGAAGGTGCTGGGGGCAAATTTGTGACACCTGGGATGACTAAGTCCCAAAAGAGGCAATTACAACGTCTTTGTGCCGAGTATCTTAGATAAAAAGAGGACGAAGAATGCAAAGGTAGCCCACCCGATAAGTCCACAACCGCAGCTAGGACACGCCAGGTATGGAGACTGAAGTTGGTTGGCAAGCCAGCTTCTACCCTCTCTGAGTAAGGACCATGTCCTCGCGAGGGACTCGGGGGGCAAGATAGGTAAAATTACGAAAGGCTGATTTGGTGGGAAAATTCGGCGCTTGATTCCCTAATTCATAGATTTTAGTCATACAAATCATACTCGGGAGTTCCCAAACTCCGAGTCAAGAGATGGCTGATTTATTGTAAGTGAACAAATAAAGAGTATGGGAAATACCGCTCGTGGCTCACTGTGATTTTAGCTCACTAAGTTTGCTAAAAGGCAGGGGGCATGTGTTGAATCCAAATTTGGCATTAATAGTTAAAATTATCAAAATATCAAGTTTTTGTAATTTGGGCTGAAAATATGCCTTCCCCGACAAAGGCTGGTCCAACTGGCCATGATAGGCTAGCCCGACCGGCCATGTAGGCCCGGTCAGACCAGACCAAGTCTAGGTTTAGACATAGAGTTTGATTCCGGGCTGTTTTTATCTATAAACAAATCCTAACCACTTTTGGCTGAATCCTATTCAGTTTAGGAGTCGGGGAACATGAGACCAGCCCCTATAAATAAAGGGGTCTGGCCGATTCAAAGGATCCCTGCTTTCATATCAACACAAAGACCTCACTTTGAATTGTTCTTTTACCTTTCAATCCACTTCCTTGTCCTATGATTAGCTAAGTAACGTCCATCTTCGTGGGTTTGCGCTGAAATCCCTCTGTCCACCTCGTCGAGATCATGGTAACCCTTGTTGATTCGCTCGTGAATCTTTCGTTTAATCCACGAAACAGATTTTGTCGTTTTATAGGTTTTCTTCTGCTACTCTTGGGAGTTATGCCTCTGGGCCAAATTGCACATGATATCTTACTGTTTTGCTAGGGAATTACCTTCAAAGTCATCGCCAAGGAGTTTTGGGGGTGATTGATACTCATCTACAAGGTGGCTGGAGCCCTTACGCGATCAGATTGGAGCATGTCGGTCCGACCGACAGGGCTTCGCCGGTCTGACCGAACGTTACTGTGCCGGGCCGTCAGGCTATTGCTGGCACGGTCTTCGCAGTACTTCAGAACACGCGCGCCAAGGCCGCATGCCTGAAGTCGTCCTCTGGTCCGACCGAGGGGCCTTCGCCGGTCCGACCGGACCTCTCCGCATTGAACCACTCCACGTCGGAGCACCCTTCGCCATCACGCTAAAGCCCTCTTCGGCGAGAACCCCTCCGAAGTAGACTCCGCATGGGACTCCATGACACTAGAGTCCTTGGTCTGACCGGACGTTTCGCCGTCGGTTTGACCGAGTATCCTATGACCGCTCGGAGCCCGCTTCGCACTAGAACATCAAAGCTATCTTCGGCGACCCCTTCATAGCAGTCGGTGCAGCCAGGAGTTCTACTCCGGTCTGACCGGTTAGAAGGCCAAAGCCCCTTTGGGATGCTTTGGACTCCCTTCGCTACAGGCCGAAAATATACAATTCCTGGTACAGGCCGAAGCCCTGTAGTGTCAGAGGCCCATCTGCATGGAGCCTCAAGAGCCTTTTTGCGGCCTTCATCGCAGGGTGGCTTCAGACCGAAGGCCCCTTCAGCGGCCTACTTTCTGAAGCATTGGCCCGAGGAGCCTACTTCAGCAAGCCAGCCGAAGGACCACTTTGGGTAGGCTTCGGATAGGAGTCTGATAAGGATTCATGTTGCTTTATCTCTAATAAAGTCTTATCTTCACTAGGCCGAATCTTATCAGATTAGAATTAGAGATAGGAAGACTAGCCCCTATAAATATAGGAGTGAGGTCGTTTCATAGGACCCCCAACACAGATCAACTCTTCAAACCCTAGTTTGAACCGTACCCTTACTTTTATTTACTTTCCGCATTAGATCAGTACACCTTCGTGGGTTTGTGCTGGAAGCCCTCCATCGACCACGCCGTAATTATGGTAAGCCTTGTTGGTTCGCCTTTGAATCATCCGTTATTCTATGTAACATATTGCTATCACATTGTTGTCTCGCTTGTGAACCATCTGTTAATCTACATAACAAATTGCTACCCTTCATTTCATTTGTTTCCAACGGCTACACTTAGGAATTCGGTCTTCAGGACAAATTGGCACTTGATCTTCGTTTTGCTGCAGGTTTCACGTTTGGAGCCCCCTTTGCCGAAGGTTACTGGAGCTAGGAAGCTAGTTTCGGAGGTTGTCGGAGCACCCTTCGACAAGTCTTCGCTTCATCCGTCCGTGCCGGTGAGAAACCATGTTGAAGAATATGGTTTTGATATTCCAGATGTGATGAGTGATTGTCAACAGAAGTCAAAGGAAGGGAGATATGAAGACCTGCCGAGTCTGAGGCACATGTGACTCAGGTACACTGGTAGTGAGCGATGGCCGGGCAGAGGAGCCGCGGAGTCGGGCTGGCCCAATCCGGGTACATGGCTAGGAGCGGTAGATGATCCACTAGTTTATTGACTGGGTTTGACTCAGGTACATGGGCGTAAGGATATTAATATTTAGTTTTTAAGTTTAGAATATTTTTATTTTAGTCAGGTGATTTTTCTAAGAATATTTTCATAATTTTCGGAATTTATTTTAGAGTCAGTGTTAATTTACCCTAGGGGTAAATTAGTCTTTTCATGTATTAGGAGTCGCCTATAAATAGGCCCCTATCCCCCTGGGGATAGATGACTGTTATTTTTCCCGAAATTATTTTTCAGTCCACGGGGTAGTTTTCATCTACTATTTTCTGCATCATCGTTTTCACTATTGACGCATTCTTCTGGCCAGTGTCTTCTCTCCGCCGTGGTGACCGAGGCATGCACACAACTGCCTGCTTCTTTTCTATTCCTCGGTGGGCCCCACGAGTAGACATTTGGCTTGGCACGGTCCACGGCGAAATGTTGTTTGTGGAAAGCCGTAGCGCTTGTTTCTTTGTTTCAGCCGGCTTCACTTTGGCAATTAAAGCCAGCCGGCAGCAAAGTGACAGCAGCTCTCCACGGCGGCAGGTCCCACTGCATCTTGTTTCCGGCGTGAATAGCTTGCGCACGCGAAACGAGGCAACGACAAAAGCAACGATGACTATAGCTTTTTGTTCGGCTGCTATCCTTCGGCGGGGCCCACGTTGCATGCTGAATGATTCATTGACGTTGGCCGGCGTGCACAAAGCCTGTTGCAAAAAGTTTCGTCGGTCATCTTTGCAGCCGAGTTGCAGCAGTACGACGGACGGACATCGTAAGATTTTTAATCCCCTATTCTTCAGTAGGTTTAATTAAACTAATTCTTATCTGTTTTCTAATTAGCTGGAGATCTGTTTAGAAAATTCGGGAATAATTTTATCTGTTAGATTTTAGTGTATTAGCATTAAAATTTTATATGTTAAATTTTATTAGGTATCTCGTATTATTTTAATCTGCTCATATAAAGAGAAAATAAAAATTCATTGGTAGCAGTTATATTTTTATTCTAGTTTCTACCTAAAATATTCTCGGTTTAATTCTGAATTAATTTTTAATGATCCATGTTTTATTCATTTAATTAGTATTTTATTTCTAGACTGAAATATAAATATCTCGTGGTTTATCTAGGTGTTTTTATCTACTGTAGTATTTTTATTTAGTTTATCTTTTATATCATTTAAATTAAGATACCAGTATTTTTTAGGCTAGACAACTTTCATTCCGGTAATTTGCTTTGCTAATATTATTTGTCTGGTTAAGTTCGTTTGGGTATTGGGATTAGGATATAGTTTTGCAAGAAATTTTTAGGCGCCCATTCACCCCCCCCTCTGGTCGCTACTTTCGGTCCTACAAGTAGTATCCGAGCAAGGTTAGGGTTTTCTAATATCTTAACCGATTCTAAACCTAGGTAGTGACCGTGACGTCTTTTGGCAAAATCCCGTCCCTAGAAGGTTTTGGCTACACTTATTGGAATACTCGCATGCGAGCATACCTTATGAGCCAGAGCTCGGACATATGGGAGATTTGTGTTCATCCTAGTTTCACCATAACAACTATTGCTGCGGATACTACTGCAGATGTAATTACCCAGCATCAAAATAATAGTAAGGTGGTGAATATTTTATTTTCTAGTCTAGGTCCTAGTGAGTTTGAGCGTTGTTGGGGGAGGTAATCCCGACAGCTGAAGGGGGCCCACAACCAGGGGGTCCGAGGCCTAGTACCGGGGGCCACCCTCCGGGAGCAGGGCACCGGAGGCCACCCTCGAGGAGCAGGACGCTGGAGGCCACCCTCCGGGAGCAGGACGCCGGAGGCCACCCTCCGGGAGCAGGACGCCAGAGGCCACCCTCGGCCCGCAGTAGCGAACCCAAGGGGAGTCTTGGTGGGAAAAGGACTGGACAAGTATACGGGGGGACAGGATCACGGTCCTATGAACCGTGTCAGGCGGCGTAGGCAGCGCCCGACACGGTTGATACACCATCAGATGTCGAATCTTCTTGTCTGTACTATGTATAGTCCATTTTGTCTGTACTGTTGACCGGCCGTTGATCGTGTGGCCGTTGGCGGACCAGAGGCGCTTGGCCCTCTGGACGGGGCGCCTTATAAATACCCCTCAACTGTAGTTGTAACGGACAGGCTCAAGGAGTATTGAATACACCGCTCTCATTTCCACTAAGAAAACCTGCTGGCCCGATCCGTCGTTCCAACAGATGGCGCCGTCCATGGGGACCTTAGTTCAAGAAACTAGCGTCCTCTACACCCACTCACCAAGAAAGCATGTCAAGTCGAAAGGGAGCAAGCACGGTTCCCCCGCGCCGGTCAGCCCGCACCGCCGGGGTCGAGCCCGCCTCGATCCTCGACCCCAACCCTTCGGCCCCTGCCGTTGTGCCGGTCGGGGCGCCCTCCCTGGAGCCAACCCAGGCGCCAGAAGGGATCGCCCTCCGGTGGTTCTGGTCGCTCCGACCCAGGACCATCCATTCATGGGAACAGCTGAGGAAGAAATTCGTCAACAATTTCCAAGGGACTTTCGTGGCCCCCATGTCCACCGGGAGCCTCTTCCAAGTGAAGCAGCAACCCGGGGAAACCTTGCGGCAATATTCCCAGCGCTTCGCACACACCAAGGCCCAGATCAAGTGGCTCTCGGCTTCCTCCGTCATCGATGCAACCGAGAAGGCGTCACCCACCCAGGCCTCCTCGACAAACTTCACCAGAAGCCCATCTCTTCGGTGGCGCAACTCATGACATACTTCGAGGAATACGCCCGGTCCGAGGAGGGCCAGATGCACCGGCAAGCGATGATAGTTCCTGTCTGGGCCCTGAGCGCCAGGACATATGAAGCCCCCCGGACCTAAGCCGGGGAGTGCGCCATGATTCCGACTTCCGCCGACAGGAGCCTGGTCGGCAGGATTCCGTCCATCGGGACTCCCGATGGGGCCGAAAGCATCTTCAGGGGGAGGTCCTCAGCATTACCCCCCGAGCCCCCGCTAAGCATCTGCACACGCCCGGCGGAAGCCGCCCGGTCGGAACCAAGCCTCCACCCCGAGCGCCTTCCGGAGAAGCCTTCTACTGCAGCGTCCACGGCGAGAACCGAAGCCACGACACCGACTTCTGCCGGACCATACTCGCCCTTCGCAGCGACTACCTCGAGCGCAACGCCGGTCGCGGCTCCACCGACAGGGGGTTCCTACCCCTCGCCCAGAAGCAGTCCAGGTAGTTGGGTGCCGCGATGAGCCGGAAGCCTTGACCCCGGCCCCGGAGTTCGGCGGGGTTGCGGCCCCCAAGCTCGAGGGGCACCGGATCGGGGGAAGTGAGTGGTCCTCCCCATATCCGGAGGAGGAGCCCTGTGGGCTCTTTCCATGCGGCAGTGCCGGGACTACGTTCGGGAGGTCGGACATATCGGCACGTCCGGCCCCGTGACCCTCCTGGAGTGGTCTCATGTCCCCATCACCTTCACCGCTGAAGATGCCTCCGGAGTCAAGTTCCTGCACGCCGACCCCCTCGTCATCTCAGCAGACATCGCCGGAGTTGAGGTGCGTCGCATACTGGTCGACGAAGGGAGTTCCGCTGACATCATCTTCGTACAGGCTTTCGATCAGCTGTGCCTGTCGCGCAAGCACCTACTGCCAGCCTCGCGTCCGCTCCAAGGCTTCGCGGGCCCCCTGCTCGACGCCCTGAGCCAGGTCGTGCTGGCAGTGACCTTCGGCGACTCCCCTCTCCAGCGCTGTGAAGAGATCCTGTTCGACGTGGTCGACACTCCGTACGCCTACAACGCTATCTTCGGAAGGGGGATGCTCAATCGCTTCGGGGCCATCGCCCACCACAACTACCTCTGCCTCAAGATGCCGACCCCTGGAGGAGTGTTGTCGGTCCTAGGTGACCAGGCCGCAGCCCGCCGGGTCGAGTACGGTCATTCAGCGCCGTTGGAGCCAAGGCAGATTCACAGTGTCCGTGAAGGCGCCGAAGGAGCCAACATCCCAGGAGGCGGAGACCCCGGGCAGAAGGGCCGCCCCGCCAAACCTCTCCCGGAGGGGGAAGTCATTACCAAAATCTTGACCCACGAAGGGAAGGAGTACCCGATCAAGTTCGGAGGGGGTCTCGAACCGGAGGTGTCGGCGCATCTTGAAGCCATCATCCGCGACAACCGAGACGACAAAGGAGCTCCTGTACCTCGCCCGGACGCGGTCCAGATAGTTGGGCGCCGAGACGAACCAGAAGTCTTAGGCCTAGCTCCGGAGCTTGGCAGGGTCCAGGCCCCCAAGATCGAGGACGGCCCTGACCGAGGGAAATGGGTGGTCCTTCCCATATCTAGAGGAGGGGCTCTGGGAGCCATGTCGAAGCGCCAGCAAAGGGACTATGTCCAGGAGGTCAGACATATCGGCACCTCAAGCTCCTCTGCGCTTCCCGAATGGTCCCACGTCCCCATCTCCTTCACCGTCGAGGACGCCGCCGGCGTCAAGTTCCCACACGCCGACCCCCTCGTCATCTCAGCGGACATCACGGGCGTCGAGGTGCATAGCGTCGTGGTCGATGGCGGGAGTTCCTGCTGACATTGTATTTATGCAGGCTTTCTACTAGCTGTGTCTCTCCCGGAAGCACTTGCTGCCGGCTTCCCGGCCACTCCAGGGCTTCGCAGGTCCGCCGCTCGACGCTGTTGGCCAGATTGGGTTGGAGGTGACCTTCGGAGACTCCCCCCTTCGTTGCAGCGATGAGATCATCTTCGATGTCGTCGACGCCCCGTACGCCTACAACGCCATCTTCGGAAGGGCGATGCTCAACCGCTTCAGAGCCATCGCCCACCACAACTACCTGTGTCTCAAGATGCCAACTCCAGGGGGTGCTGTCGGTTCTGGGAGACCAGGCTGTGGCCCGCCGGGTCGAGTATTGCCACTCGGCCCCACTGGAGCCGTGCCAGGTCCACAGCGTTCGAGAAGGCTCAGGTGAAGTCGGATGGCCGGGTGCCGAAGACACTTCGGCGAAGCGACACCCAGCCAAGCTGCTCTCGAAGGGGGAGATCATCACGAAGGTTCTGATCCGGAATGGGAAGGAGTGCCCGATCTGCTTCGGAGGGGGCCTAGAACCAAGGGTGTCAGAGCAACTCGAGGAAGTCATCAGCAACAACCTGGACATTTTCGCGTTGTCCGATGAGGGCATCCCAAGCGTTGACTGCTCGATTATCGAGCATTCTCTGGCGGTCGACCCGAAAGCTCACCCAGTGCGCCAAGGGCTCTGGAAGCTGTCCGTCGAGCGGGCCGAGCTCGCCAAGACCAAAACTGAGAAGTTGCTCCGGGCGGGGGTCATTCAAGAAGTTATTCACGCCGAGTTGGCTAGTGTTGGCGCAAATGTTATGCCAACAGGTTCTCTGAGATCAAGAACGGACAAACAGGGAGTTTGTGTTTTAGGACTACTTCGAGCCTCCGAACTGGATAATAACTCGAGAGGTCCGAATGAGTGTAATGAATAACTTGTTATGGATCACCCTTTTACAAGGTACAAAGGGGGGTATTTATAGGGGAAAAAGCATAAGGAAAAAACCTATTTACCCCTAGATTACAACCGACATAGTGGAAACTATTCGGTACCATAAACAAGGTTATATAAGGTAAAATACTACAAGGTAGATGGATAAGCTGGACATCCAATCAATCATGTCCTTCGGCTTCGAGGCCTCCATCTTCCATTCGGAGGGTTCTCCAGGGCTTCGCACCACTGCACCCTTCGGCGTGGCGACGCATACTCCGAACAACAGCTCACTAGCTTCGGAGTCCTTCTCAGCCTTTGAAGGATTAATCTTTAAGCCCTGGAAATGGAGTAATTTCCCCCAACAGTAGCCCCTCGAATACGCCTCTCTGTGGTTAACCTGTTTAGAAAGAAGGCAGTATACGGAAGGAACATTTCTATTTTCTGAGGCTTAAAGAGGATTTGGGCATGCTGCGACTTAGCCGAGGACTTCGAGCCCAACGCGTTCGAACCTCCCCCTTCGGGTTCTTGATGCAGTGGGAATGCTCGTTGGTAAGGGAACAGTCTCGGAGTGCAGACGTCATGGAGCGCCGTTAGATTGTAGTCGTTACAGCGCAAGTAGCCGTTACACTCTGCAAAAAAGGTAACGGTTGATTTTTACAGTGGTTCCTCGCCATTCCAATTACCGGACCCACTTGTCGGTGACAGAAGCCGAACCTGCAGTGTGAAATCAATCGAAGAGTAGCACTGGTCATGCGGTTATAAAAGGGAAAGACAGGGATTAACTGAGATTTTTTACCGCATCCATTATTCATGATTCACTTTCCCCCAATCTTCCAATCTCTTGAGCACCCAAGCGCAATGGCGAGAACTAGCTGTTGGGGGAATATATTTCCCTGTACAGGGGCCAAATGACGTCAGCCTCAGGCAGCCTTCGGCCCAGAGCCCAATGCTGTCGAGGCCCGTTTCCGCTACAAGAAGCTGTTCCCAGACCTCAAGTCCGGGACGGGGCTAGTCTCCGGTGCCCCGTCCGGAGGCCGCCCTCCGGAGCCAAGTCCGGAGGCCGCCCTCCGGGAGCCCAGCTCGGAGGCCGCCCTCCGGAGCCCAGGCCGGAGGCCGCCCTCCGGGAGCCCAGCTCGGAGGCCGTCCTCCGAAGCCCAGTCCGGAGGCCGCCCTCCGGAGCCCAGTCCGGAGGCCGCCCTCCGGAGCCCAGTTCGGAGGCCGCCCTCTGGAGCCCAGCTCGGAGGCCGCCCTCCGGGAGCCCAGTTCGGAGGCCGCCTTCCGGAGCATACTTCGAAGCCCCCCTCCGGGGTACACTTCGAAGCCTTCCCCCCAGCCTCCGCCTTCGGTGTGTCGTTTAGCTGGTCAAAGCCTGGCATAGCCCGACACGTCTGTAAAGCTGTAAAGTTGTCTGGTACTTTTGTACAGTAGCTAGCTCCCTTTCCCTGTCTACCCCTATAAGCCTAGGGGCTTGTAGAGGGTATCTTGGTCTTTTCCTTAAGGCCTGCGTGCCTATAAAAGCAGGGCCAAGCCCTTGTAGCAGGACACGCCCTAGGGGGCCAAGAGACCCTGGAATTATTACTCCATACTAGGGCACACCATGCCAAATCCACCACAACTGGACGTAGGGTTATTATCTCCCAGGAGAGGCCCGAACCAGTATAAACCTTTTTCTCCCTCTGTTAGAGTCCTTCGAGGCTCATTCTCCACATCACACTCCACCACACAAAAACCTGCTGGAACTAACGCAATTGTTCCAACACTAGCCACACCACTCCGGCAGCAGCCAACACCCTAGCGCAGAGACAGGCGTGGGCTGCCTCGGCAGCAGCGGCAATGACGGGGACCTCGAGCGGAGCTTGGCCCATGAATCCTCGGGCGCTCCGTCCGCCCTCTAAGAAGAAGATTGCCCAGAGCTTCATCATCGGCCAATCCGTGGGCACTGCCGAATCTATTGAAGAAGCAGTGGACGGGAAGCTGGGCGCTGGACTGAGGACTCGAGTCCCCAGAACAGAATCAACTCCGAGGCCGTGAATCGGGGAAGTAGTGGTCTTCGAAGCGTTCTTCGAAGCAGGCTTGGGGCTGCCTGCCGTGGACTTCTTGGCAGAGGTATTGGACTTGTTCCACATAACTCTGCCTCAGCTATCCCCCAATGCCATCGCACGTTTAGCCATCTTCGAATGGGCGCTCCAGGCAGAAGGATGCGAAGGACGCTCCGAGATCTTCGCCGCGACCCACGAAGCCATATGCCAGCCGAAGCAGCAAGATGGACCTGGGGACTCCAAGGTGACCATAGCCTTCGGCAGCGTCAACTTTCAGCTACGGAGGGAGCATGCCCTTCATTTCGCTGCAAAAGCCATAAACAACAGGTGGTATACAAACTGGATACTTCGGTGGTTTTACGCCGAAGTCGGAGAGGACTCCCCCCTCGCTGGTCCTCTCCAGGAGATCTGGTTCCGGAAGGAGGCGGACATATCTCCGAACCCTAGCCTACTCTCGACGAGGCTAGGGCTGCTTACTTCGGTGGCTCGCCGTATGAGCATGCGCGATCTGGCCGAAGAGTACATTGCCCTTCGAATCCCTCCCCTCGGAGCTACTTGGCCGATCGTGTTTCCCCAGGCCTCGGAGGGGGATCTCCGAAGCCTAGGTAAGTCTTCGATCCCTGTAGTATAATATTATACGAAGAGAACAACTATACTTATGATTTCATACCCCTTTTCTTTCAGCGGCCCCTCTGGCATTGGCTCCGGAGGACATAGTTCGAGCCACCGAACGAGTTCTTGGAGCCCCTTCGGTGGCCGAAAAGCAAAAAAGACTTGAGCTGGTGGGAAGCTGGGAGCGATCCAACAGGGTGTGCGGAGCTCTTGGAATGGAGCCCCCTCCGCTCCCTGACTTTGCTTCGACCGGAGCAGTTGCTCGCAAGAGGAAAGCAACAGCTGAACCATCCAAGAAGACCGGCAAGCAGCCGCCCAGGAAAAAGAAAGTAGCGAAGCCTCCTTCGCAATTGATGCCTGCCTCATCTGCGTCCTCGCCGGGTGATCAGAGCTCAGCCTCCGAAGAGGTAGAGGACTCCGACGCCTAGACAGCGGCGGCCTTCGAAGCCTACCTCTTGGATGACGAAGACCTAGGGGAGGTCCCCCCTAGCACCTCCGTTAGGGAGGTAGTAAGCGTAACTCCGACGGTTCCTCCTGTGCCCGTCGTCGTGCAAGTGGAGTCAGACTCCGCTACTCCCGACTTGCCTGTGCCAGAGGTGGTTACGGCGGAGATCGCGGCTCCGTCAGGAAGTGTTGGGGGCAGGACCTCAGGAGATGACTTCACCGACATCCTTCGGATGTATGAGGTCCTGGAGGATCCGGCGATCCTACCCCACGAGGCTCCCGGAGGTACTTTCCGAAGCTCCCCCCTTTTTTTGATCAATACCTGCATACTATTTCTGAAAGCATGTTTATTAATTTTGTCATCTAAATAGGTACCTCTACGGGTGTCAATGCCTCGATGGCGTCCGACGCTCCTGCACCTTAGGAGGCTGCTGCTCAAGCGGACCCTCCTGTGCCCTTGGACGCTCCGAGCTTGATGGTGGAGGACGCGTCCGCCGTAGCGGAAGATGCGCTTGCCAGGACGGAGCTGGCGACGGAGGTCACCCCTGCAGTGGCAGCCTCGACCACCGATGTTGCCTCTGCCTCTGTGGTTCTGGTCGAAGGGGTAGCTGCCGACGGTCGGAGTACTCCTGCTTCACCCTCTTTCATACCGGGGAGGGGCAAGAGTATTTCTAGCCTCGGCCTTCTTCTTGGCCAGGGCGCGACCTCCGTCGGCAACTCGGAGGACGAGGCCGCAGCGGATGATGCTCAAGCTCTGTCTTGGCTTCCTCTGTTGGCTCCGTTCTTGGAGCACCGGAGTGGCCTCCGGAAACTCATGGAGCCCCTGGTTGATAGAAGCCAGGACATCACCAATTCGGACTTGGTCTTCATCTTGAGCGAGGCCAGGGCTTCGTCACTCAACAAAGCCCTCGAAAGGGCTGCCCTTCAGGTATGAAAAAACACCATAAATACCTCAGTACTTACTTTGTTCTTGTTGCAGCAATTTGTCCTTGCTAGAGCGGCAGCGACTTCCAACGAGGTCGAGGTTAATCGACTTAAATGGAAGGTCACCACCCTCCAGACGGCCCTTAACGACTCCACCGGGAGATCCTTCAGGCTGGAGGAAGACATCCTAGAGGAACGGAGGGCTAGGGAGGCGTCTGACGAAGCCCTCCGGGAAGCGCGACAAGCCAGCAATGCCCTTCGTTCGTTTGCCCAAGAGGTCGAGGCCGAGCGCGTCGTCCTCCGAGCAGAAGTTGAAAGACTCCGCCAAGAGGCTGCTACTTCGAGTGCGCAGTTGGTGGAGCTCTAGGGGGCTCTCAGCCAGGCGATGGCCATAAGAGCTCTTTAATGCTCCGGGTGGCCGAAGTGTCTGCGACTGCTGCAGGGCTGGAAGCAGCGGAGAAGAAGATATTCCAGTATTGCGGACCGTACCTTGGAGGCTCTTCAGGGTACGCTTGAGTACTTCGGCACCATGTGCCCTTCGTCTTCTGCTGCAACCCACGAGCCCCTTGACCGAAAGCTGACGAGGATCCAAGTTGCTTCGTTGCTGATGAAGAACTCTGGCATTTGGTACGGAGAGATCTCCGGATAGTGTGCCGGCATTGGGGTTCTTCGTCACCTTGAATCTCTTCGGATCCCCCTCGGCTC
Source organism: Zizania palustris (assembly GCA_019279435.1). NCBI lineage: Eukaryota > Viridiplantae > Streptophyta > Magnoliopsida > Poales > Poaceae > Zizania > Zizania palustris. Next base: position 51,267,302 of record JAAALK010000080.1, read on the forward strand.
AGTCGGGGGTTCGTCTCCTGGAGGCTTCGCAGACGACTACTTGCTGCGGCCATCTTCAGAGGTGGCTTCGGCCTGGGAAGCCTTCCGGTCGACCTGGAAGACGGACCACAAGGTCGCACCTAAAGCTTGGATTGACGAGGCCCGTCGGCAGAAGCACGCGCATACAAAGCCACCACTTCCTGCTTCGCCAGCCCCTTCGATTCCTGCTCCACCAACCAACCCGCAGGTCTAGCCACTTAGGGTTACTATGTACATGAAGCCTTGTAAAGCCTCTTTTTATTAATGAAAAAGTTATAAACAAGAACTTGTCTTGGGTGTTCTGCTCTTTTTTAGGTTTTGTCATGCTCTTCGAGCCCTGACTTCGAACTTTTGGAAATTACCGACGAACTCCGAAAGGAGTGGGCAAACCTCGAGGGCTTGAGGCCTTACCGCTGCTCCCGGTTTTCTGTTCCTCGTGGAGACGGAGGAGAAATCACCCTTGAAGTTCGTCGGAATGTCTTAGCTTATATTAAAGAGGAAGAGAAGGCGGAGGGATCTTCGTCTTCCGAACCTATTGACTGGTCCGACTCGGAGTACCGGGCCGAAGACCCTGCGGAGGTTGACTCCGAAAGGCTCCTGACATGGGCCAAGCTTCAAGAGGAGCAGAAGAAACTACGAGCCTCGAAGAAGAAGAGAAGCACCCGAACTAAAAGGACAATTTCGGCGGCTTCGAGCTCCGAAGGGCAAAGTAGCCGTAGAGGTAGCTCTAGAGGCTGAAAAGGTCTCCGATTTTACCTAGGCTTAGACACAAACTTCTCTTAATGTAAAATTATAATAATTTAATGTGAAATGCTTCGAAAGTATGCTGTGTGACTCCTATCCTCTGACCCCCCTTGTGGGTGGTGGAGCCTTTACTATAGAGAAGGGTTCGCTAGGCATAATGAATCTTCGAACGACCGCATGCTTCGAATTTATACTTATCATTTGTATTTTTAGTTCGCTGCCGAGTACTAAAAATTTGTTCTCTTTTAATGTCTTTAGACTCTTGTACGGATCCTAACAAGGCGGAGCCTGGAATCCGTAGGTTGGCCACCTTCGGCGCTTTTACAGATACTTCGCACCCGGAGGCCGAAAGTCTATTTTTCTTTAAAATCCTTAGACTCTTCTACGGATCCTAACAAGCCGGAGCCTGGAATCCGTAGGGTGGCCACCTTCGGCTCTTTTACAGACACTTCGCACCTGGAGGCCGAAAGTCTGTTTTTTTTAAGTCCTTAGACTCTTCTACGGATCCTAACAACCCGGAGCCTGGAATCCGTAGGGTGGCCACCTTCGGCTCTTTTACAGACACTTTGCACCAGGAGGCCAAAAGTCTGTTTTTCTTTAATGTTCTTAGACTCTTCTACGGATCCTAACAAGCCGGAGCCTGGAATCCATAGGGTGGCCACCTTCGGCTCTTTTACAGACACTTCGCACCCGGAGGCCGAAAGTCTGTTTTTCTTTAAAGTCCTTAGACTCTTCTACGGATCCTAACAAGCCGGAGCCTGGAATCCGTAGGGTGGCAACAGAGCCTCTGAAACAATGGTTCGAAGGCAGCTGCCTGGGTCTTTGGAAAAATTCTTGGCTCTACAAGCATCTCCGTCCTCCTGATGCGTCCATCAGGAGTAAGGGATATTCGAAGAGCAAACAAAATTCGACCCTTATCTTTATTCATAGAAAGGAAGGTTTTACAAGTGATTACAAGGGGCCCCTAAGCAAAATAACGCTTAAGGTGCTCCGCATGCCATGCATTCTTCAACTCTTCTCCTTCTAAATTAGCTAATTTAAACGATCCGGGGCGTCCTGAGCGTAAGATAACATATGGTCCTTCCCATTTGTTTCCTAGCTTCCCTGGAGCTACTACACTTCGCAACACTAGATGACCAGGCTTTAACTCATTTAGCTTTACCTTCGGGTCATACCATGTTTTGGTGTGGTCCTGGTACTTAGTCAGGTTGGCGACAGCTCGAAGCCTTGTTTCTTCTGACAAATCCAGCGAAGTGCTGCTGTCATCATCATCCCCAGGTTGAATTACGCGAAGCGATCCACCTCTGAGCTCCGTAGGAGTCATGGCCTCATCTCCGAAGAGCAATCTAAAAGGTGTGAGACCTGTTGACCTGGTCTGAGTGGTTCAAATGGACCACAAGATTTTGGGGAGCTCTTCGACCCACAGCCCCTTGGCCAATCCAACAATTCGGCGATTCAGCCCAGAGAGGATGTTACCGTTGGCTCTCTCAATAGCTCCGTTGGACTGTGGATGTCGCACTGCCGCGAAGCATAGCTTAATGCCCAGTTCTTCACAAAATGTTTGGAAGGTGTCAGCTTCGAACTGGGTTCCATTATCCACCGTCAACTCTCTTGGAACTCCGAATCTGCATATAACATTCTGCCAGAAAAATTTTTGGACGTTCCTCGAGGTGATAGTTGTTAATGGCTCCGCTTCAACCCATTTTGAGAAATACTCGATTGCCACTACCGCAAATTTCAAGCCGCCTTTTGCCACTGGGAAAGGGCCTATGAGGTCCATGCCCCATCTAGCCATTGGCCATACTGGGGCAATAACTTGAAGCTGAGTTGGCGGGCGATGGCTCCGTCTGCCCATCCACTGGCAGCCTTGGCATGTTCGAACCAGTTCCTCCGCATCTCTTACTATAGTTGGCCAATAAAATCCTTGCCGAAGCGTCTTGCCTGCTAGCGCCCGAGGGGCTAAATGACCTCCGCACAGGCCTTCGTGGATGTCTCGAAGTATGTCTTCACCTTCGGGCTGTGAGATGCATCTAAGTAGGGGTGAACACACTCCACCTTTGTATAATATTCCATCAATAATCTTGTAATTTCGAGCTCTTGCTTGCAGTCTTCGGGCTTCGGGGCCTTCGGGAGGGTCCATGCTATTTTGCAACATGTTCATAATCGGAGCCCGCCAATCTGTAATTGGAATGCACAGTACCTCCGAAGAGAGTATTTGAACAGCTGCTGGTTGCGCTAGCTCTTCGTAGAAAGCACCCTTCGGGAGGTCCACCGCCCCTACTGCAGCCTTTGCAAGAATATCTGCAAGTTGGTTCTCTGGCCGAGGGATACTTCGAACTGTAAATGCTTTGAATGCTGCTTCGGCCTTGCGGATTTCTTCAAGGTATTGTGCGAGATGTGGATTCTATGCTTGAAAACTTTTATCAACATGCCGTGCGACGACTTGGGAGTCTGTCTTAATCACTATTCTTGCAGCTCCGAGCGCTTTAGCCTTTCGGAGGCCTAGCAAGACTCCTTCATACTCGGCAATGTTATTAGTGGTCCTGAAGTTGAGCCTCACAGAGTACATGGCCTTCTGCCGTGATGGTGATATGATGACGGCCCCTGCTTCAGCACCTGATGCTTGATAAGCTCCGTCAGAAAATATTGTCCAAAAACCTTCGGAGGGTTCTTCCGGGGCCCAAATAGCAGATGGAGTCCACTCTGCTACGAAATCTGCGATAATTTGAGATTTAATAGCTGTTCTCGCCGTGAAGGAGATTCCGAAGGGTGCCAGCTCCACCGCCCATTTTCCAATCCTGCCCGTAGAATCTTTGTTTCGGAGCATATCCCCAAGAGGATACGATGTAGGGACGATCAGGTTATGCGCCAAGAAATAATGCCTTAGCTTTCGGGAGGCCATTACTAGGGCATAAGCAAACTTCTCGAGCTCGGAGTATCTGACTTTAGCTCCGGATAATGCCTCCGACATAAAATACACTGGGTTCTGGACTAGCTTTTCTTTAAGCTCAACTTCCCGGACCAATACTGCACTCACCGCTAAACTTGTTGCTGCAAGATAAAGGAGCAGTGTTTCTTCTGGGAGGGGAACGGTCAAAATTGATAATCTTCCGAGGTATGCTTTTATATCATCGAAGCTCTTCTAGCACTCCGATGTCCACTAAAAGCTTTCGGACCCCTTTAGTGCTTTGAAAATTGGGAGGCTCCGCTCTGCTGACCTAGCCAGGAACCTGCTAAGAGCTGCGAGTCTTCCTGCTAGCTTCTGAACTTGCTTCAAATTCTCTGGTGGAGCCATCCTTTGCAGTGCGCTTATCTGTGTTGGGCTAGCTTCGATTCCCCTGCTCGAAACTAAGTACCCTAGCAGTTTTCCTGCTTGTGCTCCGAATATACATTTTTCTGGATTGAGGCATACTCCACATGCTCGGAGGCTCTCAAATGTTTCAGCTAGATCTAGGCTATGCTGGTGCTTTTGAGCACTTTTTATTACAATATCATCCATATAGGCCTCGACATTCCGGCCTATCTGATGACCTAGAGCCTTAGCTATGAAACGAGAAAAGGTGGCTCCGGCATTCCGCAGCCCAAAAGGCATTCTTACATAACAAAATACTCCGGAAGGAGTTATAAAGCTTGTCTTGGCTTCGTCTTCGCGTTTCAGCCATACTTGATGATATCCGGAGTAAGCATCGAGGAAACTTAGCAATTCGGAGCCGGCTGTGGAATCTACCAGCTGATCTATTCCGGGCGTCGGGTAGGGGTCTCGCGGGCATGCTTTATTTAATGAAGTGAAGTCAATACACATGCGCCATTTGTTCAAGTCCTTCTTCCTTACAAAAACAGGGTTAGCCAACAACTCGGTATGGGCTACCTCCCTGATGATGCCAGCTCTTAACAATTTTTCTACTTCAGTTTTGGCGAGGCTTGCTCTTTCTGCTGACAGCTTGCGGAGCCCCTGGCGTACTGGCCTGGCCTTCGGGTTGACGAGCAGACTATGCTCAATGATGCTTCGATCGACCCCGGTGATTTCCTCGTCAGTCCAAGCAAACACATCCAGATTTCTCCTGACGACTTCTTCCAACGAGGCAGCTACTTCTAGGGATAGCCCCTTGCCGAACTGTACTGGGTATTCCTTGCCATCTTTTGAAATTATTCTTGTGTCCACATCGCCCTCCGGGCTTGGCTTGAGCGATGATCCCTTCGGAGGGTTCGAGGTCTCCGGCACTTCTTCAATGCTTTCTGCCACATTATGCACTTGCCGGGGGTCCAACGGCTGCCCATGGCCATACTCCGTCCTCCGGGCTACAGCTTTGTCTCCTGAAATAGTAAGCACTCCACCTTGCGTGGGCATTTTGAGACAAAGGTAATTATGGTGTGCTATAGCCCCGAACTGGTTCAACATCCCTCGGCCGAAGATAGCATTGTAAGCGTATGGGGCGTCAACCACGTCGAAGATCACCTCTTCTACTCGGGCCATAGGCCCCTCTCCGAAGGCAACCTCGAGGCCTATTTGGCCAAGGGCATCGAGAGGTGGTCCTGAGAACCCTTGAAGCGGCCGGGCTGCTGGAAGTAGATGCTTTCGAGGTATGCACATCTGATCGAAGGCCTGGGCAAAGAGTATGTCTGCGGAGCTCCCACCATCTACCAGGATCCTTCGGACCTCCACTCCTGCTACATCAGCAGAAATGACCAATGGGTCAGCATGGGGGAACTTCACCCCCGCAGCATCACTGGCGGTAAACGAGATGGGCACGTGGGACCACTCTGGCATCCCTTCGGCGGAACTCGAGGTCCCAATGTGCCCAACCTCACGGACATACTCACGCCGCTGCCTTTTGGACATGCTTCCAAGGGTCCCCCCTCCGGAGATGGGCAAGACTACTCTCTTGCCACGGTCCTGCGGGTCTTCTTGCTTTGGTGGTGGCATAATGTTGGCCACTGGCAGCCGCATGGGGGCTTCAGGGGCACTGGCTCGGGCTACAGCTTGTACAGGCTCCGAGCGTGCCGATGGTGGGGCTCGGTCCGAAGCACCCCACCCCGTACTTTGTACTAGGTATTCACCCCGAAGGGTTAACACCGACTTGCAGTCCTTCGTGTCATGGCTCCTATTATCACCATGCACGCAAGCAGAAAAAACTCTGGCGCCTGCCAGGCACTCTCTCTTGAGGCTTCGGTGCTCCAGCCCTGAAGTTCTGCGCCTGTTGGAAATTGGTAGGTGCCTTCGGGACGGACGGTGCAATGCTTAGCACCTTCCGAACGGAAATGCTTCTTCCCCCGCTTGTACTCGCTGAAGCGGTTGTCTTGTGGAGGCTGCAGGGGAGCGGAGGCTTCGGGCTCCCTTTTGACTTCTTGGAGGGTGGGCGATGGTGCTTTAGCTCACCGAAGACAGCCTTCCCCTGCCTTGGCATACTGTTCGAAGTATGCCATGAGCTGCGCCATAGACGTCACCGGCTTTCGATGGAGTTTGCTGAGGAGGTCGGGGTTCAGCACCCCTTCGTGGGCAGCATCAACTACCGAAGAGGTAGACAGGCCCTTGATCTGTGATTTGGTGTGGGCGAAGCGCGTGAAGTACTCCCGGAGGGTTTCTCCCACCCGCTGCTTCACCTGGAACAAGCTTCCTGTGGACATCGGGGCCACGAAGGTGCCTTGGAAGTTGCTCACAAATTTCGTCTTCAGTTGTTCCCAGGAACTGATCGATCCTGGCTTCAGGGACCAGAACCAGCGAAGTGCCACGCCTTCGAGGGCGAGGGGGAAGCATTTTGCCATAGTGCTTCGCACCCCTCCACTCGCTTCTATTGCCAGGGCGTAAGAGCGGGCGAACTCTCCGGGGTCTGACCCCCCGGAGTACTTGTGCAGTTTCGAGGCCTTGAATCTAGGGTCGAAAGGCACTCTCTACAAATCCGAATGTAATGGAGACTCGTCATCGAAGGATGCATTCTCGGCTTCCTCCGGGAGTTGGATAACTTCTGGGAGATTATGGGTACCACCGTCTTGAGGCCCTCCTAGAGTTTTGGTGGAAGCTTGAGTGCGGAGGCGATCAGCGGCCTCTTGCCTCCACCTAGATACCTCCTCGTGAAGCCTGGCTAGTTGCATAGCTTCGGTTTCGGGAGGGCCTTCGTCTTCGTCGGAGGGCACCTCCGGGGCTCGGGAGCTGACGTAGTCGGTCTGAAGTACCGTAGGAGGAGCCTGAGGGCCCCGGGGCATTCGACGCCCAGCAGTCTCGGCGGGAATCGCCGGATTAGCCGAAGGTCCGGCTCCTGTGGTCCGAGGGGACCTTCGGAGAGGACCCGAAGCCTGACTTCACTTCGGAGGCATAGCTGGCCACGAAGAGGTCTTGGAGACGGAGGACTTCGAACGACTCGAGGGGTCGAGTGAAGGCCTCTGGGCTACACAAAGAAGCCCTTAACTGAAGGGTGCGCGGAATCTTGAGACTCCGAGGCTCCCTCCGTAAGTACTCTTCGAAGTGCAGTCAGCAGTAGAGAACAAGCTTTTAGAACATGGTCCCCACGGACGGCGCCAACTGTTGGCGCAAATGTTACGCCAACAGGTTCTCTAAGCTCAAGAACGGACAAACAGGGAGTTTGTGTTTTAGGACTACTTCGAGCCTCTGAACTGGATAATAACTCGAGAGGTCCGAATGAGTGTAATGAATAACTTGTTCTGGATCCCCCTTTTACAAGGTACAAAGGGGTGTATTTATAGGGGAAAAAGCATAAGGAAAAGACCTATTTACCCCTAGATTACAACTGACATAGTGGAAACTATTCGGTACCATAAACAATGGTTATATAAGGTAAAATACTACAAGGTAGATGGATAAGCTGGACATCCAATCAATCATGTCCTTCAGCTTCAAGGCCTCCATCTTCCATTCGGAGGGTTCTCCAGGGCTTCGCACCGCTGCACCCTTCGGCGTGGCGACACATACTCCGAGCAACAGCTCACTAGCTTCGGAGTCCTTCTCAGCCTTTGAAGGATTAATCTTTAAGCCCTGGAAATGGAGTAATTTCCCCCAACAGCTAGATCGGCTGAGAAAGGCCTGCCCATTTTTAAGGCGCTGCGAGGCTCCAAAGACTTTGAATGGACTCCTGAATGCTAGGGCTATTTCGACCAAATGAAGGAATACCTCTCTGACCTCGTGGCCCTCGCCACACGCCGGGCTGGCAATCCTCTCCTGGTCAACCTCGCTACCTCCGACAGCGTGGCGAGCGCGGCCCTGATTCAAGAAGAAGACATTGGCGGGAAGCTGGTGCAACGGCCCATCTACTTCGTACATGAAGCCTTCTCCGGAGAAAAAACTCGGTATTCTGAGCTCGGAAAGGTGGCATGCGCTCTCGTCATGGCATCCCGGAAGCTTCGACATTACTTCTTGGCTCACGATATCATTATTCCAACCGCATATCCACCGGGTGACATGTTCCGGAATAAGGATGCCACCGGACGTATCGGGAAGTGGGCAGTAGAGCTTGCTCCGTTCGGGATCCCCTTCGTAGCCCGGACTACTGTCAAGTCTCAAATCCTTGCCGATTTCATCGCTGAATGGACGTCTGCGGCTGATCACGCCAGTATTGAAGCAGGCGAGGGGGTGTGGACCAGTCTATTCGGATGACGCCTACCAGGCTTCAGGAGCCGGTGCTGGGGCAGTGATTGTTTCTCCCTCCGATCAGCAGGCTTTTTATTCCGTTCGATTGAACTTCAAGGCTACAAACAATATCACCGAGTATGAAGGAGTGTTGCTGGGTCTTCACAAGGTGCATGCGCTGGGAGCCGCCCGTGTCGTAGTCAAGACCGATTCTCAGGTCGTCGCCAGACATATAGACAAGAGTATCCAGGCCCGGCACCCCGACCTCGCCGCCTACCTCGAAGCCATTCGGAAATTCAAAGCATCTTTCAAAGGGATATTCGTCCAGAGCATCCCAAGAATTGAGAACTGCCAAGCCGACGCCCTCGCTAAAGCTAAGGCCAGTGGCCAAGCCTTGCCGCCTGGCACCTTCTTCGAAGAAATTATCAAGCCTTCGGCGTCCCTCCGGGAAGAAGTACCACCCCCCATGCCGGTCGATGCCCCGGCGCCCCCTCGGCCAGCTGCAGTCCTCTGCATGGTCAGCGAAGATTGGCGGGAGCCCATTTTACGAGCACCTAGCGGCGATATGGATGACCGACTCAGTCCAGATCAGGCGTGGCTTCTGCTTCGCGCCAGGTCTTTCCAAGTCATTGACGGCGTCCTGTACAAATCGGAGGTATGTTCCCCGCTGCTTCAGTGCATCTCTCGCTCGGACGGAATAACAATGCTCCAAGAAATCCATGAGGGACTGTGCGGCAGCCATTTGGCCCCTTGAGCACTCGCCGAGAAGACCCTCCGGCAGGTCGTGTACTAGCCCACAGTCGTCGCCGGCGCCGAAGATTTAGTACGTACTTGCCAAGGGTGCCAATGGATGGGGCAACGGAGCCACAGGCCCCCGGTCAGCCTACAGCTCATCCCGCTTGTGTGGCCTCTAGCTCGCTGGGGGATGGACCTCATTGGACCGTTCCCTAGAGCAAAAGGCAACATGCGCTTTGCCGTCATCGCCGTCGAGTATTTCTCCAAGTGGGTCGAAGCTGAACTATTGACTTCCATTACCTCTCGAAGTGTCCAGAAATTCTTTTGGCAGAATATAGTTTGCCGCTTCGGAGTGACCAAGAAGCTCACGCTAGACAATGGCACTCAGTTCGACGTTGGGGCATTCAAAGCATTCTGCGAAGAATTGGGAGTCCAGCTGTGCTTTGTAGCGGTGCGGCACCCCCAGTCAAATGGGGCTGTTGAGAGGGCTAATGGGCATATTCTCTCTGGCCTCAATAAACGCATCGTGGGTTTAGCCAAGGGATTATGGCCTGAAGAGCTACCGAAGATCCTGTCGTCCATTCGGACCACCCCTTCCCGAGCTACCGGGTTCACCCCGTTCTGGCTCGTATTTGGCGACGAAGCAATGACCCCGACAGAGATTCGAGTTGGTTCGCTGCGGGTCACAACACCCAAGACCGATCAAGAGTGCGCCGTCTCCCTTAACCTTACAGAGGAAACATGGCTCTGAGCCGTCGCCAATCTTTCACAATACCAGAAGCAGACGAAGGCGTGGTACGACCCCAAGGTCAAGCGCAACGAGTTCCAGCCAGGGCACCTTGTCCTGCGCGCGGTGGCCGATCCGATGAAGCTAGGCAACAAGTGGGAAGGCCCGTACATCGTGACCGGCTCCGGGCGACCAGGATCCTACCGTCTAGCTACCTTGGAAGGCGAGGACCTGAAACGCACTTGCCACGCGGAGCACTTGAATCGTTATTTTGCATAATTTCATAACTGTCTTCCGATGCTGGCCGATGCCGGCTATTGTTGTATCCAACCTTAGATTCAATAAAAATATCAGGTGAACGTTTTTGACCAAAGTGGATGCACTGCGGTACCAAAGCATAGTTTCACCAAGCAATACGGGTTCCGAGCTCCGGCTCGACGCACCCCCACTCGGGTTCCGAGCTCCAGCTCGACTCACCACCTCCTCAGGTTCCGAGCTCCGGCTCGACGCACCCCCTACTCGGGTTCCGAGCGCCGGCTCGACGTACCCCCTACTCGGGTTCCGAGCGCCGGCTCGACGTACCCCCTACTCGGGTTCCGAGCCCCAGCTCGACGCACCCCCTACTCGGGTTCTGAGCTTCGGCTCGATGCACCCCCTCCTCGGGTTCCGAGTTCCGGCTCGACGCACCCCCTACTCGGGTTCCGAGCTCCGGCTCGATGCACCCCCTACTCAGGTTCCGAGCTCCGGCTCGACACGCCCCCTACTCGGGTTCCGAGCCTCGGCTCGACGCACCTCCTACTCGGGTTCCAAGCTCCGGCTCGACGCACCCCCTAGTCGGGTTCCGAGCCCCAGCTCGATGCACCCTCGACTCGGGTTACGAGCCCCGGCTCGATTCACCCCCTCGTTTTCCTCCCTTCCTTACTGCTGATTCGCGCCCAGTCGACAAGTCGTCTACCCACAAAGGAGGGGGGAAGGGGCAGAGAAGGAAGGCTTCGATTATTTACATCATCAATAAAACGTACAACATACAATGTTTGTTGCAAAATTAAAGCGAAGAATAGGTTAGGAGAAGTATTCGTCCAAGCCGAGGAAGAACCGGAAGCCTTTTCGGTCCGGACAGTCACCCGGGCCAGAGCCCACCATTGTTTGGGGCTCCGTCGCTACGCGGTTAGGCTTCTCCCTCCTCTTCTGCCTCTTATCTTCTTTCCTTTGGGCACGGAAGGCCTTTTGATCTTCCTGCAATTGAGCCCAACTGCGCAAACCATCGCCCCCAGGCTGTGTTTCGTTCGGATCAACCTCCACGTCGGACCAATCCACCGGTTCAGGCGACGGAGACGAAGCCCGAGGCTCTCTCTCTCTTCTTCCTTAATTGAGCTTAGAATCTCCTGAAGAATCTCGGGATCTGCATGTCCGTCGCCACCTTGGGGGACGACGAAACGTGTGGGCTGATTAGCTCTAAGGACTTCAGGAGTAGCCCAATGGTGCCGAAGGGCCTCGTCAGGTTCAAGGACCTCGATGCCACAATAATAAGCGGATCGAACGCCCTGAATAATTTTTGTAAAGGAATTACTCTTTATTAATATGTTGGCGAGTTTCTAATATATTACAGGAGTTGCGATATAAATGCCTTAGGAGGACTACACCTTCGGGTTCGGTTGACGCACCGCGGCTGGGGGCTTCGAGGGAGCTAGAGGTTCACTCAAGCGAAGGGCCTCATCCAGCCAGGCCTTGACCGCGTTGGGGCCCTCGGCTTGCCAAGTTGCCTAGAGGACCCTCTAGGACAGGGCTACCGCCAGACTGGGAGAAAGGAGGTGGCTCCCCCCTAAGGCGATGGGGTGAGAACTCGAACACGAAGGCAGGGGGCAGCCGGACGCTTCCAGGTGATGGAGGATTCCGAGCACAGCCACCCGAGCCGATACCTCGCCGTATCTCGACACGGTGAGGCCTATCTGCCAGACGGCAGCCTGGACAAACTTTAGCCGGCGGGTAAGTGGCTCCCGGGTGACGTCAAAAGCCGTGCACCCGGTGCCATAGCGCGCTAGCGCCCTCCGGAGGGACACTACAGTGTCGGCCGCCATCTTCTCACCCTGAGCTAGCGCCTCGGTCACCTCCTCATTCCAGGCCAGAAGGTCCGCCATGGTCCGCTCGAGCTGGAGCACTCGGGCTTCGAGAGCCTCGGCGCTGGCTACTGCCTCCCGGAGCTCGTCTATCTCCGAGACTTGGGCTTGAAGTGCGAAGACCTCTCCCTCAAGCCGGTCCGCCTCCTCAGCTCGGGACCAAAGCCCCTCAACCTCTGTGGCCTAGGCCAGAAAGGTGTTGACCTCTGCTTCGAGCTCGTCCGCTTGAGCAGCCCGCGCTCAAAGCCCCTCCAGTTCAGCGACTCGGGCCTTGATGGTGTCAACCTCCGCGATTTGGGCCTCGAGTGCCTCGGCCCTGGCGGCCCGAGGGCGAAGAGCTTCGACCTCCGTCTCCAGCATCCGGAGCTGGTGGATCTCGGCTGCCTGCTCACGAACCAGTCTCTCGGCAGTGTCCACTCGCCCAGAGAGCTCCGAAGCGCTGCTCTTGCGGCGGCTACGTTCGGAGAGCAGGGACAACAGTGAACCCTGCGCCAACGCGACTACCTGCGCACGAAGCGGCGAGTAAGAGAAGGAGCCTATGGGCTTGCCTCAGGGCGCTTCGAGGAAATACCTGGCTCGCGGCGCTCTCGATGGCCTGGCCGAGGTCGATGCCGTCCAGAAGGCTAAGCTCATCTATCACTCCGGCCTCCCACAAATGCAGGTAAGAGTCGTGGACTGGGGCCACCCTCGATGCGAAGTCCTCGCCTTCCTCTATGAAGGGGCATAGGAAGGGCACGCTAGAGCACGCGCCCCTCGAGCTAGTGGGCTGCCGGACCCTAGCCTCTCGACCAGCCCCCTCGGGGCTTCTCCGGTGGTCTCCTCCGACTCCGCCCCGTCGCCTGGCCCCGAGGTTCCCACTGCACCAGCAGCGACTTCGGACCCTATGTTGGCGGCGTCCTCGGAGGGTATCGGGGCCGGATCTGAGACCTGGGCGGACATTCCTTCCTAGGGAAAACGGAGTTTAGAGTTAGAGGGATCTGATGCTTTCAAGTAAAAGGATGAGTGGAACCACGTACCTTCGTCCACAGTTTCAACAGGGGCTTCCGAGGGCCGGACACGCCCCGGAGTGCCCGGCCGATAGAACAAATTGTCTATCGAGTTCACCGGGGAACTTGCTACCGCCGCAGCAAGCTCGGCCTCGACGTCGGTGCTCTCTTCAACAGATCCAAGGGGGTCGGCCAACCCCTCCGGTCTAGGATGTCGGTATCCCTACTCCCCCGCAAGCTGTCGGAGATCCCCTCTAAGGTCGGGTCGCGCGGAGGGGTGGATTTGGGAGATGACTCCACCTCGACATCTGGCTCCTCCTGTCTGGCCCTCAGAGCGGACAGCGATGGGTTCGGAGGAACTGAAGTGCTTCCGCACACCCGGAAGCCGGTCGCTCCGGGCGGACCAAGTCCGGGACCACCGAGGGATCCTCTGGTTCCATCCCGGCCCCCTCGCTAGAATACCCCCATTCGGAGTGAGAGGCGGAGGAGTGGGTCGGGGAAAGCCTCTTCGGGCCTTTCACCACCTTCTTCTTCTTCGAGGGCGCCTGGAGGAGGGCCCGACATCGAGGTCTGCCCCATCTTCTTCGAATCCGTGCGAAGGGCTTCCCCCTCCGGGAGAGGCGGGGGAGAAAGCTCAAGCGCGTCCCATACTCGGTTGTGCTGCCCCCAAGATCCTACGAGTTCTACCCGCCATTTGTACTCAGCCGGGGTGGGAGCTCCGAGGATCCTTTCGGCCATCCGAGCCACTTCATCGGGGGCTTGGCGACGAGCGACCCTGTACTCGAGGGTTAAGTCCGATGACCCTTCGAACGTAATGAAAAGATTGACAAGATTAAGAGAAGGCGGATGCTAACCAAGCCGACGAGATAGCTTCGTCGATGTTGACTCGTCTCGGGTGCTCCAGAGCGACGCCGACCACTCCTCCTTCAGTGGCGGAATCTCGAGGGCCAAGAACTCCTTCGTCAGATCCCGCATGCTCATCCGGCGGGCGACGATTTGAAGAAGCTTGATGCGGGCGGAGACCGAGCCAGCGCTGGCCTCGACGACTGCCTCCCTCTGGAATGAGATGTGACGCGGAGGTCCGGCAAGCCCGAAGCTCAGCCCCACCCGGACATAGAACCACTGGTGCACCCACTTGGAGTACCACCGTTCGTTGATTGCCTTCGCCGGAAGGAGTCCACATACCTCTTCTGGAGCTGGAAATTGATGCTCCCGAAGGCCAGCACTCGACCGTCCTTCTTCTTCGGTTGGCAAAGGACTTCGTGCATCTGGGTGAAGACCTCTGCCCTTCCCTTGCAGCCTTCGGCGCGCATGGCCCACTCGAAGATAGCGAGGCAAGCCACGGCGTTCGGGGATAGCTGCGGGAGCTCGAGGTGAAAGGCATCCAGAACCCCGTAGAGGAGTTCAGAAGCCAGAAACCCCAGCCCCGCGTCGAAGAACGCCTCAAAGACAACGACTTCCCCTTCACGCGGCGCTGGGACCGACTCCGTGCCCAGCTTCCTTGCCCTCGATTCGGGGCTAAGGCGGCCCCTGGTCACCTGCTCGATAGATGTGTTCGTACACACCGACGGCCCCAGCTCCAGGGTCTGCTCCCGGAACTGCTCCGAAGCTGGGCGGAGCTCCCGTGGGTCGCGCACCTCTGTTGGGCCTGAAGCCGTCGCTGCTACTGCCGCCGCCGCTGCCATTTGGCACTGCAGGAAGCGGGGGTCTACCACCGCCACAAAGGCGCTCCTCTCCGCCATAGCAAGAGGAAGCAAAAAGAGGAGGCAAGCGAAAGGAGGAAGCAAGAGCTCGAGAGCAAGTGTTCGCCTGTCAAGACTGCAGCTAAGGGAGTAAGCAAGTGAGCAGGAGAGGGCTTGGTTGGCGAGTCAGGGGCTATTTATGCGAGAAGATGGCCGTTGCCCTGGCGCTTCATCGTCGCGCCGGTCCGTCTTCCGCCGCTCGGTACGCATGCACCGGCCGTGTGACACCCGCATTTAAGACCTTGCAAGCTCGCCTTGAGCGCGCTCATCTCCGACGGTCCGCCTCACCCGCGTCGCCCGCATGCCCAGTGCATTGATTGCATTAAGTGATGCGCTAGTCCAACTTCTCGGGCGCTGGAGCCTAGCGGTCAAAGCCACGTGGGTGTCGAGAACGATCGGTCAAAGCCCCCCCTTCGCAAGGGCGCGAAGTGACTAGTTCGCCGAAGGTGCTCCAAAGTCGGCTCTCGGCCTCCGGAATCTGGAATGTTTCGAGGCCCGGAACATCTTCGGAGCAATCAAACGAGGGCGTCTCGCAGCAAAGAATTGGGGTCTCTATGTATGTTGATTTCTTATAAGGCTATCGGAATTATCATGTGTGCTTCCATCCTCTCTCCCGTGCAGGACTCTCTAGAGGAAAGAAGCGAGGGGCTACTATTGGGTGAGATAATCCCGATGATAGTTGTAGGCGCGAAGAGTAGTATGGTTCAGAGAGGAGGCCACGTCCAGACGACCCAAAGCCCTACGTCGAAGGTACCCGTAGGCCTCCGGACGGGGAGGCCTAAAGGTTTCCTGGAGCTCCAAAGCGTGCCGAAGGGGCTCCCGGGGGAAGGGACTGGCTGAACGCCGGAGGCCAGCCTTCGGGAGGTCCAGAGGCTCCGGAGCGCGTCCGTATGTGGGAAAGGACCCGGTTAAGGCCGCCTGGGGACAGGATCGTGATCGCCTGCATCATGTCGGGGGGCCGTTGCAGCACCTGACACGGTTGATACGCTGTCAGAATCGCACCTTCTTGTCTGTACTATGTACACCTTTTCTTGTCTGTACTACAGGCCGGTGTGAGGCCGAGTAGCGGTTGAGGGTTTTGGAGGTACCCGACCCTTCACGGAGGGTCACCCTATAAATACCCCCCAACTAC
This sequence comes from Zizania palustris, assembly GCA_019279435.1. Taxonomy (NCBI): domain Eukaryota; kingdom Viridiplantae; phylum Streptophyta; class Magnoliopsida; order Poales; family Poaceae; genus Zizania; species Zizania palustris. The sequence continues at coordinate 51,283,082 of JAAALK010000080.1, forward strand.
AGTTGTAATAAACACGCGATCCAAGAATACAATTTGTGCACAGCATTCCATTACTCTCATCCACCATGAAACCTGCTGGTTCGATCCGTCGTCCCAACATTGATCTTGATTGAGGAGTTGTGTATCCTTTTTTGGATACTTTGAGTCAGTTTTTCTTTTCTTCTTTATTTTTATTGAGTTATTTTTTGTGTGCATTCATATCATGCATAATGATCAATCACACTTTGAGCTTGCTTCTGTTATATGATTAATCTGCTTTACTTTCTCTAGCTAGTATATGCTTTTGATTACTTGTCGATGATAATGTTCTGTTTCAGTTCACATGATATATCTGATATTTGTCATATGCATGGCTTTTATGCTTTAAAATTGAAAAATAATCACCATTGATTCTGGTAACTAGCACGTGTAGGCTGAATGCTTTCGCTATGTTTTACATGCCTTGTAGCTAGATCCTTACTTAGATGCAGATATGCAACTTGGACACTTATATGCTTTAAATATGAAAAATGTGGTATAAAAATGATAAAAAATTAATAAAATTAAAAAATTTATGCCTTTTTATGATTATTAGAAAAGATCCAGGTGGGTTTGCTTTGTCGCGTTGCATTGTTTTGGACTGCTTACAATAACACTTTGGTATGAACTAGGACGGTGTAATGTATGCCAAGATCAATGTCTTAAGCTTCTGATGATCTAGTTCTGGCCTAGGCTTGACTTGGTCGGTTAGCATAAGGTTTGACATGTAAATAACCCCTGGCAGAAATGAGAAATGAAGGAAAAAAAGAAATAGTCTGAAAAATTTAAAAAGATGACAAGTTTGCTCAAGCACTTTGGTTTGGACAATGCTTATCTTGGTAGATATCAGTTAGCTTTTGCATCTCATGCTTTACTCTGCTTGTCAACTAGAAAATGTGGTGATGCTTTTGTTTGCAAAAATTGAAAAAATGCGTGCTAATAACTCTCTTTAGATATCATCTATTGCACTGATAATGTCATGTATCTTAGACAATATACCTTTTGCTATACCTGTTAGATGGTGTAATTGCAGTTAATCATATCTAAGAAGCATGCTTTTCACACTCCACCTGCACCCCATCTGCATTCATGGCATATTTTTAGGGGGAGCTGCATTTCAGGGGGAGTTTGTGTTTATGTCTCTTTATAGTGCATTTAGTCTCACTTGATGAGTCCAATTCTCAACAAGGGGGAGAAATTTTGGATATATTTTTAGCTTTCTCTGGGATTTATTTCAGGGGGAGTTTATTCTTGTTGGTAATTCTGAGATTTGCACTTGTTTTTGTTAATTCTGAGATTTGGACTTATTTTTGAGGCTTTATTTTTTGGTTAACCATAATGACTATTTTTCTTGCTTCTGTTTGGCTTTTGGTCATTAGGGTTAAACTTTTATTTTATTTCTTCTATTTTCTTTTGTCTTTGTTTTCTTGTTTCCACATGTTTTGCAGGTTCGGAAGATGAGCTAAAGAGGGTGTTGATAATGCACTCATCAAGGGGGAGATTGAGAAACCATGTTGAAGAATATGGTTTTGATATTCTAGATGTGATGAGTGATTGTCAACGGAAGTCAAAGGAAGGGAGATATGAATACCTGCCGAGTCTGAGGCACATGTGACTCAGGTACACGGGCAGTGAACGACGGCCGGGCAGAGGAGCCGCATAGTCCAGCTGGCCCAATCCGGGTACATGGCTAGGAGCGGCAGATGATCCACTGGTCTGTTGACTAGGTTTGACTCCGGTACACGGGCGGCGAGCGATTGCCGAGCTGAGGAAGCTGCGGGGTCGGGTTGGCCCAATCCGGGTACCCGGTGCGAAGACGGTGGACGCTTTGTCAGTTTCGGCGCAAAACTGACAATCTATGATTAATTCATTTTTAGGATATTAATATTTAGTTTTTAAGTTTAGAATATTTTTATTTGAGTCAGGTGATTTTTCTAAGAATATTTTCGTAATTTTCAGAATTTATTTTAGAGTCAGTGTTAAATTAGTCTTTTCATGTATTAAGAGTCGCCTATAAATAGGCCCCTATCCCCCCTGGGGATAGATGACTATTATTTTTCCCGAAATTATTTTTCAGTCCACGGGTAGTTTTCATCTACTATTTTTCTGCATCGCCGTTTTCCCTATTGACAAATTCTTCCGGCCGGTGTCTTCTCTCCGCCGTGGTGACCGACGCATGCACACGGCTGCCTGCTTCTTTTCTATTCCTCGGCGGGCCACACGAGCAAACTTTTGGCTTGGCACGGTCCACGGCGAAGTGCTGTTTGTGGAAAGCCGCAACGCTTGTTTCTTTGTTTCAGACGGCTTCACTTCGGCAATTAAAGCCAGCCGGCAGCAAAGCGACAGTAGCTCTCCACGGCGGAGGGTCCCACTGCAGCTTATTTCCAGCGTGAACAGCTTGCGCACGTGAAACGAGGCCATGACAAAAGCAACAGCGACTACAGCTTTTTGTTCGGCTGATATCCTTCGTTGGGGCCCACGTTGCATGCTGAATGATTCATTGACGTTGGCGGGCTGGCACAAAGCCTGTTGCAAAAAGTTTTGCCGGTCAGCTTTGCAGCCGAGTTGCAGCAGTACGGCGGACGGACGGCGTAAGTTTTTTAATCCCCTATTCTTCAGCAGGTTTAATTAAACTAATTCTTATCTGTTTTCTAATTAGCTGCAGATCTGTTTAGAAAATTCGGGATTAATTTTATCTTTTAGATTTTAGTGTATTAGTATAAAAAATAATAATCTCATAGTTAAATTTTTATCTGTCAAATTTTATTAGGTATCTCGTATTATTTTAATCTGCTCATATAAAGAGAAAATAAAAATTCATTAGTAGCAGTTATATTTTTATTCTAGTTTCTACCTAAAATATTCTCGGTTTAATTCTCAATTAATTTTTAATGATCCATGTTTTATTCATTTAATTAGTATTTTATTTCTAGACTGAAATATAAATATCTCGTGGTTTATCTAGGTGTTTTTATCTACTGCAGTATTTTTATTTAGTTTATCTTTAATATCATTTAAATTAAGATACCGGTCTTTTTTAGGCTAGACAACTTTTGTTCTGGTAATTTACTTTGCTAATATTATTTGTCTGGTTAAGTTCGTTTGGGTATTGGGATTAGGATATAGTTTTGCAAGAAATTTTTAGGCGCCCATTCACCCCCCCTCTGGTCGCTACTTTTAGTCCTACAGCCGGACCCGTCACGCTGTTGTCGGTTTGGTCGAGTTCCGCACACCGAAGCCGCTTCGCATCGGGGTTTCTTCGCGTTAGAGTCACGCCAGAACTCTCCGCACCAAAGCGCTCCACACCAGACTTCGTCGCATCAGAATGCTCTACACCGGACTTCATTGCGCCAGAACGCTCTGCACCAGATTTCGTTGCGCTAGTACTCCGCGTTGGTTTTCTTCACGTCAGAGTCTTCGCGCCGAACCCTGTCGCCCGGAGGCGATTTTTCGTCGCGATCTGTTCGGAGCCTATCTTCGGTCAGATCGATCTGAATGCCGAAGGCCCCCTTCGGTGACCCTTCGCATGGTATACTCCGAATCAATCAGGCTCTGTTTAGACGATTGGTGTATTTTATCGATATATTCGGCTAATTGGATTATTTTGTGCAATCTGATTACCTGGCGACTCAACTCCCTCTTGCTACTATTAAGGGTAGTTGGAACGCGACATTGGTGTTGTGTTATGCTTAGGTTTATCCCTGAGTATCCACACGCTTTGGGATCGTCGAACCCGCCAAAGTGCGGGGGCACGTTTTTGTGTCAACAATGACATTGTGTATTAAGAATCACAGAGATGATTTATAGATACATATATTTGCATGTGTACTAATATATAATGATTCTTTTATTTGCTTTTATAATTTTTAATATAGCTTTATATTTTCTAATTGGATAATAATTTATGAACTAGTAGCATGCACATGCTAATGCTATGATAACAAAATGTCTTTCAATAATCATCAAATGAAAACACTCCTATTGTAACAATCCAATCCAAGAAATGTAACCGATCCTGATGGTCTAGCTTTGCTATCAGCTCAGTAGCCGATGAGTGCTGATTTTTATGGTTATCTCTTATCACCACAGTCATCGACTCGATAGCCGATCAGTGTTGCTTCAAATATTTTCATTTTTTCTTATCAATTGTAGGTTCAAACTGATTGACATGCTCAGAACCTTTCTAAGATAGTAGGACCAGCACTAGAGTTAAGCAGACCTCTCACACCACATGGGTGACCAAAAACGACGTCAATAGCATGATAAATTTCCAAACAGGATCTCATTCTTCAAATGATTTGGCTGCTACATTCTTATTATAATACCTGGCTACCCTTTCTTTGTTCTCTTCAATCTTCTCCAGGGATCTCAATCGGTTCTGCACTAAGTCATCTAGGCCATTTGTCATTAAATTATAATAATCATTGGTTGTATGTTGTTCCTTTAGTGCTATCCTTTTTCAGCCGATGTTATTTTCCCAAGGCAGTATTGCTTCATAGACATAGACTAACTGATATAGTCGAACTTGTGTGGATCCGTGGCATGCCATCCTATAAGCCCAAACTGCTTCCAATAGGGACCGATGCCAACGCTTCGGTTGTTCATTAATCTTTCCCTTTATCAACTTGATCTAACTCTTATTGGATGCTTCATCTTTCCCATTGGCCTATGCATAACACGGTGATGAATTTAAGAGCTTGATTCCCATACTGGATGCAAACTGCTAGAACTCCTTAGAAACAAAGATCGACCCTTGATCTGTTGTGATGGTTTGATGGATCCCGAACTGATATACTATGTGCTCCTTGATGAACTTGATGGCATCGAGGGAAGTTACCTTTCTGAGTGGAATGACCTCTACCATTTCGTGAAATAATTAGTGGTTGCCAATATAAACTTATGTCCTTTGCTCGATGCTGAGTAAATCTTGCCGATCATATCAATGTCACATCCTCTGAAGGGCCAAGGCTTAATAATAGGGTTCACTACCAATGCGGGTGCCCTCTGCACAGCTCCAAATCTTTGGCAATCTTGACACCCTTTATAGTAATTTTTGTAGTCCTCTACCATGGTTGGCCAAATGTAACCTGCTCTCTGAAGAAACCACTTCATTTTCTGGGCCGACTAGTGCGTCCCGCATATGCCATCATGAACTTTGCATATAACCACTTCGGCCTCTTTAGTGTTTATACACTTAAGCAGAACCACATCCATCGTCTGATAATACAAATCTTCATCTAGCAATACATATTTCATGTCCTGATACCTAAGCTTTCTTGGTGCAATGTTGAAGGATTTTTTAGATAAGTGACAATATCATACCTCCAATTATCGGCTTCTATTTTTGTGATCTCCACCTCGATCGGCCTGGTCATTGGCTTGTATCTTGATGTTGTCTTGGCTAGATCGTTCGCCTCTGTGTCTGTTCCCTCGGGATGTGTGTCAGGGTTGTGCTTCTGAATCTTGCCATCGTCTCTTGACATCAATCATGATACTCTTTCAGTACATCATATTTGCACTCGTATTCACCTGATAGTTATCTCATGACCAATAAGAAATCTCCCAATATTTCTATTGTATATGCGCTGACTTCTTCTAGCATCTACAATCCTTTCAACACTACTTCATATTTAGCTTGATTGTTTGTGGAGAAAGGCTTGATGATGTACGTGAATCCAAATGATTCCCCGCGAGGAGAGATGATCACCACTCCTATGCCGCATCCATGCCGACACACCGACTCGTCGAAGAATAAAGTCCATGGTGTCGGCTCGACATAAGTCATTGTCACATCTCTGTGTTGGACTATGAAATCAGCTATTGCTTTTCCCTTTATCGCCTTTGCCGATTCATACCGAAAATCAAACTCAGTATGGGTGAGTACACATTTTCCAATACATGCCTTTAAGACTAGAGCCAATAGCATGTACTTGATGACATCGGCCTTGCATATGATGGTACACTCTGTCGACAGCAAATAATGCCTCAACTTGGTGCATGAAAAATATAAACATAAATAGAGCTACTCCACCATAGGGTATCGCGTTTTAGCATCTAACAACCTCCTGCTGAGGTAGAAGATCACTCTTTCCTTTTTGTTGATCTCTTGCACCAAGATTGATCCAATGGCTTTGTCGTCGGCCAATAGGTATAATCTAAATGGGATTCCTTTTTGCGGCGGCATTAGTACTAGAGGTGAGCTCAAATATTCCTTGATCTCATCAACTGCTTTCTACTGTCTTTCTCTCCATACATATTCCAAATGAGGCTTTAACTTCAACATTGGAGTGAATGGCTCTATTCTTCTTGATAGGTCAGATATGAATCCTCTCAGAAAATTTATCTTCCCAATCAGTGACTACAACTTGGTCTTATCGATAAGGGGATGAGTATTCTTCATCGCCTCAATGTTGTGTTGGCTTATCTCAATACCTCTCTCGTGCACGATAAAGCCTAGAAACTTGTCTGTCGATACTCCAAAAGCACACTTCTCTGGGTTCATCTTCAGTCCATATTTCCTAGCCTTCTCTAGAACTCAACGTAGATCGGCCACGTGATCTTGATTGTTGCTTGACTTTACTATGATGTCATCTATGTATATATCCACTAATTGGCCAATCAAGTAATGGAAGATGTAGTTCATGGCTCTTTGGTAAGTCCCTCCAGCATTTTTCATGCCGAAAATCTGGTTATACCCTACATTTCTATCCATGAAGCCAATAATCTTATGACCCGATGCGACATCTACTAACAGGTCTGCAATTGGCATCGAGTATTCATCTTTAGGGGTCGCTTTGTTTAGATCTCTAAAGTCGACACATATCATAAGCTTCCTATTCTTCTTCCACACAGGTACGATATTCGATACCCACTCTACATATCAGCATGGTCTTATGGACCCTGCATCATATAATCAGGTTACCTCGTCTTTAATGCCTAGATATATCTCCACCTTGAATCACCGAGGTGGCTACTTGAAGGGTTGATATTCTTTTTTATCACGAGACGATGTTCTATGATCGACCAGTTCAAACCTTGCATCTCATGATATTCCAATGAAAATCAATCTTGATAGTCTCGTAATAATACAATTAATTCATCCGGGAGTTGAGAACTTACAAAGGTTGGTTTCGGTCAATCGCTAGGTCCGATGTCTACCTCTTGTAGCTCATCGGTTGTGGCGAAAGCTTGACTGAGTTTACCTTCCATCTCGTTGATGGTGCCTTTAAAGTGTAAGTCTGGGTTGTTCATTGTTGATTGGCTTGACTCCATCGCTTGACACCTCGAGAAAATTATCGTCCCATGCTTTGCCTGATAGGCAGTCAACTCCTTCCATCTCCCACACTAACAAATCATCTACTACTACCTTGATCAATTTGTCGGCGGGGAAAATTTCCACCTAATAGTTGACCGATTGCACAAGTCTCTCATGCATTGTGGATGGGACACAACAATTGGCATGAATCCAATCGTGCCCCAGCAGCAAACTATAGGATCTATTCCCTTCAATGATGAAAATGTGGTTGGCATTTTCTTGATACTAACTATTAATTCTGCATTTATTACCCCCATTATATCTGACGAATTGCCACTGAAATCCTTCAGTACCAAAATAACGAGCGAGAATGCGAAAAGGCAGAGCCAAAACGGTAACAAACGGAACATTTAGGCTATAAATAGGGGGTCTAAAATTTACCCGATTACCTTTTCACCGCTTTCTCACAGTCAAAAGCTTTTTTGAGCCCTTTGAGTTCTTGAGCACTAACCTTTGAGTTTTTGAGCCCTAGCCTCGATTTCCTCAGAGCAATCCAGTGATCGTGATGGTGAAGACCAAGGGATCTGCGCCTCCTTCGGCCTTGGCTCGGCAACAGGCGGCCGCAGCGGCAGCAGCGGCAACATTGGCGGCGGCACCCTCGATGCAGGCGGCGACATCCATGGCGGCAGGGGGGAGAAATCCCCAAATCGCCGATGACCAAGGTCTGTGCCCACCATCGACCAAATATTTAGATCAGTCTTTTGAGTTGGGACCTTCTACCTGCAAGAGAGAGTCTTTGGCAATCACAGCAGGGGGAAAGATTAGTAATGGAGTTATGATTCGGAAGCCGGGCAAAGAATCGATTCCATCACCAAGACCCGGAGAGGTTGTAGTATTCGAAGCCTTTTTCGAAGCAGGCTTGGGCCTCCCTGCAGTGGACTTCCTGGCAGAGGTACTTGATCTGTTCCACGTAACCCTCCCGCAGCTATCTCCGAATGCAGTAGCTAGGTTAGCTATCTTCGAATGGGCGTTGAGAGCCGAAGGTTGCGAGGGGAGGGCAGAAATCTTCGCTGCACTTCATAGAGCAACTTGCCAGCCGAATACCTTCGTAGGCTTCGGAGGTGAGAAAGTAGTGGTTGCCTTCGGAAGCATTAATTTTAGGCTTCGTGATGAATATGCCCTGCAATTCCCTGCTAAGGCCATCAATGCAAGATGGTATACTGATTGGGTCTTGAGGTGGTTCTATGCCGAAGTCGGAGCGAGCAGTCCTCTAGCTGGGCCCCTCAAAGAAATCCAATTCCGGAAGGAAGCCTTAGTGCAACCGGACGAAGGCCAGCTTGAAGCTCGCCTTAACCTGCTTCAAAAAATTAGCCGAAGGTTAAGCATGCGAGACTTGGCCGAAGAATTCCTCGGACTCCAAATTCCTCCGCTGATGGCCAACTGGCCTATCGTCTTCGAGGATGACTCAGAAGGTGGTCTTCGCAAGATCAATTTTACTTCGAGCCCTGCAGGTAACTTCGAAACCAACATGCATTATACATATTTACTTCGAAGAAAGACTAACTTGAATTATTTTTAGCTTCTTCAGCCCCTATTACTTCAGAGCAAATCGTAAGGGCTTCGGAGAAGATTCTGGGTGCCCCAACTCCGACGGAAAAAGAATGGCGAATTAAATTGGTCGGGAGTTGGGAGCGGTTTAACAGAGTATGGGGAATGTTGGAGTTAACTCCGCCCCCTCTGATGGACTGGGTGCCTCTGGAGAAAGGACCCAAGAAAAGAATGGCTGAAGCCGGGGCTTCTAGCTCCGCAAGGACTCCGGTGAAGAAGGTGGCTCGGAAGCCAAAAAATCTCGCACCTTCGGATCCTGCGCCTTCAAGCTCAAGAACCTCAATCTCTGGTTCTAAAGAAGATGAAGGTATATTATTAGTGAAATTGATTGACGAAGATGCAGCTCAACGAAATATTCACACTGAAGATACTGTAGGTATACCGGAGCCCCAAGCCAACATCGGAGAAGTAAGAGCTCCGGATACCCAAGAGGAGCAAATCGAAGCCCCTATGGGTGAAGATGAAGTCGAAGTTCCTGCAACTTCGGTTGTGGAGGAAAGGACTGCTCACGAGGATGCTCCGACAGTGGAAAATTTAACTGCGGATTCAGATGAGGACTTAACTTTTGATCCTCCGATCAGTCCAGTGCTCGATCTTCCGGAGAATGTCGAAGGTAAATTTCGCATAATTCTTATCAATTTCTGCAAAATTATACAATGTATAATATTTTTGTTTTTGCAGAGCCTCCTGTTGTCGAAGTACCTCACGAAGATACAATTCAAAGGCCTTCGACAACTTCGGAGCCACACCCGGAGGTTACTCAACAGGGGCCTGGAAGAGGTAAAAGACACATAGAGCCTCTCCCTACTCAAGGATCGACTTCGTCTGAGTCAACAGATGAAAGTGAATCAACTGAGGGGGGGGCCATCTTCAGAAGTTCCAAGGGCCTCAGAAGAACTCTCCGGACCTTCGCTAAGCAGAGCTGATCAGAAGGCTTCGGTAATGCTTCCTCTCTTAACTCCTTTTTTGGAGGAGAGAACCGAACTTCGGACTCTGGTTAAACCTTTGGGTCAAGCCAGTCGCAAAGTCGGGGAAACAGAACTGGTAGGCCTCTTGAGCAGGGCGAAAAGTTCGGAGCTTAACATTGCTATAGAAAGAGCAGCTTATCAGGTACAAAGCATCTTCGAACCAAATAGCGAATTATATATGAATAATTTCTTATTCCAGTTTTTCTTTTTTCTTAGCAAGCAGTCTTGGCCCGCGCTGCAGCTTTATCGGGCGAAAATGAAATTGCTCAACTTCGGGAAGAGAACGAAGCTCTTAGAAGAAATTTTAACTTCTCCGAAGGTCGAGTAGCTCAGATGGATAATATAATATTAGCAGAGCGAAGGTCTAGGCAAAGCTTAGAGGCTGCGAAGAAAGAGCTCGAAGCAGAAAGAATTGTGCTTCGAGCAGAGGTTGAAAGACTGCGGAAGGAGGATGCTGCTAAGGGGTCCGAACTTGTGAGACTCCAAGAAGAGGCTGGCCAACTCCTGACTCAAAAGAATACTTTGACTACGGAGAATGCTAGAATTTCCGGAGTTCTAGCAGAAACGACTTCGGCCAAGGATGCACTTATTGAGGAAAAGCTTAAGTCTGAGAAGGTGGCTTCGGAAGTCATCGAGCAGATGCTAGGTGTCTTGGAGTACTTCGGTACTACTGGATCACTACCTTCGGATGACAATGTGACTCTGCTGCGCCGGTTAAAGAGGATCCAAGGAGTAGCGAAGCAAATGAAGACTGCAGGCATACGTTATGGAGAACTCTCCGGACAAGTGTCTGCCCTCGGATTACTTCGTTACTACGAGGATTTTGGCCGAACAATCACTCCGAGCGCAGAGGGCTCCATTACCTTCGACGACGCGAGACTTTTGAATCCTTCCGAAGGCGTGACTGCCGCCTGGCGAGCCTTTCAAACTTCATGGAGAGCCGAAGGTCGTTCTGCGATCAAGGCTTGGATTGATGAAGGCCAACGCCAGAAGCAAGTTCGGAGCCAAGCTTCGAGCAGTCAGCCTCCTCCGAACCCGCAGGTTTAGGAATTATTTAGGATTTTTTGATTATGTAAAGCTCATGCTTGTAAACATTTATCAATGAAAGTCTTGTTTGTTATATTTTTAGGCTTTGCCACTTATGGAAGATATCGAAGTGTTAGAGCTTAACAACGAACTTCGCTCATTGTGGAACACCTTTGAACTTCTAAAGAGTTATAAGCGTCCTCGATTTCTTATTCCTCGAGATGACTCCGGCGTAATTGCGCCCGAAGTAATCAAAGATGTATTGTCTTATATTAAAGAGGAAGATAAAGAGGTTGACGCAAACACCTCGTCTTCTGAAGACACTAATTGGTCTGAAGACGAAGGTGAAGCCCAAAATAAAAGATCTGAAGATCTTAGAAGCTGGGAAAGAAGCCCCGAGCGGCTTCGAACTTGGGCCGAGCTTCAACAAGAGCAGAAGGATTTTAGAGCTTCAAGGGGGAGGAAGAGAGTTAAACGTAAAGTTCTTAGAACTTCTGATGTTGGAACTAGTCGTTCCACCCCTAGCTCTCGGGACCGAAGAGGTCTCCGATTCCTTCTTGGTATAGATACCAATTTTTCATAGTGTAATCTGTAAACACATTTATTTCAATAATGAATGCCGATTTAAAATTGTCTCCATATTTACTAGCCCCTCTTTGGGTATAAGCAACTTCGAAATGTATTCAAAGATGGTTATGCGCAAAGAAAAAACTTCGGAGTACAATTTTTTGGGGGTTCGGAGCCCCTCTGTCATTTAAAGATCTTTTAAAATCTTAAGAAATGTCTTCGACTTTTTGCAGTCAGAAGAATGGTAACTTAGTACCTTTGTTTTACGAAAGAAATCAATTGAGATAACTTTCAGGACACTTTAGTGTCTTAAAGAATTTGTCACTTTGGACTATGTTAACAGACATTCGAAGCTCATGGCTCAAATGCTGTTTTGCTTTGGCCACCTTCGGCTTGTCTTTGCGATCTCTGACGAACCAATGGTCCGGAGTTTGCAATGGTCTCTTTGGACTCTTTTTACGGATGTCTACCAGCCAATGGCTTGGACTCCGTATAATTGTAGCCACCTTCGACTATTTTTGCAGAAGTCTACCAGCCAATGGCTTGGACTTCGCAGAATTTGGCCAACTTCGGCTCTTTTTTACGGAAGTCTGCAAGCTGCAGCTTGGACTTCGTAGATTTTGGCCACCTTCGGCTCTTTTTACGGAAGTCTACCAGCCAATGGCTTGGACTCCGTAGAATGTGGTTTTGGGCTCTTTTACGGATGCCTACAAGCCGTGGCCTGGGCTCCGGATTATGTCAGCCACCACACCGGAGGCTTCGACTTTATGGGTTCGAAGTCCGGAAATACAGCCCAGCTTAATGACACTTCCCTCTCGGTCGACCCCGCGGTTCCAGCGCGTCCGCTCGGGAAGCTGGAAGTCTATGAGGGGAAGGCAACTATCAGGGTGTATGCTTTATTAATTTAGAGGTGATTACAAGCGAATTACAAGGAGCCCTTATGCGAAGTATCGCTTTAGGTGCTCCGCATGCCAAGTATGTGCTAACTCTTCACCTTCTAAATTAGCTAATTTGAATGAACCAGGGCGCCCTGAGCGGACAATTAGATATGGACCTTCCCATTTATTGCCTAACTTCCCTGGTGCTATAATGCTTCGTAGAACAAGATGACCCGGCCTTAACTCGCTGAGTTTAACCTTCGGGTCATACCAAGTCTTCGTCTGCTGATGATACTTTGATAAATTAGCTACAGCCCGAAGTCTTGTTTCTTCTGACAAATCTAACGAAGCTTGTCTTTCTTCTTCAATGTCCGGTTCGGTGCTGCGAAATGATCCCCCTTTGAGCTCTGTTGGAGTCATAGCTTCATCTCCGAATAGCAGTCTGAACGGAGTAAAACCTGTGGACCTTGTTTGCGTAGTCCGAATGGACCACAGAATCTTCGGAAGCTCTTCGGTCCACAGTCCCTTTGATAATCCTACTATTCTTCGATTTAGCCCTGATAAAATATTTCCATTGGCTCGCTCTACGGCTCCATTCGACTGAGGATGTCTCACTGCAGCAAAACATAGTTGAATGCCTAGGTCTTCGCAAAACTTCCTGAAGGGTTCTGCGTCGAACTGTGTTCCATTATCAACTGTGAGATATCTAGGCACTCCGAACCGACAAATAATGTTCTTCCAGAAGAATTTCTGTACATTGTTCGAAGTGATAGTTGTTAAGGGCTCTGCTTCTACCCACTTAGAAAAATATTCAATAGCTACCACTGCGAACTTCAGATTTCCCTTTGCTAACGGAAAGGGACCAATTAGATCCATACCCCATCTGGCCATAGGCCATACCGGAGCAATGACTTGAAGAGCTGTTGGTGGGCGATGACTCCGTCGACCCATCCACTGGCATCCTTGACAAGTGCGGACCAAGCTCTCCGCATCAGCTGTTATTGTGGGCCAATAAAGCCCCTGGCGAAGTGTTTTTCCTGCCAGAGCTCTAGGGGCTAAATGGCTTCCACAAAGGCCTTCGTGAATTTCTCGAAGAATTTCTTGGCCTTCGGCTTGAGATATACATCGGAGTAGAGGGGAACATACTCCGGCCTTGTATAATATACCGTTGATTAACTGATAGTTTCTTGCTCTGAGCTTTAATCTTGACAACTGGGGCTCTTCGGGCAAATTTGTTCCTCCTTGCAAGAGTTCTATGATCGAATCTTTCCAATCTGCACTAGGAATGCAAAGAATCTCCGCAGAGGCAATTTGTGGCACCGAAGGTATATTGAGCTCCTCATAGAAAGCTTCTTCAGGCACATCCACAGCTCCGGCTGCAGCCTTCGCTAAAATGTCCGCTTGCACGTTTTCAGCTCTTGGTATACTCCGAATGGAAATACCCTTGAAGTGTGCTTCGATTTTGCGGATTTCTTCTAAGTATTTTGCAAGCTGTGGATGCCGAACTTGAAAACTTTTGTCTACGTGCCCTGCTACTATCTGAGAATCTGTTTTTATAATTATTCTTGTAGCCCCTAGAGCACGTGCTTTCCGGAGTCCCAATAAAATCCCTTCGTACTCCGCTATATTATTGGTAGACTTAAAGTTGAGTCTTGCGGAGTACATTGCTCTTTGCCCTGACGGTGAAATCAACACTGCCCCAATGCCTGCTCCGGATGCTTGGAAAGCCCCATCGGAGTAAACAGTCCAAACTCCGTCATTTGATTTCTCCGGAGTCAAATTCGCAGGTGGAGTCCACTCTGCTACGAAGTCTGCTAGGACTTGGGATTTGATAGCTGTCCTTGCCAGGAAAGATATGCCGAAGGGTGCTAGCTCTACTGCCCACTTTCCAATCCTTCCAGTGGAATCTTTGCTTCGGAGCATATCTCCTAAGGGATACGAAGTTGGTACAATTACATTGTGAGCCAAAAAATAATGTCTTAGCTTCCTCGAAGCCATTATCAGAGCATAAACAAACTTCTCAAGTTCAGAGTATCTTGTCTTTGCTCCTGACAATGCTTCGGATACAAAATAGACAGGATTTTGGACCAACTTCCCATTGAAATCCACTTCTCTGACAAGGACTGCGCTGACAGCTGAACCTGTAGCTGCAAGATACAGGAGTAGGGTTTCGTCCGCAATAGGCACCGTAAGTGTAGCAAGATTGCTGAGATAATCTTTAATATCTTTGAAGCTTTTCTGACACTCCGGTGTCCATGCAAAATCTTCGGACCCTTTCAAAGCTTTAAATATTGGCAAGCTCCTCTCCGCAGACCTTGATAAAAACCTGCTAAGTGCGGCCAGACGTCCAGTCAGCTTTTGCACTTGCTTTAAATTCTCCGGAGGAGCCATCTTCTGCAGCGCAGTTATTTGAGTAGGGCTAGCTTCAATTCCCCTGCTTGAAACTAAGTACCCTAACAACTTTCCAGCCTTAGCTCCGAATATACATTTTTCGGGGTTAAGACGGATCCCACATGCCCGAAGGCTATTGAATGTTTCTGCTAAGTCTAGGCTATGTTGGTGCTTTAAAGCACTCTTTATTACAATATCATCCATATAGGCCTCCACATTGCGACCTAGTTGATGACCTAGAGCCTTAGCAACTAATCTTGAAAAAGTAGCCCCGGCATTTCTTAGGCCGAAGGGCATTCTTACATAGCAGAAGACTCCCGAAGGAGTTACAAAGCTCGTCTTGATTTCATCTTCGCGCTTCAACCATATTTGATGATAACCAGAATACGCGTCAAGGAAGCTTAGTAACTCCGAACCTGCAGTGGAGTCAACTAGTTGATCAATTCGGGGCATGGGGTAGGGGTCACGTGGGCACGCTTTATTCAGAGATGTGAAATCAATGCACATGCGCCACTTCCCGGAAGACTTCTTCCTGACGAAGACTGGGTTGGCTAACCATTCTGTGTGGGCCACTTCTCTGATAATCCCAGCCTTCAACAGTTTTTCAACTTCGTCCTTAGCTAGGGCAGCTCTCTCTGCGGACATCTTCCGGAGTCCTTGTCGAACAGGCCGGGCCTTCGGGTTTACAAGTAAACTATGCTCAATAATATCCCGATCGACTCCGGTGATATCTTCGTCAGACCAAGCGAAGACATCCAAATTTTCTTCCACGACTTTTTCCAAGGAGGTTGCAACTTCAGGAGGTAAATCTTTACCAAATTGAAAAGTGTATTCTTTACCATCTTTAACAATGATCTTCGTTGCAATCTCTCCTTCGGGACTTGGTCTCGGAAACGACTTCTTCGAAGCTTCGGAGGAGGCTGAAAAAATTTCTTCATTATCCTGGACACTATTTACTTGCCTCGGATCAAGAGGAGGACCGTGACCATATTCTGCCCTCCGAGCCATGGCTTGATCTCCGAAGATTGTTAGGACTCCTGCTTGTGTGGGCATCTTCATGCACAAGTAGTTGTGATGCGCCACAGCTCCGAACTGATTCAACATGCCCCGTCCGAAGATGACATTATAAGCATACGGGGCATCTACCACATCAAAGATAACTTCTTCAGTTCGGGCTAATAAACCTTCTCCGAAGGTTACTTCCAAGCCTATCTGGCCGAGTGCATCAAGCGGAGGTCCTGCGAAGCCTTGCAGAGGACGAGCCGCTGGGAGGAGATGCTTCCTGGAAATGCATAACTGATCGAAGGCTTGCACAAAAATGATATCTGCCGAACTACCTCCGTCAATTAACACCCTTCGGACTTCAGTCCCTGCAATATCAGCAGTGATAACCAATGGATCTGCATGCGGGAACTTAATACCAGCTGCATCCTCCGCAGAGAAAGATATTGGAACATGAGACCACTCCGGCATTGCAGCTGCAGATGACGAAGTCCCAATATGACCTACTTCCCGAACGTACTCTCTTCGTTGTCTCTTGGACATGCTTCCGAGGGTACCTCCTCCGGAGATAGGGAGAACTACTCTCTTTCCTCTATCTTTCCCTTCCTCTTGCTTCGGAGGTGGCATAACATTGGCCACCGGAGGGTGCCTTGCAGCGTCAAAATTTTCTATCCGCGCCACAGCTTGAACCGGGTCTGGGCGCGCTGCTGCTGGACTTCGGTCGGTACTGCCTCGACCCGAAGTTCTTTCCAAGTATTCTCCCCTTAGGGTAAGGATAGCCTTGCAAGTGTCAGTTGCATGGCTTCGATTCTCTCCATGAATACAGCAAAAAAGGGTCTGGCCCTTGCCAGCCGTTTTT
Source organism: Zizania palustris (assembly GCA_019279435.1). Taxonomy (NCBI): domain Eukaryota; kingdom Viridiplantae; phylum Streptophyta; class Magnoliopsida; order Poales; family Poaceae; genus Zizania; species Zizania palustris. Next base: position 51,299,654 of record JAAALK010000080.1, read on the forward strand.
CCTGGCGGCCTCCAGCCGCTGGACTTGTTCCCCACAGACTGTGGAGCTCTCTGTATAAACTTCTGTGGGGGTGCAATATTCAAGACTTCAGAGCGAGGGTGCTTTTGCCCTCTTCTTCGATCATGTTGCACTTCGAAGACTGGTTCCTGCGGCTGTGCCGAGGTCTTCACCTCTGCTTTAACTTCTTGCAATACTGTCGAAGTAGCAGCAGTCCTCCGAAGCCAACCCTCTTCTGACCTCGCATACTCCTCGAAATATGACATCAGCTGTGACACTGTGGAGATGCTCTTCCGATGCAGTTTATCCAGAAGGCCTTGATGACTGACGCCTTCCCGAGCCGCATCAACCACTGAGGATGTGGACAGCCCCCGAATTTGCGACTTCGTATGAGCGAAGCGCTTGAAGTACTGCCTCAATGTTTCTCCGGGGAGCTGTTTCACTTGGAAAAGGCTTCCTGTTGACATAGGAGGCACGAAGGTGCCCTGAAAGTTACTTATAAACTTCCTCTTCAACTGTGACCACGAATTGATTGATCCTGGCTTTAAAGACCAGAACCATCTCAACGCCACTCCTTGAAGAGCTAACGGGAAGCACTTCGCCATAGTGTCTCTGACTTCGCCGCTAGCCTCAATCGCTAGGGCATAAGAACGCGCGAACTCTCCGGGATCTTCATCTCCGGCATACTTGCAGAGCTTCGAAGTTTTAAACTTTGGATCAAAGCGAACCTTCTGCAGCTCAGGATGCAACGGAGATTCATTGTCGTAGGAGGCGTTCTCTGGGGCTTCGGGATAACCAAGATCGTCGTCTTCGGGCACTTCGGAGATAGTTGGGATGGCTTGAGAGCGAAGCCTGTCCGCAGCTTCTTGTCGCCATCTTGCTACCTCAGCTTGAAGGTTGGCCATTTGAGTGGCCATATCTCCAAGGCTATCTTCATCTCCTCCGGAAGGACCTTCCGGGTCTTGAGAACTGGTATGATCAGTTCGAATCGGAATGGAGGGTGGAGGAGGGACTCCGGGCGGTCGGAGTATGGAAGGGGTTGGCGGAGAGGTTTCGTATCCTCGAGGGATAGAAGCCCCTTGCGGAGTTTGAGGTGGAGGGATAGTCGAAGACCCTCCGACTTCGACTGTGTCGAAGGGTATCTCTCCAGAGATCCGAGAGGACCTCCGAGTGGGATTGCGAGGTGCGCTCCGCTTAGGAGGCATGATGTAAGAAGTTGGTAGAGAACGAAGTTTTTCGGACTAGGTTCCCCACGGACGGCGCCAACTGTTGGCGTAAAAGATTACGCTAATAGGTTTCTGTAGAAAAGAAACTAACAAACGAAGTGTTTGTGAAGCAAACTGTTCTAAGCCTCCGAAAGGATAATAGCTTAGAATAGTTCGTAAATGTGTATTGAATAACTTGTATTCGGTCCCTATTACAGGGTGAAATGGGGGGTATTTATAGGCCCAAACATTAAGGAAAAGACCTATTTACCCCTCTATTACAACCGACATTAAGGAAACTATTTGGTTTCCTTAATAGGGCTAAAATGGTAAAAGACTAATCTAATAGAAAAGAAGATAAGTCTTCCATCTTAGCTGGCAGAAAAGATCCTAAAGGGCTTTAGTTCGAAGACATACTTCGAACCAATGCCTGTCTTCGTGCTTCGAACGGGGTTCTGGGCATCTTCGAAGATGATCTTCGGAGAATCTTCGAACTGGTTGACTGTCTTTATGCTGCTTCGGCAATAACCCCGAAGATGAGATATTTTCCCCCAACAATACCGTTTTAGCGTTTTAATCCTGGCCGTCCACATCCACTTAAACCTCTCGCCTCGCCAGCAGCCACTCGATCCAGATCCAACGGCTGATCTGGATCTGGCTCACGTGCACAGTACACTGGTTCACGATGGACTCCGCTCACCGTCGACTGGCGATTGTTTTAGGATTTAAATTAAATTCTAGAAATTGATTTAAACTTGAAAAATTCATAACTTCTTCAAATTAACTCCAAATTTTACCATTCAAATTTTATAAAATTCATATTTTTATTCTCTACATTCTGGACCAATTTACTTGACATGTTTGTACTGTTTATTATCCAAAATAAAACCAAGAGTAATGTTTTAATCTTTAAAAATTCATATTTACACCATTTTAGCTCCAAATTTCCTCATTTCAATTTTAGAAAGTTTCTCTTCTGTTTTTCCACAACTTTAGCCAATTTAAATGAAATGATTGTACTGTTTATTCTTGTATGTTTAAATTGTTTGTTGTTTTCATTTTGTGTGCTGCGAAGACTACCACGCCGTCGAAATGCCGGAGTACTACTCGGAAGTTTCACCATCACCATTTGTCGAACAAGGCAAGTCACCACACTAAATTTCTGAGCATATTGAACCTAGTTTTCTTAAAATATCGCTAAAACCCATAAGTTATAAATGCATTAGTCTAACTGAAAACCTTACATTATATTTATTTAGATCCCTGACCTTGAAGTGTAATCCCAAGCCATGCCATTGAGCGTAAACTCCTTGTCACCATAATAATAACATTATTAGATAGTGTCCAATGTATTGACACAACCACCATAGGATAAAAATAAGTCGTAGATACTTTGATTCTATTATATGATCCCCATGATTTCTCTCACCTTTGGAATTCTATTGTATATGGAGTTATGGTTTAGTAGGTTAGCATGGTGGGTTCCGGGTGCAAGCGAGGGCATTGGTTAGTCACACTCGGGGCACTATAAGGACCGGTCCACGGGATCCGTTGCAATACACTTTCGTACTAACCACAAGTCTAGTGGGTAAGTCTTAACTAGATGTATGGGACGTTCCAACTTGAGGCACCATTTGGAAATGGGTCAAGTAGCACCTTCGGGTGACTTGTACCGATGAGGCGCAAAAGGGGGCGCGACGTTGTCCAGTGCGCTGGCGCGCCAGTGAAACCAAGAGTGGGTGTTATCGAATTGGAGCGTCTCAGGCTAACGGTTTTGGCACGAGTTCTCGTGGTATGGGTCATCTCGTTACACTTTGGTGTGAAGGATGAGTGCGTGCCTTGTGGGTACAGTAGTCCACCTCTGATCAGAGTTTAAATCTTTTCGAAAAGCCGAGCCCACTGTCAAGGGCCGGTTGCATGACATCTCACAGTTAGTTTACTATTATGAGTGTTGCATGATGGTCTGGCATGTAAGGACTGTTGATCGAGGAGGGTTGACTGTACTCCTTGAGGTAGAATATGTTGCATTGTTCATGTTTATTATTCAGTACAATTAAACTTGACTACATTAAATGTTGCAACTTGAAAATGTACTTTTCTGCACTTTAAACCCTTATCATCTCCTTGTTATTACCCTGCATTACTATTGCATTCTCAGTGGCTTGTTGAGTACTTTCATACTCATATCCATTTGAAAAAACATCAAAGACTACGTACTATGAGGAGGATGGTCTGGAGTAGCGACCCAGTCAAGGACGCGAGACTAGCAGAGATGTTCATCGCATAGTTTTATTTTCATAGTTTCTTTTAATTCTACACTTGTGTAATAATGTGGTCTGTGAACCATGAATGATTGACCGTATGTACGTTGTCGCATGATGGACATCATGTTATTATGTTTTTCTGTGGAAATTCAATAATGTCTAGATTTTATTAAATCCGGCCCCCCCACAAGCAGTCTTTCTGTGTTCCTTGTTTTTCCAGCAGCAAGAGTTGCCAGGTTCAGGCAAAACCGACATTGTTTCTATGGTTTCTGTCGTGAGTATCTTTAAGTATTATTTTCTATATGTTTCCTTGGCTTTGATCTAAAGTATTTCTCTGTTCCTCATTCACTGCCAGGGACTAGCAGCATAATCTGTTCATCTGTCATTATGTGTCGACCAGTGCCTTGATTTCTATTCATCAGTGTATTCCTTGCACTGAAATTGTTTCATGCACTTGTGTGATTTTCCATAGCCTGAATCTGTGATTTGTTAAGTTCTTCTAGCTATGCAAATGTTCGGTGTGCTATTGATCTAATTTGAATCCATACCGAAACATATATGTTTTTTGAATACTTGCATTAAGTCGGAGTTCCAGTGGTCGACTAAAGCTAGTCGGAGATTGATTAACAGGACAGAGAGAGTGTGTCGGCATTTCATTTAACAACTAGGAAAGAAAATTTTTGAAAATATTTTTTGAGTTCAAGTGTTCTCTCCGAGGAGCGTTGGGTGATTTGAAAAGACCATCTTATTCACGGAAATTTGTTGAGGCGCCTATTCACCCCCTCTAGGCGCCTAATCTGATGATACAATTGGTATCAGAGCTGGGTAGATCACCAGTTGACCTTAACCGGTTTTTTGATACATTGGCGACATAGACAAGAATACTAAGATTCCGGTGTTTGATGGTCGTGATTTTGCTTATTGGAGGTGTGCATGGAGGCTTATTTACCAAGCCAAGGAAGTGTTATATGGGACATTGTTGATTCCCGATATGTGATCCCTGAAACTCGCACTACTCAGGATGAAAAGGAATAGGACAATTGTAACAGCAGGGCAAGAAACATATTGTTCCTTAGTCTAAGTTGCAATGAGTTTTATAAGGTCTAGCACCTACGAACTTCCCATGAAATTTGGATGACTCTGAAAACTTTTCATGAGTGCACTACTCAGATTAAGGCTATGTGCCAAAGCACATATAATCAAGAATATCAAATGTTTGTGCAAGGCACTAGTGAATCTGTAGATGCCATATTTGCTCGATTTGATGGGATTGTGAGCAACTTGTGCTCCACTGGGACTTTAGCTTATTCGGATCATGATAGAGCTATCAAACTTCTCTATGCTCTTGATCGTAGCATATGGGAGGTGAAGATCTCTAGTATTGATGAGTCGGCAAGCTACTCCACATTGACTTGCGATGGGCTCTTCAGTAAGCTTAAGTCCACCAAGATTGCCAAGGCATCTCGTTCTAAAATTGGGAACTCTTTGCCACCATCCATGGCACTAGTTTTCAGTTCTAGTAGTGGCACCTCATCTGGAGATAATTTTTCTGGTGGTTCTAGAGTTTGTGCTTTTTCTGGAGGTTTTGTCTTGTCTTCTTTGGTCTCTATCACTAAAGAACAGGTGGACACATTGGACGATGAGGAGCTTTCCCTCATAGTCAAAAAGTTCACTCAATTCTATAATGATAGATGAGATCAAAGGAGAGGAGGGTCTCTGGGATGTTTTCAGTGTGGAGATCATCACATTAAAGCTAATTGCCCAAAACTAAAAATGGAAAATGAAAATGAGCATAAACACCAGAAAAGGGACAAGAAACCCTTCTTCAAAGGGAAGCGCAGAAAAGTGGCTAAAAAGGTAGCCAGAGCTTTTGTGGCCGCCCTCAGTGACATCGACAATTCATCAAATGAGGAGCCGAGCTCGTATGAGAAGGAGCCTCCTAAGAATGAGGAAACGAAAGAGAAGAAGATAAAAGACTTCACTGGCCTTTGCTTCATGGCCGACGACATCCATAGCAGCAATGAGCTAGACTCATCAGAGATATATATTTCCCGTGACTAGCTCCTTGTTCAAAATGATGAATTACATGATGTTGTCATCTCTCATGTTAGATTACTTAGGCAAGCTGCTAAAGAACGAAAGGAACTAAAATTTAGGCTAGAATCTATTTCCACTTAACTTTTCATGCTAAAATCTAAGTCTGAAAATGCTGAATGTGAGTCTTATCTTGTTGTAATGTTTGGTTCATGATCAAATTATTGAAAAACTTGAAATTGCTCAGAACCAGCTTTTGGAGGTGGAGCCTAGTCCTATTGTCATCAATGAATGCATGAACTATTCTTTACTCATTGAAATCATTAAATTGAGGGATAAGCATGTTGATGAACTTAAGTCTAGATTGAGAGTGCTAAGTGTTCTAAGCATGTGCAGCCGACTTGTTCGACTTGCATCACCCTTAAGGATCAACTCAATTTTGCTAGAGAGCAAGTCGAAAAACTCAAGTGTGAAAATGATTACCTTTTATCCATGGTGGATAAATGTACCTAAGGGAAGGGTAAAATGGATTTGCTTTTGTCTAAAACAAAAATGTGTGCTGATAAGGCAGGGTTAGCTCTAGGGTTGGGCTATGAGAGAACCACACCAAACACTCCGAGCAAAACTGTGTACACTCCACTTACTACCCTTGAGAAAGAGAGAGCCTAGTTAAAAACCACTCAAAAAGCCAATAATCCTACCCAACCTACAAAGAAAACTATACCACCACCAAAAATAGATCCTAAGCAGAAACCCAGAAAGTCTGTGAGATTTGCATCTGAAACCTATGCACCTACTCCCAAGAAAATGTATCATTGCTCCTATTGTCAATGAGCAGGTCATTTGGTTGGGTTTTGTTATCGCGTATCAAGGATGAACGACATGCTCAGGCTATGAACTTTCAGGACATGTATTACCCATCTTTAGGTATGCTTTAGTTTGATTATCGCTTTCATTCTGATTTTAAGACTGCCCATGGTTACATGAGAAACTTTGCTCATCGTGGTGTACATAATGCTTCATATAATGTTAGACCATGTGTTAGTGATTTTGGTCCACGTCGTTTTGGGAGACCTTGTCGCTTTGCAGGCTCGCGCTTTGAAAATAGACCTTGCATTTATCATTATGAATCATATTCTGCACAACCTTCTATTTTGCTTGATTCTCAAGTTTTTCAGTCCTAGATTCCTAAACAATTTGTTACTAACCCCAGCACTAAGCTCTCGAGATCTTCTTATTCTCGAGATCATGGATTCCGGTTGTTCATGCCACATGATTGGGAAATCATCATGGTTCTCTAGCTTCACCTTGACCAAGCAATGGGAATTCATCACCTTCTGTTGGATCGGAAACGGCGACCAGAGGGGGGGGGGTGAATGGGAGCTTATAAAAACTTGGGCTAAAAATAACCTTCTGTTTTAATTCAGTCTACTGTGGAACAGGCTTCGAACACACCCTTCGAAGTTCAGGTTCGGAGGTATTTGATGGCTCCGAACGCAGGCTTCGCAAGGAGTAAAAGTCCGAAGTCAAGCAGACTTCACTCCACCCACAACCCCGAAAACAACTCTGCTAAGTCAGTGCAGGCTCCGCACACAGGGTGCTTTGAGCAGGCTTCGCACTTCACCCTTCGCAAGAGTGGACTACCCTCTGAGGACTTCGACCTAATACTTAGCGACAGCAACTGGTGTTGGGCTTCATACTGCGAAGGTCTAAACGCACACTATGTGGACTTCGCTAAGGGCTTCGACACGAGAAGCAAAACGGGCTTCGATCAGGGCTTCGCTAGTAAGCAGCGAGGTCTAGCCTCCTGTTACACAGAGCGAACGCAGACTGAAAAGCACACTTCGCACAAGACACACTTCGCATAGACAGGCTTCGGTGCACTACTACTAGCGAGGTATGCAAACAAGCTCAAGCAGAAAAATGAACACAGAAGCAGGGCTTCGCTGCTTGAACAAGGAACACAATAAATGAACTCAGGATGAATACAACGTGTGGTGGCTAGTACAGGAGCTCAACAGTAAATGCTCAAAGTGTTAAATGTTACCTACCCAGCCCCCATATTTATAGCCACAATTCACCCAAGTGAATTGAGTACTTTACCCCTAGGGTTTACATTGGTTTTGTCTCTACAGAACAGAGGGGTACAAAAGGTAGTCAACTTTATTCTGGAGGCTTCTCTGTCAGCTTTGCAGAGGGGACAGCATCATCTTTTTGCAGAGCAGACAATGTCAGCCTTTGTAGTCTTTGACCTTTCTGAAGCCCCCCTTCGCACGCGAGGGGTGCGGTAGCTTCGGCGAGAAGCCTTGAGCCTGACGGCCTTCGCTTCACCAAAGATAGCCTCCGATACAATGACGGTTTTGAGCCGAAGCCGTCAAAGCCCTTGGGCCTTCGCACCACCACCTCCGGAGTGGACCACCACGGCTTCGCAGCTTCTCCCAGCTCGAACTCCGTCAGTCCATGTACCGAAGCCATGCATGGCCGAAGTACCACAAGTCAACCTTACTCCGGAGCTAGCCTCGCTCCAAAGCCTGCTTCACTCCGAAGCCCCACCTTCGGAGTACCACCCTTCGAAGTCCCTCCTTCGTCCAAGGCCTCCGCATGAAGCATTCCATGAGCACTTCGTCGCAGTGTCTCTCCCCGAGCACACTCCTCGACGAGCCTCACCCGGACCATGCCTTCGATGCACCTCGACTTCTAAGACCTTCGTCGGGTACCTTCGAGTGTCTCCCTCTGGAGCACACCTCGAACACCTTGCCTCTGCTGAGGACTTGACCCACCATACTCCGAAGTCACCCCATCCGGAGTACCATTCGAAGTGCCTCGACTCCGAGGACTTTATCTCGGAGTACCTTCACCCGGAGCCACGCTCCGCACTTACTGCCTTCTCCTGGTGCACCTCAACCCGAGGTCCGACCTAGACCCCTTCGCAGCCACCGTGACGGAGCTCCCCGCTCCCCTAGCATCAAGCCTCCCGCTTGACCCAGGTTCACCTGCTACGAACCGTCTGTCGCCTCCGAAGTCCCCTGCGCACCACAGACAAACAGACAAGTGTATCCAGTACTCCAGAGACCTCTCCGGGTTAGCACCCTTCGGCACACACTCTGGTGTACCGCCCAAAGTACCGAGACCTTCGGTACAAACCCAGTCATCGTGTACTGTCAGACCCCTCCGACAGGCACACTCCGGTGCAACAGCTGCAGCAACCAAACCAACCGAACCCTTCGGTGACACAGCCTCCGAACACCTTCGGAGGTACCCCGTCGAACTAGAGGATAAACTCTGTCAGTCACTCATCACACTCCGAAACCAACCCTTGGTTTCTCAATCTCCCCTTTGATGAGTGCATTGACAACCAAATTCAAGTTCAAGAAAATTTGAAAAATTTCAGCACACAAGTGACCATAAAAACTCAGAAACGAGCCAGATCATGTCACTTAACAAAAGAATTTTCCTCCCCCTTTTCAGAATAGTAAAAGCCCCTTCGGCAAATCTCCCCTTTTTCAAGATAAAAACTCCCCCTGAGTTACTTTTCCCCCTTTGCAACAGAGAACTCAAATTTCTCCCCCTTTGGCAATGCAAGCATCAAGGGGCATTCAAAAGATGCAGAGATTCAAAATGGAGAGAGTTGCAAAGACATATGATGCAAAAATATGCCAATATTAATACCAATTTTTCATATGTTCAGCTCAATTTAACATTCTCTAAAAACATGATGACTGCATGTGATTTTAGCAGTTTGAAATAAAAGCATCACCACTCAATCAAGGTAACTAGACAAGTGAAAGTAAGGAGTGCGCAAAGCTAGTCAATTTCTACTATAGACAGACAAGTCCAGTTCAAGTGGAGCATTTAAAAGCAAACTTGATGATCAGATGAATTTTGTTGTTCTTTTTATAATGCCAGGGGTTATTTGTTTGTCCACCTTATACTTTCCAATCAGGCCAAGCCTAGGCATGAAAGCCATCAGAAGCTTAAGGCAATGATTTTGGCAGACACTACACTATTCCAGTTCAGACCAATGTGCAATGGTAAGCAGTCTAGAATAGAGTAGTGCGACAAAACAAACCGACCTGGATCTTTTACTTTGAAGCATGCAAATCATGGATTTTTGGAATTGTGATTAAGTGAACAAATTGTTTAGCACTTTATGAATATCCATGAAGATGTAGAAAAATTTTTCAAGTTGCAATGTTTAGCATCCAAAGAAAAGCGTCTTGCTATCAAGCAGATAAAAGATAGCTAAAGCAGTCCTGCCTATACATGCTAGATACAAGATTGAGCAGTGAGCATGATTTGAGTTTGGAAAGAAAACATCATGCACATTAATGTTTCAGATAAATTAAAAAGAGCTGAGCTGTCATGATTTCATGAGTTAAAATGAGGCATATAAGTGCAACAGATGTAAATGCAATTTCACACATGATGACCATATGCAAGATAATTAAAATCAGCTCTCCCTCATAAAATGTCGTAAGGGTGACAAATACCAAGTTCCCCACGCCAATAGGCAAATCGAGAAGCATCGAGGGGTTTTGTGAAAATATCGGCTAGCTGGTGTTGGGTATCAACATATTGAAGTTCAATATCACCCTTCTCATTATGACCTCTGAGAAAATGATATCGCACATCAATGTATTTGGTTCTGGAGTGCTGAACTGGGTTGTTTGCAATACAAATAGCACTAGTGTTATCACAGAAAAGTGGAACACTCTTATAATCTAACCCGAAATCCCACAAAGTGGAAACCATCCACAAAATCTGAGAGCAACAGCTAGCTACAGCAACATATTCGGCCTCAGCCGTCGATTGTGCAACACTAGGCTGTTTGCGGGAAGACCAGCAAACCAGTGATGTACCCAGAAAATGACAAGTACCAGAGGTACTCTTCCTATCAATCCTACACCCAGCAAAATCCGCATCGGAATAACCTCGAAGACATAAAGATGAAGACGCTGAATATCATATGCCAAATTCAAGGGTATGTTTGAGATACCTTAGGATGCGCTTTACCGCTTGGCGGTGCGAAGCTCGTGGTGAAGCCTGAAAACGAGCGCACAGACACACTGCGAAGTGTATGTCCGGCCTCGTAGCAGTCAAGTAGAGGAGGGAGCCGATCATGCTTCGGAACTCCTTCTGATCTACGGCTTCTCCATCTTCGTCAGGATCCAATGCTACAGATGTAGCCATTGGAGTGGCGAGGGGCTTCGCATCGTCCATGTCGAATTTCTTGAGCAGGTCCTTGGTGTACTTTGTTTGGTGGACGAAGGTACCTTGCTTGCTTTGCTTGATTTGCAAACCAAGGAAAAATGTAAGTTCGCCCATCATGGACATATCGAACTCCCTGCTCATGGTATCTGCAAACTCGGCAACCAAAGCATGAGAAGAGCCACCAAAGATGATATCATCCACATAAATCTGAACCAGGAGGAAATCTTTGCCATGCTTGAGAGTAAACAGGGTTTTATCAACAGAGCCCATCAAATACCCCCGCTCAAGCAGAAAAGACTTAAGTCTATCATACCAAGCCCGAGGGGCCTGCTTGAGTCCATAAAGAGCCTTATGAAGTTTAAGGACTTTATGTGGGTACTTGGGGTTTTCAAAACCAGGGGGTTGTTTTACATAAACGTCTTCGCCTATGAAGCCATTAAGAAAAGCACTTTTGACATCCATTTGATAGAGTTTGAATCACCGGGATGTCGCAAAGGAAAGCAAAATCCTAATGGCCTCAAGGCGAGCAACAGGTGCAAAAGTTTCAGTAAATTCAATCCCTTCTAGTTGAGAATAACCCTGAGCTGCAAGTCTATCCTTGTTTCTAATAATAGTCCCATCCTCCCCTTGTTTGTTTTTGAAAATCCATTTTGTTCTAATGAAATGAACATTTGGAGGAGGATCAACTAAAGTCCAGACTTGGTTTCTCTCAAAATTTTCAAGTTCTTCATGCATGGCATTGATCCAACTAGAATCAGAAAGTGCATGACTAACATCTAAGGGCTCGAAAGAAGCAACAAAAGCAGAATTAGTGAAATGAGCATGAGAACGTGTTACCCTTTGATCAAGCTCACCAATGATCTGCTCTGGAGGGTGCATCCTTTGAACATGATGTGGAGCCTCGTGGCGGGATGCAGTCTCCCCCTCAACTTGTGCATTGGAGTGGTCCAAGATGACCGATGTCGAGTTAGTTGCTTCAGGACCTTGTGCCGAAGTGGTCGAAGCGGGGTCAGCTTCGGGGGTTGATGTCGAGGGTAGTAGGGGTTCATCCTCGAAATTTCCGGGATCTTTTTCTTCGAAGATGGTCTGTTCCATGTCGTGTTCATTCGCCTGTTCAAGAGCAGAACTAACAGAGGGGGTCGATTCATCAAAAGTCACATCACATGACTCGATGACAGTGTTAGTTTCCAAATTATAAACATGGTAAGAATGACGATGTGTGGTGTAACCCAAAAAGATCACGTTAGAAGAACGCGACTCAAATTTATCCAAATTACCACGTTTTAGGATAAAGCAACGACAGCTAAAAACTCGAAGATGAGTAACCTTGGGTTGTCTCCCAAAACGTAGCTCATAAGATGTCAAATTCAAAATTTAGCGCAAGAAGATTCGGTTTGAGATGTAACATGCAGTGTTCATGGCCTCAGCCCAGAATTTTCTAGGAGTCCTATGCTCATCGAGCATCGTCCTAGCCATCTCAACCAAAGTGCGGTATTTCCTCTCAACGACACCGTTCTGTTGAGGAACCCGTGGAGCAGAGAATTGATGTTCTATGCCATGCTCCTATGCAAAAGTCAACAAAGAGACTGTTTTTGAACTCGATGCCATTATCACTCCGAATGAATTTTAATGCACCAGGGAGTTCAGTGAAAAGTCTCAAAGCCAAGCTCCGAAAGTGTGAAAACACTTCATCCTTGCTGGCAAGAAAGAAGACCCAAGAGTAGCGAGAGAAATCGTCGACAATAACTAATACATACCACTTGCCGCCTAAAGAACTAACCTGAGAAGGACCTACAGTGTCCATGTGAAGAAGTTCTCCGGGTTGTTCAGTCATCACTGTGGTGACTGGCGAATGCAAATCAGCAATCATTTTTCCATGTCGACAAGGAGCGCAAACTAAATTCTTCTCAAACTTGAGCTTGGGCAATCCTCGGATCAGACCTAGGGCACTCAGACGAGCGAGCAACTCAAAGCTCATATGCCCTAGTCTCCTATGCCACTTCCAAAGCTCAGAGGTGGAATGTGCAACAAGACAATAAGAAGAACCAGATGACTCAGAAAAATCAGCTCCAAAAACTCTCCCAACTCTAAAGATCTTACAAACCACAACGCCATCAGAATTGAGTACTTGTGAAGTATCGCGATGGAATCGCACTTCGAAGCCCTCATCAAGCAACTGAGATACAGACAACAAATTGTATCCCAGGTTTTCAACCAAAGCAACATCTTTGAGAGTGAAATTCGAGTTGATTCTTACCACACCTTTACCTTTCACTCTACTCCTTCGATTGTTGCCGAAGGTGATATGTTCCCTTTGCTTGGTTGTGGTGAGGCTGGAGAACCATGCTGCATCTCCGGTCATATGGCGCAAACAACCGGAGTCCATGATCCACGTGCCCTCCAAGCCTCGATCTGTCGCCTACACATGATAAGAATATCTCGATCGCTCAGTGCTGGGGTGAGTGAAAAAATGACGAGGCATCCAACACTAAGTGACACGAGTAGTAGGCGCAGTAAAAGCAGACGGTCTACGCACATGATAATCTGAATGATGCAAAGTGCGAGGTCTACCTACATGCTGTGATCGAACACCATGTCGAGGTCTCCTACTCTGACGAGGTACAAAGCTACTCGCCCGGGGTCTACCACCATATGGAACATGGTGAACACCTCGAGGAGCAAAACCTCTCCGCGAAGCACGAGGAGCCTCAAAAGCAGGACGATAGTAAAACTCAGACTCATGCATACCTAAAGATGGGTAATGCATGTCCTGGTAACTCATCGCCTGAGAGCGTCGCTCATCCTTGATGCGACGAAAACAGAACCCAACCAAATGACCCGCCCGCTGACAGTAGGAACAATGAAAAATTCTCCTAGGGGCACTCTCATGGGTCTTAGGAGCAACTCTCACAGGCTCCTTGGGCTTCTGCTGAGTGGTTTTCTTTGGAGGGATTTTCTTGGCAGGAGGAGTGGTTTTCTTTGGTGTTCGGGTAGGCTTTTTGGCTAATGGAGTGTCTAACGGAGCTCTCTCTTTCTCTAGGGTAGTGGGAGAGGTAAAAATAGTTTTGTTTCCACTATCTGAAGGGATCCTCTCAAAACCCAAACATAGAGCTAACCCTGCTCTGTCAGCACACATCTTGGTCTTGGCCAAGAGCAAATCCATTCTACCCTTTCCCTCAGTGCATTTGTTAACCACAGACAGAAGGTATTCATTTTCAGACATTAGGTTCTCAGCTCGCTCTCTAACAGTGCCTAGTTGGTCCTTAAGGGTAATGCAAGTGTCACAAACAGGTTGCACATCCTTAGAACTACCGGCCCTCTCTAATCTAGCCTCTAAATCATGAACATGTTTATCACGTAAATTAATGCTTTCGCGTAATAAAGAACAGTTCATGCAATCAATAATATCATGAGGTCTAGAATCAACCATCAAAAGCTGCTTCTATGCAGTCTCAAGCTCAGATAGAGTTTGAGCATGTACAGAACGCAACTGAGCAAGCTCACCCATGACAATAGTACAAGATTCACATTCAGCATCATTTACTTTAGACTTAAGCATGGCATACTCAGTAGAAACAGATTCTAGCCTAAGTCTAAGGTCTTTTCTTTCTCTAGCGGCTTGCACAAGTAATCTATCCTGACCAAGAACTACTTCATTCAATTCATCTAATTTAATCAAAAGCTGGTCAGAGGATAGTGGTACCTCAGATGAGTCAAGCTCATCGCCGCTGTGATCACTGTCGGCCATGAAGCAAAGGCCGGTGAAGTCTCGTCCCTTCTTGTCCTCCTTTCTTGGGGACTCCTCCTCCTCAGAGCTCGACTCCTCAGTTGAGGAAGTGTTGATATCGCTGAGAGCAGCAACAAATGCTCTGGAAGCGGCTTTGGCTACTCTCTTAGCCACTTTGCCGCGCTTTCCCTTCACAAAAGGCTTCCTCTCCTTTTTGTGGTATTTGGGGCGCTCACTCTCATCTCTCTTTTTGAGTTTCGGGCAATTGGCCTTGATATGAGAAGTGTCGCCACACTCAAAGCAACCACTAAAACCACTTCTCCTCTGATCCCGTCTTTCATGATAAAAACGGGTGAACCTTCAGGCAATGAGAGCAAGCTCATCATCATCCAGAGTGTCCACCTGCTCCTTAGTGATGGAGACCAGGGAGGACAAAGCAAAACCATCTGCAACAACACAAGTACCAGATGTGCTTGGTTCTACAGCGGTGCTAGGCTAGTGCTAGAAACCAATGCCAATGGCTGTGGCAAAGAGCTTCTGTGCACAGCAAGAGATGCCTTGGCAATCTTTGTGGACTTCAGCATGCTGAAGAGCTCATCACAGGTCAATGTGTCATAACCTGCGGACTCCTCAATGCTGGATATCTTCACTTCCCATACGCTACGATCAAGAGCATAGAGAAGCTTGATAGCCCTATCATGATCATTGTAAGCAAGTGTCCCGTTGGATCGCAAGTTACTCACTATCGCATCAAAGCGAGAAAACATGGCATCTATAGATTCACCAGGTGCCTGCACAAACAGCTGATACTGTTGATTGTATGTGCTTTGGTGCCTGGCCTTGATCTGTGTAGATCCCTCATGAAAAATAGTGAGTGTTGTCCAAATCTCCCTAGCAGTCCTAAGGTGCTACACCCTATCAAACTCACTCCGGCTCAAACCAATGAACAGTATGTTTCTTGCCTTGGAGTTGGCATTATACTGATCCTTCTCTGTTTGAGAGGTGCGAGTATCTGGGATGGAGTATTGTGAGTCCACAATCTCCCAAATTGCATTTCCTTGGCTTAGCAAGTAAGCCTCCATGCGCACCTTCCAGTATGCAAAGTCAGTCCCATCGAATAGAGGAATTTTACTAGCTCTGTCCATGTCGCCAACAGATCACAAAACCGGTTAAGGTCAACTGGTGATCTTAACCGGCTCTGATACCAATTGTTGGACCGGAAACGGCGACCAGAGGGGGGTGAATGGGAGCTTTTAAAAACTTGGGCTAAAAATAGCCTTCTGTTTTAATTCAGTCTACTGCGGAACAGGCTTTGAACACACCCTTCGAAGTTCAGGTTCAGAGGTATTTGATGGCTCCGAACGCAGGCTTCGCAAGGAGTAAAAGTCCGAAGTCAAGCAGACTTCGCTCCACCCACAACCCCAAAAACAACTCTGCTAAGTCAGTGCAGGCTCCACACACAGGGTGCTTTGAGCAGGTTTCGCACTTCACCCTTCGTAAGAGTGGACTACCCTCTGAGGACTTCGACCTAATACTTAGCGACAGCAACTGGTGCTGGGCTTCGTACTGTGAAGGTCTAAACGCACACTATGTGGACTTCGCTAAGGGCTTCGACACGAGAAGCAAAATGGGCTTCGGTCAGGGCTTCGCTAGTAAGCAGCGAGGTCTAGCCTCCTATTACACAGAGCGAACGCACACTGAAAAGCACACTTCACACAAGACACACTTCGCCTAGACAGGCTTCGGTGCACTACTACTAGCGAGGTATGCAAACAAGCTCAAGCAAAAAAATGAACACAGAAGCAGGGCTTCGCTGCTTGAACAAGGAAAACAATAAATGAACTCAGGATGAATACAACGTGTGGTGGCTAGTACAGGAGCTCAACAGTAAATGCTCAAAGTGTTAAATGTTACCTACCCAGCCCCCATATTTATAGCTCAAAGTGAATTGACTACTTTACCCCTAGGGTTTACATTGGTTTTGTCTCTACAGAACAGAGGGGTACAAAAGGTAGTCAACTTTATTCTAGAGGCTTCTCTGTCAGCTTTGTAGAGGGGACAGCGTCAACTTTTTGTACAGCAGACAATGTCAGCCTTTGCAGTCTTTGACCTTTCTGAAGCCCCCCTTCGCACGCGAGGGGTGCGGTAGCTTCGGCGAGAAGCCTTGAGCCTGACGGCCTTCGCTTCACCAAAGATAGCCTCCGATACAGTGACGGTTTTGAGCCGAAGCCATCAAAGCCCTTGGGCCTTCGCACCACCACCTCCGGAGTGGACCACCACGGCTTCGCAGCTTCTCCCAACTCGAACTCCGTCAGTCCGTGTACCGAAGCCATGCATGGCCGAAGTACCACAAGTCAACCTTACTCCGGAGCTAGCCTCGCTCCGAAGCCTGCTTCACTCCGAAGCCCCACCTTCGGAGTACCACCCTTCGAAGTCCCTCCTTCGTCCAAGGCCTCCGCATGAAGCATTCCATGAGCACTTCGTCGCAGTGTCTCTCCCCGAGCACACTCCTCGACGAGCCTCTCCCGGACCATGCCTTCGATGCACCTCGACTTCTGAGACCTTCGTCGGGTACCTTCGAGTGTCTCCCTCTGGAGCACACCTCGAACACCTTGCCTCTACTGAGGACTTGACCCACCATACTCCGAAGTCACCCCATCCGGAGTACCCTTCGAAGTGCCTCGACTCCGAGGACTTTATCTCGGAGTACCTTCACCCGGAGCCATGATCCGCACTTACTGCCTTCTCCTGGTGCACCTCGACCCGAGGTCCAACCTAGACCCCTTCGCAGCCACTGTGATGGAGCTCCCCGCTCCCCTGGCATCAAGCCTCCCGCTTGACCCAGGTTCACCTGCTACAAACCGTTCGTCGCCTCCGAAGTCCCCTGCGCACCACAGACAAACAGAGAAGTGTATCCGGTACTCTGGAGACCTCTCCGGGTTAGCACCCTTCGGCACACACTCCGGTGTACCACCCAAAGTACCGAGACCTTCGGTACAAACCCAGTCATCGTGTACTGTCGGACCCCTCCGATAGGCACACTCCGCTGCAACAGCTGCAGCAACCAAACCAACCGAACCCTTCGGTGACACAGCCTCCGAACACATTCAGAGGTACAACCTCTGAACCCCTTCGGAGGTACCCCTTCGAACCAGAGGATAAACTCTGTCAATCACTCATCACAGTCCGAAACCAACCCTTGGTTTCTCACCTTCGGAAACAATTGAAGGTGTAGAGTGAAAGGCCAAGGTACGATTAAAATCAATGAAAATTTCACTCTCACAACTTGCTTTCTGTATCTTAGTTACTTGATGAGGGTTTGGAGGTACACTTTGGACGTGATACTTCTCAAGTACTTGATTCTTCTTACACTTTTATTTGCAAGATTTTAAGTGTTGGGAGAGTTTTTTGAGCTGATTTTTCTGAGTCATTTGGTTCTTCTCATTTCCTTATTGCTGAACCATCTCCTAAGCTCTGGACGTGGCATAGGAGACTAGGGCATATGAGCTTTGATTTGCTTGCTCGTTTGAGTGCCCTAGGTCTGATATGAGTATTGCCCAAGTTCAAATTTTAGAAGAACCTTATTTGTGCTCCTTGTCGACTTGGAAAGATGGTTTCCGCCTCTCATTCACCAATCAATATGGTGATGATAGAACACCCCGGAGATCTTCTTCATATGGACACTGTAGGTCCTTCCTAGGTTAGTTCTTTAGGTGGTAAATGCTATGTCCTTGTCGTGGTGGATGACTACTCCCGTTACTCTTGGGTCTTCTTTTTTTTAAGCAAGGATGAAGTGTTTTCACACTTTCGGAGCTTAGCTTTGATATTATTCAATGAACTCCCAAGTGCATTGAAAGCAATTAGAAGTGATAATAACACTGGGTTCAAGAATGGTTTCTTTGTTGATTTTTGCCTTGAGCATGGCATTGAACATCAATTTTCTACTCCGCAGGTTCCTCAAGAAAATGGAATTGTTGAGAGAAAGAACCGCACTATTGTGGAGATGGCTAGGATGATGCTCAACGAGCATAGGACTCCTAGGAAATTTTGGGCTGAAGCCATGAGCACTGCTTGTTACATATCCAACCGAATCTTTTTGCGCTCATTTTTGAATTTAACATCATATGAACTACGTTTTGGAAGGAAGCCCAAGGTTACTCATTTGAGAGTATTTGGATGTCGGTGCTTCATTCTAAAACGTGGTAATCTTGACAAATTTGAGTTGCGTGCGTCTGATGGTATCTTTATGGGCTATTCTTTGCATGTCAATTCATATCGTGTCTTCGATCTTGATACTAACACTATTGTTGAATCATGCAATGCGACCTTTGATGAGTCATCTCCATTTGTTAGTCCCTCTTTTGAACTTGCAAGTGAACATGATATGAGTGAAACAATCTTTGAGGAAGAAGATCCATCAGATGTTGAAGATAATGAAAATGTATCGCAACCTCCTACTATGGCATCTCCTGAAGCAGACCTTGCATCATCCACTTCAGCAAGAGGACCTAAAGCATTGACTTCAACAAGCATTGATCAAACACCGGCAAGAGTTGAGGGGGAGATTCTATCACAATGAGAAGCACCACATCGAATTAAGAGAATTCATCCTCCTGAGTAGATCATCGGTGAGCTAAATAAAGGGTAACTCGATCTCATGCTTACTTTGTTGATTTTGATTTTTTGCTACTTTTGAGACTTTAGATGTAAGTCATGCTTTATCTGATGCAAGTTGGGTTAATGCCATGCATGAAGAGTTGGAAAATTTTGATAGAAATCAAGTTTGGATTCTTGTTGATCCACCCCCTAACATTCATACATTGGCACAAAATGGATTTTTAAAAACAAACAAGGGGAGGATGGGTCTATAGTGAGAAATAATGCTAGTCTTGTCTCTCAAGGTTATACTCAAGTCAAGGGGGTTGATTTTGGAGAAACTTTTGCTCCAGTAGCTCGACTTGAAGCCATTAGGATTTTTCTTGCTTTTGCATCGTCTCGAGGGTTCAAGATTTTTCAAATAGTTGTAAAAAGTGCTTTCCTAAATGGTTTCATAGGAGAAGATGTGTATGTCAAACAACCCCCATGCTTTGAACATCCCAAGTACCCCTAGAGAGTCTTTAAACTTCACAAAGCTTTATATAGGCTCAAGCAAGCTCCTAGATCTTGGTACGACCATCTTAGGAACTTCTTGATTGAGCACGGATACAAAATGGGCTTTGTTGATAAAACCTTGTTTACTCTAATGCACGGCAAAAATTTCTTACTTGTTCAGATATATGTTGATGACATAATTTTTGGTGGTTCATCTCATACTCTTGTAGCCGAGTTTGCTGATTCTATGAGTAGGGAATTTGAGATGTCGATGATGGGAGAGCAAACTTTCTTCCTTGGTTTGCATATCAAGCAAAGCAAACAAGATACTTTTATGCATCAGACAAAGTACACCAAGGACCTGCTAAAACGCTTTGACATGGCCTATGCAAAGCCACTTTCCACCCCAATGGCTACTTCAATTGTGCTAGACCCTGATGAAGATGAAGAAGAAGTGGACTAGAAGGAGTTCTAGAGCATGATCGGCTCCCTCCTCTACTTGATGGCTACGAGGCCGGACATACACTTTGGAGTATGTCTGTGCGTTCGTTTTTAGGCTTCTCCAAGAGCTTCACATCGTAACCTGTTAAGAGCATACTGAGGTACCTCAAGCATACTCTTGAATTTGGCATTTGGTATTATGCATCATCTTTCTTATGCTTGAGAGGTTTTTCAGATGCTGATTTTGCTGGTTGTCGAATTGACCGAAAAAGTATTTCTGGTACTTGTCATTTTCTGGGTTCTTCTCTTGTGTGTTAGTCTTCTTGCAAATAGTCTAGCATTGCGCAGTCTATAGTTGAGGCTGAGTATTTAGCTACGGCTAGTTATTGCGCACAGATTTTGTGGATGGTTTCCACTTTGCGGGATTTTGGGTTGGATTTTAAGGGTGTTCCACTATTTTGTGATAACACTAGTGCGATTAGCTTAGCAAACAACCCACTACAGCATTCTAGGACCAAACACATTGATGTGTGTTATCATTTCTTAAGAGATCACAATAGGAAGGGAGATATCGAATTGCGCTTTGTTGATACCCAGAACCAGCTTGCTGATATTTTTACCAAGCCACTTGATGCTTCACGTTTTGCATTTTTGAGAGGAGAGCTTGGTATTTGTCATCCTTATGGCATCTTGTGAGGGGGAATTGTGTATCATTGCCTAAGCTTCTTTCATATGATTAATTGCTTTTATGAGCACATGCTTTATTATGCCTTTGAAGTATTGTCTTTAATACTGTTGATTATACTCCTCTTGAATACATCTGAAATCTGTTATGAGCATGGCTTTTATTTGTGAAAATTTAAAAATGAACATTGCTTAGTTTGGAAACTAGCATGTATAGGTTGAATGCATTTACTATCTTTTACATACCTGATAGCTAGGTACTTTACACTTGGATGCGAACATGCAACTTGATCATTTCAAAAATATTGTGCTAAAAAATAAAAAAAATGATGAAAGAATGAAAAAATGAAAATGATTGATATTCATGTTGTTTTGTGCTGAAATTGAAAAGATTCAAGTGGGTTTGCGTCTCATGCCTTGCCATGTCTAGTATGCTAGTCTTAGTGGTGATGCTTTTATTTGCTAAAACCTGAAAATGCTTCCTCATGCTCTTGCTTAGATAGTATTCACCTGAGTTTATCATACAGTACTTTTAGACAATATTCAAGGCAAATGCTTGTTTTGTACTATAATTGGAATTAATTATGTTTCAGAAGCTTGCATTTACACTTCATTCTCACACCTCTCTTTGCATCGTGTTCTCATTTTGATGTTTGCATTGCTAAAGGGGGAGAATAACATCTGATTTTGCCGTTTGCTGAGATCTTTTATATCATTTATCAAGTGACATGCTTGTTTTTGCTCTTTTCTGAGTTTTTATGGTCACTTGTGTGCTGAACTTGCATTTTATTTTGTTTCATCTTGGAGTTGTCAATGCACTCATCAAGGGGGATATTGAGAAACCAAGTGAGGCTTGCACTATGGTTTTATTTTGATGATGAGTGATTGACAAGATTGTTTGTCTAATTGTATGAGTAATGGTATGGGTTGCATGGAGGTGCGTGTTTTTCTTGTCTCATATGTTCAGGGTTGAGATGCTAGTAAACTGTTGATGGCTGGTGATCAGGGTCAGACAGGGAGCCTGATGCTAGATGGTCAAGGAAGCTAGGGGAAGTTTAAGGTGATCTCAGGCATACACATGGAGATGAGGCAAGACATGGACGAACTGATGATCAAGACAACGTGTTGACCAAGTAAGCGAAAGGGAGGCTAGTGCAAGTGACAAGGCGGCTCGAGGGATCAAGAGCGGGAGAGACTTGCTAGCAGTCGAGAGAATGTTTTTAAATTTCAAGAAATAGGAGTTAATTTTTCTATTTAGTCATCTAGATTAAGTGTAATCTTTTAGTATTTTTCTGAATTTTTAATTCTGAAAAATACTAAAAGAATGGGTTAAATGATGTAATAAATTAGGTGTAAACTCTTGTGTATTTTTTAGAATTATTAATTCTGAAAATACACAAGGGAATTTAGGTAATTTCTTGGAATTAAACCCTAATGGCATTTTGGGAAATACCTTGATAGGCTTGCCTATATAAAGGACCACATGCCTGGGGGTTTAGGTGAACTTTTTTGGCTGAACTTTTGGGGGCTGAGTATTGTATCTAGAAATTTTCTTTTCACGTTAAAAACCAAGTGTCTTGTACATATTGTTGTCCGATCATGAACAACCGACGATGTGTGCTTTGCTGCTCGGTACTGTGCATCGCCTGCTGGAGCTAGCACTAGGAACAGGGACAGGTACTGTATTTGTTTTTTTAGAGAAAGTTCTTCTGCCGGTTTTTCTTCTGGTTGGCTCTGGTTCTACCATTTATGTCGTGAGAAGATTCTAGAGTTACTAAGCACTGCCAGACCACCAGAGAAGCACTATTGCAAATCATGTTTCGGCATGGTTTTTCTGTTTGATGTTCCTGTAGTTGACGATGGCATGTGCTCTGTTCATCATCCTGCTATTGCCATGTGATTCTGTCTGAGTTATTTTGCAGTGCTACCGAGGTTCTTCTAATCTTCTTTTTGTTATTTAGTTCATCCATTGATAATTGGGTTTCCGATGATCTACGACATTTTGCATCTAAAATTGAAGTGTGGCTTTCTTATTCGTGTTCTTCAGTTTTGGCCTGGTAATCTCTATTCATCATATATTGTCAAGCACGAGCACTACTGGTTGAACCAAGCCATTCCAAAGCTCAGTGTCGAATACAATTCAAGGCCACTGCTATGGTTCTTCACTGTCAAATCTTTCAGAACTAGTTTGAGTACAAGATTTTTATCTTTCGGCTCTGATAATTTCATGTTGTAACATCTTGTAGCCAATCTAGGTGTACTATCAGTTTACTTTCTAGTCCATCTTTCTGTTGCCGAACACTTCAGATTATTATTCTTCAGCCATAGTTGCTTTTGAGTTCATCTATGTTCCTTGTTTTTCCAGCAGCAAGAGTTGCTAGGTTCAGGCAAAACTAACATTGTCTATGGTTTTTGCCATGAGTATCTTTCAGTATTGTTTTCTAGATGTTTCATTGGCTTTGATCTGAAGTGTTTCTCTGTTCCTCATTCACTGCCAGGGACTAGCGGCATAATCTGTTCATCAGTCATTATGTGTCGGCTAGTGCCTTGATTTCTATCCATTAGTGTATTCCTTGCACTGAAATTGTTTCATGTACTTGTGTGATTTTCCACGGCCTGAATTTGTGATATGTTAAGTTCTTCTATCTATGCAAATTTTTGGCGTGTTGTTGATCTAATTTGAATCCATACTGAAACAAATATGTTTTCTGAATATTTTCATTAAGTCGGAGTTCCATTGGTCGACTAAAGCCAATCGGAGATTGATTAACCGACAAAGAGAGTGTATCCGCATTTCATTTACCGACCAGGAAGGAAAATTTCTGAAAATATTTTTTGAGTGCAAGTGTTCTCTCTAAGGTGCGTTGGGTGATTTGAAAAGGCCATCTTATTCACAGAAATTTGTTGAGGTGCCTATTCAACCCCCCTCTAGTCGCCTAATCCGATCCTACAATCGGTTAAGTCTGGCATCTCGTTTTGTTGTATCTTCTTCATGTTGTATACCGTTCATCTAAATAAAGCGTGTCCGATACTTTGAAGGATTGTTAATTTCATCGTGACTTGATACTATTTTGCTTAAGTCCAATCTTGTTATTGTGATGATTTTGATGACACTGACATGTTATCTACCATGTTTTATTTATTTCTATCGGAGTACAAGCCGATAGGTTATCTTCAATTCAATGTCATATCTTATCCACTATGAGGGATTGCTCATCGGCCAATATGCATGAACTACCTATCTTATCAGTCGATGGCGCATTTGTCCCGATAGCTCTGCCTTGGTCATCGGCCTTGTGACCGATCGGCGTTATCCGCTCATGATTATTCTATCCTCACTGCAATCATCGGCTTGGCAACCAATCTTCTTTGTTACTAATGATACTTTCTTTATTTCCTTATCAGTTGCAGGGTCAAACTGATTTGCATGCCTTGAACCCTTTTTCTAAGATTATAGAACCTACACTCGAGTTAAGAAGATCTCCTAGGTCACATGTGTGTCAAAGTGTTACCAAAAAAGACACCAACACGTTTTTTGGCACGCCCAGTGGGACTCAGACTCTGTCCATCCATCAGATGAGACTTGGGGCGATAATGTCATTAAAGTTCCAAATGACGAAGTCAACCAACCTATAGTAAGCATCCCAAGTTCACCCTGCGAAGATAACATCGACGAAGTTGAGGGTAAACTCGGTCAAGGGTTTGTCGTAGCCGATGAGTTCCAAGAAGTAGATATCGGACCTAGTGACAGACCGACACCAACCTTTGTATGTTTCGTACTACCCGATGATATAAAAAATGGACTAGTCTCGTTACTTCAAGAATATCGGGATTGGTTTGCATGGGAGTGTCATGAAATGCTAGGTTTAAGTTGATCGATTGTAGAACATCGGTGTTGGGGGAAAATATTTCATCCTCCAGAGGTCAAGGAAGCTTCCATATCAATACAAGCAGAAGAAACGAAGTCAGAAGCTTTATCTCTGAAGATGTTAAAAGCATCAAAACTTCACAGTATTCGGAGCTCTCTACAGTGAAGGGCTCCATCAAGACTTCGGCGTGACGGAGCATCCCGAAGCCTCGTCACCTGAAGGGGTACTGTCAGCAAGGACGGAAGATCTATCTTCTCACTGATTAGACTAGTATTTTACTCTTTTAACCCTATGAAGAATATTAAACAATATCTTCTGAGTCAGTTGTAATTAGAGGGTAAAGAAGTCTTTTCCCTATGTATTCTGTCTATAAATACCCCTCTTCGCTCTATAAAGGGTACCAAATACTCATATATTCAATACACACTTCGAACTATCTCAAGCTATTATCCTATTTGGAGGCTTGGAATAGTCTTCTTAAACAGACACTCTATTTGTTAGTCTTTATAGTTCTTTAAACCTATTAGCGTAATCTTTTATGCCAACAGTAGGCGCCGTCCGTGAGGAACCTAGTACAAAAACTTTGTTCTCTACCAATCCTTTCCTAGAGCCATGCCTCCTAAGCGGAGCCTAGGCACCAGTCGCCTCCAGAGGTCTTCTCGGACCTCTAGGTTGAGGTCTTCGAACACCATCGAGGTCATAGGACCCTCCGTATTCCCCCACCTCAAACTCCTGAAATGAATACTCTTCCTCGAGCATACGGAGCCCTTATTTAGACTCTGTCCATGCTCCGAACTGACGGAGCTTCTCCTATGGCTCCGTCTGTGCTCCGAACTGACTTCTTCAGTTCTCAAGACCCGGAGGTCCCCTCTAGAGGAAATGAAGACTATCCTGATGATGTGGCAACCCAGATGGCTCGTCTTCAGGCCGAAGTAGGAAGGTGGAGACAGGAAGCTACCGAGAGGCTTCGTCCTCAGGCTAGCCCTGTCATCTCGGAGGTACCTCAAGATGATGGTCTTATCTTCTATCCCGAAGCCCGTGAGATTCAGAGAAGCACTAAGAATGCTTCCTTTGATGATGAATCTTCGCAGCACCCAGACTTGCAAAAGGTGCGCTTCAACCCCAAATTCAGGAATTCGAAGTTGTGCAAGTACTCCGGAGAGGAAGATCCCAGGGAATTCTCCCGCTCTTATGCTCTAGCAATTGAAACCAACGGAGGGGTTTGAGACACAATGGCGAAGTGTTTCCCCCTTGCGCTCGAAGGAGTTGCTCTACATTGGTTCTGGTCTTTGAAACTAGGATCGATTAGATCCTGGGAGCAGTTGAGAAAGAAGTTTTTGAGTAACTTCCAAGGGACTTTCGTGCCCCCTATGTCTACCGGGAGTATTTTTCAAGTGAAACAGCAACCTGGAGAAACTCTGCGGCAATTTTTCGAGTGCTTCGCTCATACAAAATCGTAGATAAGAGGGATGTCTACATCGTTCGTAGTTGATGCAGCATGGGAAGGAGTCACAAACGTAGGCCTCCTCGACAAGCTTCACCGGAAGCATATTTCCTCAGTAGCGCAGCTAATGGACTACTTTGAGGAATATGCTAGGTCAGAAGAAGGATTGCTCCGAAGGATGGCTTCGTCTTCGCCAACCGTCCTTCAAGATGTGAAACTTAAGGTGAAGACATTAACTCCACCACAGGGGTACCACTTCAACAACAACCAGCATGACGGACGAAGAGGGCAAAAGCATACTCTCTCTGAGGTTTTAAATATTGCCCCCTCTTCTTCGAAATTGCCCCCTAAAATCCACAAGCTCCAGGAAACAAGGTCAGCGGTTGGAGGCCGCCAGGGAAGCTGGCTAGCCGAGGCTAGACCTTCTTCTGCTATGTACATGGTCAGAACTGAAGCCATTCCACTAACGCATGCAAGTCTATACTAGCTCTGCCGAGCAAATATCTCGGGAGGAGCTCCGGTCGAGGCACTACTGGCAGAGCCTCTCCCAAGACACGTCTAGGGCTAGTGCATACTGTCGGACGTGTAGGCATCTTCGAAGCCCTAGGACAGCCTTTGGTGGCCAGTGTTATGCCACCTCCGAAGCAAGAAGATACATAAGACCGTGTCAAACAGATAGTTCTCCCCATCTCCGGAGGAGAGACCCTGGGCGGCACGTCGAAAAAACAACAGAGAGAATATGTTTGTGAAGTAGGGCATATTGGGACCTCCTCGTCGGCTGCTGTAATGCTCGAGTGGTCTCACGTGCCCATATCTTTCTTCGTAGCCGATGCAGATGGTATTAAATTCAGCTGACATTGCAGGAACAGAGGTCCGTAGAGTGCTGGTTGATAGTGGAAGCTCCACAGATATTATCTTCGTCTAGGCCTTCGACCAATTGTGCATCCTGTGGAAGCATTTACTTCCAGCAGCTCATCCGCTTCAAGGCTTTGCAGGCCCTCCTCTCGATGCCCTCGGCCAAATAGGCCTTGAGTTCGCCTTCGGAGAGGGGCTCCTGCTTAGATCGAAGGAAGTGATTTTTGACGTCATCGATGCCCCTTACGCCTATAATGTTATCTTTGGAAGGGGAATGCTAAATCAATTCGGAGCTGTGGTGCCTCATAATTATTTATGCCTGGAAATGCCCACACAAGGAGTGCTTACAGTCCTCGGTGACCAAGCTGCGGTGCGATGGGCGGAGTATGGCCTGGATCATTTAAATTAGCTAATTTAGAAGGTGAGGAATTGAAGAATGCATGGCTTGCGAAGCACCTTAAACGATACTTCGCTTAGGGGCTCCATGTAATCATTTGTAAACACTTTCTATATGAATAAAACTTATGGTTCAAATAATGCATGCTTCTCAAGATGATTCCTACTCCTAGTGGACGCACTAGGAGGACGGAGCTGATTGCGCAGGTAAGTATTATTCATTCGAACTCGATTTATGGACTTCGAGCCACCGACTTGAAGCATCCATCAAGGTAGGAAAGTACCATGAAAAACGGATTCTGAGCCACCGGCTTGAAAGCATCCGTAAAAAGAGTCCAAAGAGACCAAATGATACGGATTCCGAGCAATCAGCTTGAAAGCATACGTAAAAAGAGTCGGAGGAGACCATGAAAAACGGATTTCGAGCCACCAACTTGAAAGCATCCGTAAAAAGAGTCCAAAGAGACCAAATGATATGGATTCCGAGCAATCACTTTGAAAGCATCCGAAAAAGAGTCTGAAGTGACAAGAATAATCAAATTGCAATACATCCGAAAAAGAGTCTGAAGCGACCAGAATAATCAGATTCCAATACATCCGAAAAAGAGTACTAAGCTGCCATTACAGACTTTGGACCAATAGGTTCGAAGAGACCTACGAGGTTCATAACGACCATCTACTCAGATTTCGGACCACTGGTTCCAAATTCTTGTTCAATACAATAAGGGGCTCCGAGCCTCTGAAAACAAAATTATTGAAATTATACTCTTAACAGGCATTACAATCGTTGTGAGTAACCATCTTCTCTTAAAAATCGAAGGTGCTCACCCTCAAAGAGGGGCTAGGAGGTAATGAGACAATTTTGAAACATTTCAATTTATATTACTCAATAAATTACATTACACTATGAAAAATCAGTGTCTAAGCCAAGAAGAAAGTGAAGGTCCCTTCGGTCCCTAGAGCTAGACTCGGAGTTAGCCCGGCTTCGAAGGCAACTTGTCCCAGAACCCGAAGTCTTCAGAACCTTGCGTTTAATCCGCTTCCCCTTCTTTTTAGCCCGAAAGTCTTTTTGTTCTTGCTGAAGTTCGGCCCAGGCCCGAAGTCATTCGGGGCTAGTCCTCGCTTGATCTTCGCCAGACCACTCTTCTTCAGACCAATCAAAGTCCTCCGAAGATGAAGACGCTATATTAACAACTTCCTCTTCCCCTTCTCCTCTTTAATATAAGATAATATTTCTTTATAGATTTCGAGTATAACCTCTCTATGGCTCCCTCGAGGAATCGAAAATCGAGGACGCCTGTGAGGCCTTAAGGCTTCAAAGGGAACCCACTGTTGACGGAGCCCTTTGTTAACCTCTAATACTTCGAGTTCATCATCCAAAAAAAGTTGGAAATCCTAAAAACATTTCCAAATAAGTCTTTTTTATTCAAAAGGAAGACATAAGCATAAGTTTTTACATAGCGGAACCCTAAGGAGGACTAGACCTTCGGGTCCGAAGAAGGCTTGTTGGTCGAAGGCAATGTCTGCACTTGCTTTTGATGATGGCCTTCATTGATCCATGTCTTGACATCTGACTGGCCTTCAGCTCTCCAGGATGGCTGAGAAGCTTCCCAAGCTGCGTAAACGTCAGGCGAAGGGGTCAATAGTTGGTCACCGCCAAAGCTAGCGGGGGCTGCTCCAGGCTCCGGCAAAATAGAAAGTCTGATGTCCTCGAAGTAGTGAAGTACTCTGAGAGCGACTACTTGGCCGGAGATCTCTTCATACCGAGTACCCGAAGTCTTCATCGTCTTCGCTGCTGCTTGGATCATCTTCATTTTGCGCAACAAAGAATCGTTGGCCGACGACGAGGAAGCGCAACAAGTCCCGAAATACTCTAGGAAACCTCGGAGGACATCCATGGTTTCGGAGGCCACGCTCTCACACTTCGATTTCTCCATGGCAAATGCCTCACTCGAGACATTCATGTCGTGGATTAAAGAGGAGAGCTTAACCGTCTTCGTCATAAGGACATTTTTTTCTGAGAAACTTCCTCGCGTCTTCAACCAAGCGTTGCCGCTCTTCCCGATGCTTTACAAGCTCAGCTCCCATTGGCGTAGAAGATTACGCTAATAGGTTTAAAGAACTAGAAAGATTAACAAACTGAGTGTTTGTATCAAAAGACTATTCCAAGCCTCCGAATAGGATAACAGCTTGACATAGTTCGAAGTGTGTATTGAATATCTGAATATTTGATACCCTTTACAAAGTGAAGAGGGGTATTTATAGACTGAATACATAGGGAAAAGACTTCTTTACCCTCTAATTACAACCGACTAAGAAGATATTGTTTAATATTCTTCATAGGGTTAAAAGAGTAAAAGACTAGTCTAGTTAGTGAAAAGATAGTTCTTCCGTCCTCGTTGGCAGTACCCCTTTGGGTAAAAAGGCTTCGGAGGCTCCGTCATGCCGATGTCTTGACAGAGGCCTTCATTGTAGAGGGCTCCAAATACTGCGAAGTCCTGATGCTTTTAGTGTCTTCGGAGATAAAGCTTCTGACTTTGTTTCTTCTGCTTGTATTGATATGAAAGATTCTTATCCTTTGGAGGATGAAATATTTTCCCCCAACAGCTCCCAAAACTGCCTACTCCCCTCGAAGTCTTTTGACTTCTGCTTGGAGCACCACCCTTTTGGCCTCAAGCTCCTCCTTCGTAGCCTCCAGCATGGCTTTGGCGTTCCGCTCTGCGAGAGCAATATCCTCCAAGCTCCAAGCTCGGTTCTCGGAGTCAGTAAGACTCCCTTTAAGAGTCGTCACCTTATCCTTGAGCCGGTTGCAATCTCGCTCATTGGAAAAAGCAGCTGCTTGAGCTAGAACAACGTGCTGCAAAGGAAAAGAAAAGAAATGTAAGTGAATTATATATATGCTTTAGTTCAAATTGATTTTTGCAGTTGATTCCTACCTGATAAGTTGTCCTTTCGAGGGCAACATCGAGCTCCGACCCTTTGGCCTCGCCAAGGATGGAGACCAATTGAGTCAACTTCACAACTAGCCTGAGCGAGAGGCTCTAGCAAAGTCTGAAGCCCTTCCCTCCTTTCAAGAAAGGGGCCACTAGTGGGAACCTTGTCAAGGCACTCCGATCATCATCGCTAGGAGAAGGGTCGTAGCGCAGCGAAGCATCTTTGGAGGCTTCTATCGACTGGCCTCCATCAGTCGACACCGACAGAGTCCACCCTAGAGCAAGAGCAAGCATGGGCCAACCTTTGCCTTTGCCCTTTCCAGAACCCGTCGCCTGCTTCGGAGCCACCTCCAGTACTAGATCCACCTCCTGCGCCATAGTCAACAACGGCACCGAAGCTGCCTCAGGCTCTTGGACCACCTCCGTAGCAGGGGTCACCTCCGCTGGAGCTGATTCTTGGAAACCAAATGTATATGATACTATTTAAATGATGTAGGTAAAGAAAAAAGAATTTATGTTCAGCTAGGCTTACCCCGGCACCTTGTTGCCGGGCGAGCACCGGACTGCTCGGAGGCTCAAACATCTGGCCAAAGTCCTCTTCGGACTCTAAAGTTCGAACCGAAGGAATAGTTGCTAGGATTTCTTTTGCCACAAACACTATCACTTCATCCAGAGCCGAAACCTCTGCAGCTAGGGCGTGAGCCCCTTCAGTCTCAACTCCACCTTTCCCCAAAACAGGGGCAACCGCATGGCCAGATGGAATGTTTTCAGCCTCCGTCTACCTAGGATCACCCTCAACCATCGCCACCACCTTCGCACCATCATGGACGAAGTCCTCAGTTCCCATATGCATGTCCACGTCATATTCCACTTTGGATTGCTCCGGCGACGAGACAGGAGACTTTGAAGGAGTAAGAGCCTTCAATTTGTGGGCCACCTTCTATGCAGGCGTCTTCACCGCTCCTAAAGACCCTCCTCAGCCTTCCTCTTCTTTGGATCTTGGGGTGAGGTGGACCAGTCTGGAAGGTTCGGGGGCTCAACTCCGAGTATGCTCCATACTCGGTTGAACCGCTCCCAAGTCCCAACCAGCTTCACCCTTCACTCCTTTTCTATGGGCGTAGGGGCTCCGAGGACCTTCTCCGCAGCCTAGACAATTTGTTCTGGAGTCAAAGTCACACATGGGGCTAAAAGATAAGATATCATTCGATTAATTTATTAAAATAAAAACAATATTTTTGTGAGAAACATCTTCATACAGGATATGCGAAGAGCTTACCTGCGGAGCTCGAAGGAATTTCCTGAAGTCCCCCTGTGGGTTTTCTTCGAAGTTGATCATCTAGACGGCCATCAAGGAGGAATCCAAAGCCCAATGAACTCCTCCACCAAGTCGCACATGCTCATGCGATGACTTACGAAGTGTAACAGTCAAAGGCGTACCTAAAGTTGGCTCGGATCCGGATGGACCTCCGCCTCCCTCTGGTACAAAATATCCTCCAAGGGCCCCACCAAGGCACAAGTCGTCCCCACCTCAGCGTAGAACCAATGAAGGATCTAGTCGGAATACCACCTGTCATTGATAGCCTTCGCTGGGAACCGATCCTAGAACTCGCCATGGAGTTGAATGTTTATGCTCCCGAAGGCAATCGTCATCTTCTTCCCTCTGAGTCTGGTGAATGTCTTCGGCTAACACGAAGCTTTGTGAAGGGCAGCGAAGATTTTTGCCCTCCCAGCATGGCCCATTCGAAAATAGCTAGACGGGGGATCACATTGGGAGAATGTTGAGGGAGAGTTACATGAAACAATCTCAATACCTCCGCCAGGAAATCCACTGTCAAGAGACCCAGTCCAGCTTTGAAAAAAGCTTTGAATACCACCACCTCTCCCGCCTGTGGTATCGGGATCACCTCCTTCCCAGGTTGACGCACCCTCACTCTGGGCCCCATCTTTCCAGCGACTACCATGGCAATCAACTTCTTCGAGCAAGATGATGCCCCCAAGCTATACGATTGGTCCAGGTACTTTGTAGATGTCGGACGGAGGTCGTGAGGACCGGTCGGATGAGGGTTATCTGAAGGTCCCACCGCCACAGCCGCCACCATCGCTTGCTGCCGAGCCAAGGTTGAAGCAGCAATAGGGACCTTGTTGCTAGTCTTCGCCATCAGAGAAAAATAGAGTTTGGGAGTATGTGCTCTGGAAGAAGAAAGGTGATGTGTGAAAACAATCAGTAAAGTGTCCAAAGTTCACTTTTACTTTCCTATTTATAGCACTTGAAATTCCTTGTATTTTATGTTACAGAGTGTCATTTGGTTGTTCTGTTTTGGTTTTGATGTCGTTATAACTTACAGGATTACCTCATGAAGAGTTACAACCGTTGGAGATAGTGCGACCGTTAGCTTTCTCAAAGAGTAATGGCTCTATTTCTGAGTCTAACTGATTTGAAGACTAACGGCTATATTGGCTCCGAAAGGAATCTGTCTCCGAAGCCATCCTCGTGGATGCCTCCAAACAGGATTCAGTCTGGAGATCATTTACTTCCGAATGTTTCTAAGGATTGTAAAGATTTTCAATCTCCTTTTTTCTAAATTCTAAGCATGAAATTATTTCTTGCGTATACTGCCCTCTTCACTGCGTAGGCAATTTGGAGAGAAGTATACGAGGGGCTACAATTGTGGGAAAATATTTCATCCTCCAGAGGTCAAGGAAGGTTCCATATCAATGCAAGCAGAAGAAACGAAGTCAGAAGCTTTATCTCCGAAGATGCTAAAAGCATCAAAACTTCGCACTATTTGGAGCTCTCTATAGGGAAAACCTCCGTCAAGACTTCGGTGTGACAGAGCCTACCGAAGCTTCTTCGCCCAAAGGGGTACTACCAGCGAGGACGGAAGATCTATCTTCTCATTGATTAGACTAGTATTTTACTCTTTTAACCCTACGAAGAATATTAAACAATATCTTCTTAGTCGGTTGTAATTAGAGGGTAAAGAAGTCTTTTCCCTATGTATTCAGTCTATAAATACCCATATCCATTCTGTAAAGGGTATCAAATACTCAGATATTCGATACACACTTTGAACTATCTCAAGCTATTATCCTATTTGGAAGCTTGGAATAGTCTTCTTAAACAGGACACTCTGTTTGTTAATCTTTCTAGTTCTTTAAACCTGTTAGCGTAATCTTTTATGCCAACACTCGGCTGCCAATAAAACAGGGATATCGCCATTCAAGCAATCACCTTAGCGGTTCAAAGCATAAATATACCTAGATATCAAAGCTGAGGTTATATGATGTAGGGTTCATAAGACCATGCTGATTTGCAGAATGGGTGTCAACATTGTGCCAGTTTGGAAGAAAAGTGGGAAGCTCAGGATATGCGTTGACTTTATAGATCTGAACAAAGCAACCCCGAAGGTTGAATACCCAATGCCGATCACGGACATGCTGGTGGATGCTGCATCGAGTCACAAGATTATTTGCTTGATGGATGGAACAGCATGATATAATTAGATCTTCATGGTTGATGAGGACATCCACAAGATGACCTTTGTTTTTGTGTATCCACATGTGTACACAGGTACTAAAGAGCTGAAGAAGTGAAGTGTTGACAATGCACTCATCAAGAGGGAGATTGAGGAGCCATGCTGAAGAGCGTGGGCCTCATGGCTCCAGATGTGATGAGTCATTTTGAGATAAGAGAAGAGATCTGCTGTGTCTGGGCCGCGTGTGACTCAGGTACATAGGCAGCAAGCGACTATCGGGAAGAGGGGCCGCGAAGTCGGGCTGGCCCAATCCGGGTACATGGGCTAAGAGCAGCAGAAGATCCACTGGGCTGTTGACCAGGATTGACTCAGGTACACGGGCGGTGAGCGATTGCCGGGCTGAGAGAGTTGCGGAGTCGGGCCGGCCCAATCCGGGTACCTGGTGCAAAGTCGGTGGAGGCTTTGTCAGTTTCGGCGCAAAACTGATGACCGCTGATCTTATATCGGACTGTCCAGAAGAGAAGTCGTAGTCGGTACGAAAGCTTAGCTTCCGGATAAGTTATCTGTAAATAGGAGTTTTCTATTTTGTCCCTAGGCCCACAGTCAGTCAGTCAAGTCTGTAAAAATATCCTAAGGGCAGTTTAGTCTTTTCCTTTTATTTCAATGTCTATAAAAAACCCTAAGGGTCTGGTGGAATATTCCTAGCTATTGGGCAGCCTATAAACAGGGCCCAAATCCCTAGGGTTAGGTTACCCCTTCCAGAATTCACTTTTTAATCAATTGGGTCACTTTTATTCTCTTTGTTCCCTGCTCTTTCTCCTGCGCGCCGCTAGGAACATTCCCCTATTCATCGTGAGTTCTGATTCATCCTGGTTCTTATTTTTTGCGTGCTGTGATTCTTGTGTGCTGCGATTGTGTATATTTTATACTGCATCGTTTTGCATGTCTGCAAGCTTTTATCTCTGGTGCGAATGGTTTTCTCTAGATGCTCCTGCTCTTCGGCTGAGTCGTACTAGTTTCCTGTAGCTACAGTGCGCTAGTTTTTCTAGCCTTTCTTTTTCCTCATAGCTTTTTGATCGAACAGATAGGGTCTAGCTTTTCTCTGGCTGTTTCTAGCAAAGCACCCTTTTCTATTTAAAGTCCTTCAGCTCCGTGAGGCAGGCTTCGACCAGACTTCAATGAAGGCTTTGCTGGAATTTTCAACTCCGAACTTAAACTGTGAATCTAGCTTCGAAGTGTGCTCTGTGCTTAGTTTTTGATTTTTGACATACTTCGGCAGTTCTTGCGAAGCATACTTCGGCAGGTCTCGAAGTTAGCTTGAAGCATATCTCTCTCATAGACTTCGCTCGGAGTGTGTTTTCGAGGTTTTTCTGTGGCTGTCTTTTCTGAGGATCTCAGTTTGTGAGTTCGAAGCTTGTCATTCAAAGTTAGTCTTTGGGTCGGAGGTTACCACTTCGGTAGTCATACTCCGATATAGCTAGCTTCGAAAGTAGCGGTGTAGGCTTCGTTTTGGTCTTGCTGATGTGTGTTTGGCTTCGCTTCTCTTTCGAAGCTTGCTTTTTGGTGAACTGTGTTCGAAGCTTTCTGATCGGAGTATAGGCTTTGAAGTATACTGTTCGAAGCAGGCCTCGATACCTTCATACTTCGCTTCGAAGCATACTTCGTTTCTCTGCCACACACTTGTCTGATCTAGTCTAGACTTGTCTCACTACACTCATAGACAAACTTCGACTGGATCAACCTTCGGCACTTCGACGACAGCCTTCGACAAAGGGCTCCGAAGCAGGCTTCGTCTCTGTGAAGTGGGCTTTGACACTTCGAGGCAGGCTTTGACTATACGGGCTTCGCATCAAGCAAGCTTCGCCAAGTTTCAAACAGGAGACAAATTTGAACAGTAACTTCTCACCTCATTTTATGTACACCTATATCAGTTGCTGCGATGATTTGTTTCTGTGAAGTTTGATTAGCCATGTTTTGAATATTTTGCTTATCTACCTATTAGCACTGTATTGGTGTTTCCTTGGTCAGGACACCGGTCGTTTCTAGGCTAGATACTTTTAGGCTTTGGCGATCTGTTTACTTTCTGCTGCTAAGTCTTTTGAGGTGCGTTGGGTGTTGGGAGCAGGCCATTGATTCGAAAGAATTTTTAGGCGCCCATTCACCCCCCCTCTGGTCGCTACTTTCGGACCTACAAGTGGTATCAGAGCCTCGTTAGGGTTTTTTCCCTACCTTAACCGGTTCTAAACCCCAGTAGTGATCATGACGTCTCCTGGCAAGGTCCCGTCCTTGGAAGCTTATGGCTATAATTATTGGAAGACTCGCATGCGAGCCTATCTCATCAGCCAAGGCTCGGACATCTGGGACATTTGCATTCACGCTACGTTTGTTATATTGCCAGTTGCTGAGCATGGTACGCCTGGTATCATTGCCCAGCATCTGAACAATAGTAAAGTTGTGAACATTTTGTTTTATGGTTTAGGTCCCACTGAGTTTGAGCGTGTGAGCCATCTCTCCACTGCGAGAGAGATCTGGGCTACCCTCAAGGCACACCATGAGGGGATAGCCCAGGTCAAGGCTCGTCTCTATCAGACCTACCGACATGAATATGAGAATTTCACACAAAAGCCGGGTGAATCTGTTGAGGCGTTGTTTGGTCGTTTTCAATCGATCATAAACAAGCTTCGGGAAGACAAGGCTGAGGTTGTTCAGTTAGTCTAAGATCACGAGCAGGCGCTCAAGGTCCTCCATACCTTGGACCCAAAGATCTGGGAAATCAAGGTATCGTCTATCATTGAGAGCACATCTTATGATACCTTGACCATTTCTGAACTGTTTAGCAAGCTGAAGGACACCGAGGTTGATATCTAGTTGAGATCAAATCTCACTGGCTCTGGATCAAAGTCTCTGGCTCTTGCTACACCTTCTATTGATCCCTCTTCTGTGAGCTGTGCTGGGTTCTCCTTGATGTCTATCACTGAGGACCAGTTTGAGTCTTTGGGAGATGATGATTTGTGCCTTTTTAACAACCGGGTGCGTCGTGTTTATGACAAAAGGATGTTCAAAAGACATAGCACAAAATCCGGGTGCTTTGAGTGTGGTGACCCAGGACACCTCATCGCCGACTGCCCCAAGCGCAATGGTCACAAGAAGGGCACCAGGGGTGGCTTCTATGACTCCGGCAAGCACGACAGCTCCTCCTTCAACAAGAGCAAGCCAAAGACCAGATTCTTCAGAAAAGCCCTGAAGGACTACCAGCAAGAGAACAAGAAGCGCGACAAGGCCTTCTTCACCGAGATGGAGAACAGCTACTCCAAGCGGTCCACGTCTTCTTCCTCTTCATCGAGCTCAAGCGATGAGGAGATCGTCATCAGGAAGGGGAAGGAAAAAGGACAATCCGGTGGGTCTTTGCTTCTTGGCCTTCGGAGACAGACTGAAGAGTCGCTCACATTAGCGCCGAAGATCCTGCAAGAGCTTCTGCTCAATGGCTCTTGGGGATAAGGAAGAGAAGGGCTCCTCCGATAACTCCGATGACGACGACAACGAAAAGGTATCATCTTATGAACGCGAAATCATTTATTTACTTGAAAGCAATCGTCAGGAGTTAAAATATCGAGAAAAACTGCTTAGAGGGGCTAAGAAGAGGATAGATGAATTAGAGAGTGAGCTTGTCGTGGCCAACGGCAGAATTGAGAGTCTATCTTCTTCACCTTGCTTGGGTGATAGCACTGAGTGCCTAAAGTGTGAGGTGCTTCTGTGTGACCTGTCGACTTTGAAGTCCACGTACACATAAAGGGTTGATGAGAGGGACGCTTTGGCCACTAAGCTTGAAAGCGCTCAGCTAGAGCTGAAAGATGCTCAAGCCACTGTCATCATGCCCTATGCTGATTACCCATCTCATCTAGCTAGTCTAGCTGAGCTGAAAGCCAAGGGCGATGCGCATTTGGATGATTTGGTGAGAGTGAGAGCTGAGCTGGCACAGACTAGGCTAGATCTTGAGACACTATCAGTTCCACCCATTGTCTGTGAGAACTGCCTGTCTCTTAGACTGGAGTTGATTAAACTGAAAGCCGAGAAGTCTGTCCAGGTAGATAGCGAGTGTGAGACCTGTTTGTCTCAGCTGGAGGTTCTAGCTTCCTTGAGAGAGGAGCTAGCTAATTCTCAGAATGAGAACTTTTATCTTCGTTCTATCCTGAGTTGGATCAGTGCCAGAGAGCCACAGCTCGGCATGATGATCCAGCAGTTTAAGAGGCAGGATGGGTTTGGGGTAGGTTACACCTGCACCAATGCTGACTTTGAGAGTGCCATTGGCCGGGCAGTGGAGTGGAGTAAAATGACTCCTGAGCAGAGATATCCCAAGACTCACTCCAATGAGTCTTTCTAGGCTAGTCAGCCCAAGGATGGAGTAATCCAAGAACTGTCCAAAGCTCCACCCAAGAAGCCCGTCTGGGTTCCAAAGCCCAAACACCTCCACACTTCTCTTGACTCTCTTCCTAGACCCTCTCAACCCAAGAAGACGACGCCAAACACCACTAAGCCAAAAAACCCCAAGCCTCAACCACATCCCAAGAAGCCCATCTATCATTGTGAGTATTGTCAGAGAGATGGGCATCTTGCGAAGTTTTGCTTCAGGAGGAAGTGGGTTGAGAGAGCAGAGCGTGCTCGTGGTAGTCAGGAGCAGTTCTACTAGCAGGGTGGTAGATTGAGAGTTCCTTGACACGGAGAGAGGCTGGAGGCCAGGTCGCGTCGTGTAGGTGGTGGTAGAGGAGACGCTTTCATGCTCGTGCTCCAGTTGGTGGTGTCCGTTCCGGCAGAGCTCCAGGTCGTTTTGGCTACGGTCTTGGACCTCGTGGCCAAGGCTTTAGGCAGAACCAAGGACCGCGCTTTGAGCTGTGTTTTGGTCCAAACTTTTCTAATGGTTTTTGCTTTCCGTGTTTTGAGCAGATGGCTCGACACTGGTTTAGTTCTTTTACTAAACCTTGTGCCGGACCATTTGCTCCCCCTTACAACCACTAATTGCGCAGGATCAGGGACTGGAGGATGTTTGGATCATGACTCAGGATACTCTCGCCAAATGATGGGACATCGTAGATGGTTCTCCAGTCTCACTCCCCCGTGCTCCAAAGAGTACATCACTTTCGGGAACAGTGGTCAAGGGAAGGTAAGTGGCATCGGCTCAATTCGCATTTCAGACCATTTCTCTTTGAAGAATGTTGCCTTGGTTGGAAATTTGAACTTTAATTTGATTTTGGTTTTGCAACTTCTTGAGGATGGTTTGGAGGTGCGTTTTAAGAAGGGCAATTCTTTTGTGTTTGATTCTAGAGGGTCTTTGATTTGCTAGATATTACCATTCGGTAAAGTTTTTCGAATTGACTTCTCTAGTTCTTTTGGCCCTTCTCGCTGTTTGATTGCTGGATCTTCTTCTGAGCTCTGGAAGTGGCATAGGAGGTTAGGTCATTTGAGTTTTGATCTGCTAGTTAGGTTAAGCTCTATGGACCTCATCCGAGGATTGCCCAAGCTTAAAATGGAGAAAGATCTAGTTTGTCATCCCTGTCGTCATGGGAAAATGGTTGTTGCGTCTCACTCACCTGTGACTCAGGTGATGACTTCGTATCCGGGCGAGCTGTTACACATGGACACTGTCGGTCCAGCTCGAGTACGCTCAGTGGGTGGGAAGTGGTACGCGCTTGTTATTGTTGATGACTTTTCTCGATTCTCGTGGGTTTTCTTTTTGGAGTCTAAGGATGAAACTTTTCTTTTCGTTCATGACCTGATTTTGAAGCTAAAGAATGAGAACAATGGTCGGATGCAAGCAATTCACTCCGACAATGGCTCTGAGTTCAAGAACTCTCAGTTCGTCAGCTTCTGTAGTGATCAGGGTCTTGACCATCTGTTTTCTGCTCCTTACACTCCCCCACAGAACGGCGTTGTGGAATGAAAGAACCGCACGCTAGTCGAGATGGCCAGGACGATGCTCGATGAGCACAGGACTCCTAGGCGTTTTTGGGCTGAAGCCATGAACACGGCTTGCTATCTGGCCAACCGCATTTTTCTTAGAGCTTACCTTGGTAAGACCTCATATGAGTTGCAGTTTGGTAGACAGCCCAAGGTGAGCCACTTGCGAGCGTTTGGCTGCAAGTGCTTTGTGCTCAAGAAGGGACGACATTTGGACAAGTTTGAGTCTCATTGCTGGGACAGGAATTTTTCTTGGCTACGCTTTACATTCTCGAGGCTTCCGTTTTTGGAACCTCAAATCCCAGCAGCTTGTCGAGACTTGTGAGGTTTCATTTGATGAGTCCTTGCCTTCTTTGACTCCTTCTTTTGAGCTTTCTGGTGATGGTGAGCTCGGAGAGTCCATCTTCGAGGAAGATGAGGATACTCCAGCTGCTGATGAGGGTGGGCCTTCTGCACCTCCTACAGAGCCCACACCTTCTGAGACTTCGACTGAGGACAAGGGCGGACCTTTGATCACTTCTTCCACTTCGATCGATCCCCCTCAGTCGAGTCCAGAGGTGCCAGCTGCTGACTCCGGTGAGGTGACTTCAGATCACCAGTGATCCCGAGCAGTTCAGCGTGATCACCCCTCAGAGCTCATCATCGGTGATTTGACTGAGAGAACTTTGCGTTCATCAGGTAACTCTCTTGATGTGTTTGCCGAATCTACTTTTGTTGCATCTTTTGAGCCGAGAGATGTTTCTCATGCTCTTTCTGATTCTAATTGGATTAATGCTATGCAAGAAGAGCTTGAGAATTTTGTCCGTAATCGGGTTTGGACACTAGTTGAGCCGCCACTAGGATGAAACCCCATAGGCACCAAGTCGGTGTTCAAAAACAAGCAAGGTGAAGATGGGGTTGTGGTGCGCAACAAAGCTCGACTTGTTGCCCATGGTTTTTGCCAAAAGGAGGATATTGATTTTGAAGAAACTTTCGCCCCTGTTGCCCGTCTTGAGTCCATTCGCATTCTCTTAGCTTTTGCCGCTTCGAAGGGTTTTAAGCTTTTTTAAATGGATGTCAAGAGTGCTTTTCTGAATGGGTACATAGAGGAGGAGGTTTATGTTAGGCAGCCCCCCAGTTTTGAGAACCCCAAGTATCCTCGGCATGTTTTTAAATTGCAAAAAGCTTTATACGGGTTGAAGCAGCCCCTAGGGCTTGGTATGACCGATTGAAGCAGTTTTTGTTGGGGAAGGGTTTTGTGATGGGTTCTGTGGATAAAACTCTTTTCTTGCTCAGAGATGCTTCAGATTTCTTAGTCGCTCAGATTTATGTGGATGATATTATTTTTGGCGGTACTACTGATGCTCTTGTGTCCAAGTTTTCTGAGCAGATGCACAGCGAGTTTGAGATGAGCCTCATGGGTGAGCTCAAGTACTTCTTAGGGCTCCAGAGCAGACCAAGGACGGCACTTTCATCCACCCAGGTAAGTACACTCTTGACATGTTGAAAAAATTTGACTTTGGTGGTGAGGACCCCGATGGGCACATCTGGAGGCCTGGACAAGGACGAGAGCGGCGTCAAGGTCAACGAGAGAGAGTTTCGAGGGATGATCAGTTCGCTGCTATACCTGATGGTGACAAGTCCAGACATACAGTTCACCGTGGGACTATGCGCGCGCTTCCAGTCTTCACCACGCCCGTCTCATCGATAGGCTGTCAAGCGCATCTTCAGGTATCTTACCTATGCTCCTGATCTTGGTCTTTTCTATTCAGCATCATCATCTCTTGATTTATCTGGCTTTTCGTACATTGATTTTGGTGGGTGCCGGTTGGATCACAAGTCGACTTCCGGTACTTGCCAATTTCTTGGTTCGTCTCTTGTTTCTTGGTCTTCTCGAAAGCAATCTAGGAGTTGCTCTTTCGACCACTGAGGCTGAGTATGTAGCTGCTGCTAGCTGCTGCTCACAGTTGGTTTGGATGATTTCCACTCTGTGAGATTTTGGGTTGTTCTTTCCAACCAAAGTTCCTTTGTTTTGCGACAGCACCAGTGCTATTAGTGTAGGGAAAACCCTTAGTCTCCATTCAAAAACCAAATACATTGATGTGTGCTTTCATTTTCTGCGGGATCAATATGAAAAAGGTGTCATTTACCTTGTTCATGTTGATACCCATCATCAGTTGGCTGACATTTTCACCAAACCCCTAGATCAGTCTACTTTTGAGCGTTTACGAGGGGATTTGGGTGTTGTGTATCCTTTCTAGGATATTTTGTGTCAGTTTTCTTTCTTCTTTACTCTTTTCTTGAGTCTTTTTGTGTGTGTTCATATCATACATACTCACATATCACACTGTTAAGCTTGCTTCTGGTATAAGATTGAACTGCTTTACTTATTCTAGCTGGTACATGCTTTTGATTACTTTTCAATGATCATGCTTTGATTCAGTTCACTTGATATGTCTGATATCTGTCATGTGCATGGCTTTTATGCTTTAAACTTGAAAAATGATCACCATTGCTTCTGGTAACTAGCATGTGTAGGCTGAGTGCTTTTGCTATCTGTTACATGCCTTGTGGCTAGTTCCTCACATAGATGCAGATAAGCAACTTGGACATCTTTAGGCTTTAAAATGGAAAATGTGCTATAAAAATGATAAAAATCAAAAATGTATGAAAATTCCATGTCTCTTTATGCTTAAGTTGAAAAGATCCAAGTGGGTTTGCCTTGTCGCATTGCATTGTTCTGGACTGCTTACCATAGCACTTTGGTATGAACTAGGACAGTGTAGTGTATGCCAAGACCAATGTCTTAAGCTTCAAATGGTCCAGTTCTGGCCTAGACTTGACTTGGTTGGTTAGCATAAGGTTTGACATGCAAATAACCCTTGGCAAAAATGAAAAAGGACAATGAAAAAGCCTAAACATTAAAAAGATAACAAGTTTGCTGAAGCACTTTGTTTTTGAACAATGCTTATCTTGGTAGATATCAGTTAGCTTCTACATCTCATGCTTTACTTTGCTTGTTAACTGGAAAATGTGGTGATGTTTTTGTTTGCAAAAACTGAAAAAAATGCGTGCAAATGACTTTCTTTAGATATCATCTGTTGCACTGATCATGCCATGTGTCTTAGACAGTATGTCTTTTTCTATACTTGTTAGATGATTATAATTGCAGTCAATAATATCTGAGAAGCATGCTTTCTACACTCCACCTGCACCCCAGTTGTATTCATTGCATATTTTGAGGGGGAGTTGCGTTTCCGGGGGAGTCTGTGTCTTTTTAGAGTGCTTGATGAGTTCACTTGTCAACAAGGGGGAGAAATTTTGGGATAAGAGTTTAAGGGGGAGTTTTGGCTTTCCCTGGGATTTGTTTCAGGGGGAGTTTTTCTCCCGTTTGTCCTTACTCTTTTGATATCCTTGTTGATGTTTCTAAGATTGCACTCATTTTGAGCTTTTACCTTTTGGTTAACCATAATGACCACTTCTTGCTTTTGTTTGGCTTTTGGTCATTAGGGTTAAAATTTTACTTTATTTTCTTCTTCTCTGTTTTCTTGTGCTTTGTTTTGTGTTTCCACATGCGTACGTAGGTACTGAAGAGCTGAAGAAGTGAAGTGTTGGCAATGCACTCATCAAGGGGGAGTTTGAGGAGCCATGCTGAAGAGCGTGGGCCTCATGGCTCCAGATGTGATGAGTCATTGTCAGATAAAGAAGAGATATGCTACGTCTGGGCCGCGTGTGACTCAGGTACACGGGTAGCAAGCGTCTGTCGGGCAGAGGGGCCGCAAAGTCGGGCTGGCCCAATCCAGGTACATGGGCTAAGAGCAGTAGAAGATCCACTGGGCTGTTGACCAGGATTGACTCAGGTACACGGGTGGTGAGCGATTGTCGGGCTGAGAGAGCTGCGGAGTCGGGCTGGCCCAATCCGGGTACCTGGTGCAAAGTCGGTGGAGGCTTTGTAAGTTTCGGCGCAAAACTGACGACCGCTGATCTTGTATCGGACTGTCCAAAAGAGAAGCCGTAGTCGCTACAAAAGCTTAGCTTCTGGATAAGTCATCTGTAAATAGGAGTTTTCTATTTTGTCCCTAGGCCCACAGTCAGTTAGTCAAGTCTGTAAAAATATCCTAAGGGCAGTTTAGTCTTTTCCTTTTGTTTCAGTGTTTGTAAAAAACCCTAAGGGGCTGGTGGAATATTCTTAGCTATTGGGCAGCCTATAAATAGGGCCCCAATCCCTAGGATTAGGTTACCCCTTCCAGAATTCACTTTTTAATAAATTGTGTCACTTTTATTCTCTTTGTTCCCTGCTCTTTCTCCTGCGCGCCGCCAGGAACATTCCCCTGTTCATCGTGAGTTCTGATTCATCCTGGTTCTAGTTTTTTCCGTGCTGTGATTATTGTGTGTTGCGATTGTGTATATTTTATACTGCATCGTTTTGCGTGTCTGCAAGCTTTTATCTCTGGTGCGAATGGTTTTCTCTGGATGCTCCTGCTCTTCGGCTGAGTAGTACTAGTTTCCTGTAGCTACAATGCGCTAGTTTTTCTGGCCTTGCTTTTTCCTCATAGCTTTTTGATCGAACAGATAGGGTCTAGCTTTTCTCTGGCTGTTTCTGGCGAAGCCCCCTTTTCTGTTCGAAGTCCTTCAGCTCCGTGAGGCAGGCTTTGACCAGACTTCAATGAAGGCTTTGCTGGAATTTTCAACTCCGAACTTAAACTATGAATCTAGCTTCGAAGTGTGCTCTTTGCTTAGTTTTTGATTTTTGACATACTTCGGCAGTTCTTGCGAAGCATACTTCG
The DNA here is from genome assembly GCA_019279435.1 of Zizania palustris. Lineage (NCBI taxonomy): Eukaryota > Viridiplantae > Streptophyta > Magnoliopsida > Poales > Poaceae > Zizania > Zizania palustris. The sequence continues at coordinate 51,343,999 of JAAALK010000080.1, forward strand.
GCAGGTCTCGAAGTTAGCTTCGAAGCATATCTCTCTGGTAGACTTCGCTCGGAGTGTGTTTTTGAGGTTTTTCTGTGGCTGTCTTTTCTGAGGATCTCAGTTTGTGAGTTCGAAGCTTGTCATTCAAAGTTAGTCTTTGGGTCGGAGATTACCACTTCGGTAGTCATACTCCGATATAGCTAGCTTCGAAGGCAGCGGTGTAGGCTTCGTTTTGGTCTTGCTGATGTGTGTTTGGCTTCGCTTCTCTTTCGAAGCTTGCTTTTCGGTGAACTGTGTTCGAAGCTTTCTGATCGGAGTATAGGCTTCGAAGTATATTGTTCGAAGCAGGCTTCGATACCTTCATACTTCGCTTCGAAGCATACTTCGTTTCTCTGCCACACACTTGTCTGATCTAGTCTAGACTTGTCTCACTACACTCATAGACAAACTTCGACTGGATCAACCTTCGACACTTCGACGACAGCCTTCGACAAAGGGCTCCGAAGTAGGCTTCGTCTCTGCGAAGTGGGCTTTGACACTTCGAGGCAGGCTTCGCCTATACGGGCTTCGCATCAAGCAGGCTTCGCCAAGTTTCGAACAGGAGACAAATTTGAACACCTATATCCACCTCATTTTATGTACACCTATATCAGTTGCTGCGATGATTTGTTTCTGTGAAGTTTGATTAGCCATGTTTTGAATATTTTGCTTATCTACCTATTAGCACTGTATTGGTGTTTCCTTGGTTAGGACAACGGTCGTTTCTAGGCTAGATACTTTTAGGCTTTGGCGATCTGTTTACTTTCTGCTGCTAAGTCTTTTGAGGTGCGTTGGGTGTTGGGAGCAGGCCATTGATTCGAAAGAATTTTTAGGCGCCCATTCACCCCCCCGCTGGTCGCTACTTTCGGTCCTACAACGTCGTGGTAAAGTCAAGCAGCGTTCGAGACCACGTGGCCGATCTACATCAAGTTCTAGAGAGGGCAAGGAAAAACAGGTTAAAAATGAATCCTGAAAAGTGTGCCTTTGGTGTATCGGTGGGGAAATTTCTAGGCTTTATTGTGCACGAAAGAGGGATTGAGATAAGCCAGTGCAGTATCGAGGCGATTAAGAATACTCAACCCCCTACCAATAAAACCAAATTTCAGTCATTAATCGGGAAGATAAATTTTATCACGAGGTTCATAGCTGATCTCTCAAGGAAGATAGAGCACTTCACTCCGCTGTTGATATTAAATCCTGATCAGGAGTTTGCATTGGAGACAAGCAGCAAAATGCGTTTGACAAAATCAAAGAGTACTTGAGTTCACCACCAATACTAATGCCACCATAGAAAGGAACTCCGTTCAGGTTATACTTATCAGTTGACAACAAAGCCATCGGGGTAGTTCTGATTCAGGAGGTCGATAAGAAGGAGAGGTTAATATTCTATCTCAGCAGGAGGCTACTAGACGCTGAGACATGATACACTGTAGTGGAGAAGCTTTGTTTATGTTTGTACTTCGCATGCACCAAATTGAAACATTACCAGCTCTCGACAGAATGCACCATAGTGTGTAAGGCCGATGTCATTAAGTACATGCTATCGGCCTCGGTATTAAAAGGATGTATCCGAAAATGGGTCCTCGCTCTAAGCGAGTTTGATCTCAGATATGAATCGGCTATGGTAGTAAAAGTGCAAGCAATAACCAATTTCATAGTTCAGCATAGGGATGAGGCGGTGACCCATGTTGAGCCGACACCTTGGACGCAATTCTTTGATAGATCAGTACGTCGGCACAGATGTGGCATCAGTCTGGTAATCGTCTCCCCTTAGGGGGAATCATTTGAGTTTGCATACACCATCAGGCCATTCTCCAACAACAATCATGCCGAGTATGAAGCAGTACTGAAAGGATTACAACTGTTGGAAGAAGTGGGCACCAATACGGTTGAAATCCTTGAGGACTCCATGTTAGTTATGAAGCAACTATCAGATGAGTATGAATGCAAGGACGATGTACTTATATAATACCACGATCGGTGCTAGGCTATAATGACAAGTTTCCAAGGCATAATCCTCACTCATATTCTGAGAGAACATAGAAGTGAATGATTTGGCCCAAACGACATCAGCATATAACCCTATGGCTAGACAAATTGAGGTAGATATCATAGAGAGAGGAGCCGATGATTGGAGGTACGACATTATTAACAATTTGAAGAATCCTTCGACAAGGCACCCATAAAACTCAGATATCAAGCAACCAAATACATCCTACTCGGCGAAAACTTGTACCATTGGACAACTAATGGAGTTCTCCTCAAATGCAAAGGCATCGAAGAAGCTAAAGTGGTGATATGTGAAGTACACGACGGCATATGCGGAATACACCAGTCGGCTCAGAAAATGAAGTGGTTGCTTGAAAGAACAGGTTAGTTTTGGCCGACTATGGTAGAAGTCTGCATAAGGTATTACAAGGGATGTCAGGACTGTCATAAATTCGTAGCTATTCAGAGGGCACATGCATCAGAAATGAACCAGATAATTAAACCCTTAACCTTTAGAGGATGGGGCATCAATATGATCAGCCAAATTTACCTAGCATCAAGCCAGGGCCACAAGTTCATAATAGCAGCCACCGATTATTTCACAAAATGGGTAGAGGTCTTCCACTAAAGAAAGTTAGATCCGTTGATGCTATTGAATTCATCAAAGAACATATAATATATCATTTTGGGATCCCACAAACCAGCACCACGGACTAGGGAACAATTTTCGTGTTAGAGGAGTTGCAGCAATTCGAGCTGTTATGGGGATCAAGTTCTTAAAATCATCACCATATTATGCGCAGACCAACGGTCAAGCGGATGCTTCCAAAAAGAGTTTGATCAAGTTGATAAAGTGTAAAATCAATGAACAACCGAGGCGTTGGCATCGGTCCTTATCAAAAGCACTCTGGGCTTATTGGATGGCGCGTCACAAATCTACCTAAGTACCACTGTATCAATTAGTCTATGGCCATGAAGAAGTATTACCATGGTAAAATAACATCGACTCGAGAAGGATCATGCTACAAGATCAACTCACAGTTGATGTTTATTATAATCTAATGATGGATGGTCTAGATGATCTAGCGCAGGTCCGATTAAGAGCCCTTGAGAATGTTGAGGAAAACAAGGCAAGAGTTGCTAGGTTCTACAATAAGAATATGGTGCCGAAATCATTTGAACAAGGAGAACTTGTATGCAAACTTATCTTACCGATTGGGTCCAAGGACAATCGGTTCGGTAAGTGGTTCCCCAACTAGGAAGGACCATTTCGGATACACCGAGTGGTGCCTGTCAATGCATATTTGCTCGAAGGTTTAGACAAAGAAGTGTTTGGGAAAGCATTGAATGGAAAATACTTGAAGAAACATTTGGATACACCGAACATTTGGATAAATGCCTAAAGGCTACACACATAATAGCTGATACTGGTGGTATCACCTTTAGACAACTTATGTTGAAGCATCGTGCCTAGATGCAAAAAGATTAAGACTGGTTCCAAAGATCGGGAACAAATATATTACAAAAACATAATATTCCATTACAAGTCAAGGCCCCATACAATTGTCAAGGAAGAACATGGTGGATGCCTTCGATCGCCCGCAACCAGATCTCATCGACGCTCCGGAGGATAGCGCGGTCCTCACCGTCCAAGCCGGGAAAGTGTTGGAGGGCGCATCGTTGACACTGTGCAAGGTGGACGAAATCAAAGAGTCGGTGTTTTGGGGTTTCATTCTGGCCTAGAAGGGTAGACAGGGAAGCTTCTATCGTGGTGATCTCCTTCCGCACAACATCTAGCTTCGAAGCTACATCAGTTTCTTCCGCCAGAAGCTGATCTAATTCCTGCAATGTGGCTGATGACTCACCTTGGAGCTGATCCAAAAGGGTACTCTCAACTACTGTCGTTGCAACGTCAGCTTCAATCGACTCCCATTGTGTCACTTAGCTGGTGCGATCGGCCATCTGCCTCAATGCCCATTGTACATTTGGCCGATGGAATTCTAAGTACGTAGACGGTGTGAGGACATCAACCAACTCTATAGGAAGTCGGTTCATGATATCATCGATATGCCCCCTTATCGGTCCCTAATCGTTGACCAGGACATCCACCGGATCCTCAAGGTGATGCAATATGTCCGACAGAACTTCCTTTGCCTCGGCCCCGAAGAGAGCTAAATCATGGCCGATGTGGGAACACCTATAACCTCCTCATCGGCCTCAAGATAGGGACCGACATCGAAGGGGAATTTCTAGGTGAAGGACTAAAGAAAGAAAAGAGTTAGACAAGAAGCAACAATGTCATGATAATAGGGACAAAAGTACTTACGTAAGCAGGCCTAGCAGGGGTTGCCAATTATGGAGCACCCTCAGTACAAGAAGCAGCGGCATCATCCTCCACTACAGCCACCGGAAGGATATGAGAGGCTTCCTCTTCAAAACTGCCCAGGGGAAGGCGGGTCCATAGTATCTTGCATTGGCTACATTTAGAACCGATGTTAGCCACGAGGAATACAACAAGAATATAAAACAAGCAAGAATATCTAATGAGGGCTTGGAGCAGCAGGACCCCTAGCATCGGTCACTATGATGATGATGACAGTAGTTGCCACCTCATATGACTGCATCGATAGCATTGGCCGATATAGTAGAGTCGGTAGTTACGACCCCGGTGTATCGGCCCCAATGACGGTTTCCGTGGCAGTGTCTTGAGCAAGTGGGATCATTGGGCGCCAGCAAGGTCATTGGTTAGTTGGTCAAGTGTTCGCACTACTAAATAGGTGGGCAGTGCCGACTGAGGTAAAAGGGGGATGCAATTGAACAAGTGCCTCACAAAAAAATTTTGCGAAGGAAGAATACACTAGATACGATGGGAATAAATCGATAAATTATCTGATTGGAGCGAGCTCTAGTGAATCAGCGGACCACCACATCCGGTGCTTTGTGTTTGTGAGCCGGGGTTTTGACCCGCCTCTTGGTGAGACACTCCGTTGAGGTAGGAGCTCCGCTCACCAAAGAGATAGTGGTCGATATCAGCTCATATGCTATTGGCCAGCCACTCTAACTCATCGACGGAACATCCATCTCCTCCTACATGATGAAAGGATAAGAAAAGAATAGGAGAATAGGAAAAATGGTGAACCGATATGTTACCACAGGAGTCTCATCGGTGAAGCCTAGAAATAACCGCTCACAGTAAGTCTTCGGTTGCCAATCGAATAGGTGCTATTTCCATTCACACCACCATCGAACAAAGTCGGCACAGCTAGTGCCGCAAGTAGACCAGGTGGCAAGATCACCATCGGTAACCTTGTCGGCCAACTAGAGAAGATGATCATATTGCAGATTGTCTCTAACTTCACCACGAACTTGGATTCGGCCGATGAAAAATAGGTGAGGTGAAATTTGGCCGAATCCCAATTACCACGAGCACACTATCGGATGATAGAATTCATAGGAAGCTTTCTGAAGGAGGCTGATGAAATTGATGGGCAAAAGACAAGGAGTGGGGAAAGCTTTAAAAATTCCGATGGATTCCTTGTTCCGTCTCGCATTCTTTAACATAAAATGATGGTGGTATTCATACTAAGATAGGAACTCATATGGGAACCAGATGATTTTTTAATTCAGGAAGCCATCATAGAATCCCGTGAAGCGAAGGCTTAGAGAATCGGGTGACATTCGGAAGCTAGAGCGATAGGCGGCTGCCTCGCCCAAAAATGAACATGGGCAATATGTCGGCTCATCCGATTCAGGGTAATCGGATGGAAATTCCATTGTACCAAGAGGAGGATTGTTGATTACTCCTGAGGTATAGATATTGAGCTAGAGCTGCAAAAACCACCAGGGACTGTTGAAATGGCCGACATAATCGCCAACTGGTAGCCTGGCCGATACCTGGTGGAGAAGATGATAAGTGGCACCAAGGAGGTATCATCCGATAGGAATTTTCTTCTTCGTAGCCAGATGCTCGGCCAAGGGTTGAAGATGAGAGGTTGGGTCTAGAGTTGATACGGAAAAGACAAATCTTTCCATCCAAAGGTTGATGAAGCCAACATGCTCACATGATTCTACACAACCGATTTTCTTATTATGATTCAAGATGTACTTGCTCTTGCCACCGGTTGATTTCACGTAAGGCGGTGGGTTGGCTTGAATCAAAGTGAAAAGGGGGTGCAGGGAGAGACAATATCAAGAGAAGTTAAAGAAAATACATGCAGCAAAGAAAGACTCATCACCATGGCCAAAGACGAAAGCGTTGAGGGCATCAGACTAGAAATAACAAGCGGCGACAAGCAGTGGTTCGTTCTTGTAGGGTTCAGCGAGAGAGATACCAATGCAATAGCTGATGCCAATTTCATATGAAGATAAATGATGGATGACCGATACCCTGAGGTACCAATCATGCTGTTAACACTAAAATGCGCCAAACACACGTACATCAATCCGGTGATCTAAAAGCGTGCAAATATTTAGGAGTAAACCCCTAAACGTAACACAACGCCGACATCACATTCCGACGATCCTTAAATAGTGGTAAGGAAATAACGGAGACACCATGCAATTAACAATATAAAGAAAATATTATTCAATTAACCAAAGTGTAGGGATGAATTAAATTAAACCAGCCAAGCAGCCAATTTGAACCTGACAAAACAGGATTGGTCAGACCGGCCTAGCAGGGCCGGTCAGATCGTTGAGTGCTGGGAGGCCCGATCAGACCGAATGCCCACCATCGGTCAGATCGAACAGGCTGACGGCGGACAATTCACACTTGCCGACACAGGAATGACAGATCTGACACACGCTGGTTAGACCGACAGGTACCTGTCGGTCAGACCAAAGCGGCTGGGAGTTGTCACTTCGCGTTGTCAGCACGCCTGATGACGAATCCAACACACGTCGATCAGATCGAAGTAGCAACGTCCATTAGACCGACAATGCCAGATCAGAACGCAGTAGTCTCCAGTGACCATCTCGTCATGGATAGATTGTGACAAAAGTTCTTGGCAAAGACGAGAAGGATAAAACACTGAAAAAAACACCAGGAAACCAAAGATAATTCAGCCAAGAGACAGAATCACCGGTAAAAACTGATAAAACGATAGGAATCCGTTACGTGGATGAAATGGACGATTCACTGAGAGAACCGACAAGGACTTACCATGATTATGACACGGCGGATGAAGGGCTTACAACGTAAACCCACGAAGATGGACGTGCTGAATTGAATCTAGGGCAAGAAAGTAAATTGAAAAGTAAAGGTACAATTCAAAGAGATAATAGATTGGATCTATTAGGGTTTTGGGGGGGTCTCCTTGAATCAGACTTGCCTCTATTTATAGAGGTTAGGCATGACGTCTTGGGCTTCTAATTTGAGTTTTACACGGGTCCAAGTCATTAAAAAGTAATTAGGGATAAAAAATACCCTTAAATCATATAATTGGACTCGAACATAGATTGGGTTGGTTTGACCGGACTTATGGCCGGTCTGACCGAAGTGGGTCGGTCAGACCGGCAGTACATGGCTGGTCAGACCGGCCTTTGCCAAGACTTAGCATATTTTAGGATAAATTACCGGTGAAACCAAGTGGGGTTGCACTGTGGTTTTTATCTTGTGATGAGTGATTGACAAGTTTTCTTGGTCATGGTGATGAGTGATTGGTGGTTTGCTTGCATCGATGGGATCGATGTGTGAGTGGAGATGTGGAGATTGTGTGCCGATTGGATCGGTGTGCGTCGTGTTTCGTATTTTGTCTTGTCTCATGTGTGCAGGATGGAGATGCTAGCCAACTGTCAATGACGGGTGATCAAGGGTCAAGCCGGGAGCTTGATGCCAGAGGATCAAGGAGGCCGGGTAAAGATGGGGATAATCTTAGGAATACACGTGGAGATAGAGCAATACATGGATGGACAGATGATCGAGACAGCATGTTGACTAAGTCAGCGAAAAGGAGGCCAGTGCAAGTGATCAGGCGGCTCGAGGGGATCGAGAGCGGGAGAGACTTGCTAGTAGCCGAGTTCGCGGATTGGTGTCATGTGTCGGCGATCGGGAAGGCTTTGTCGGTTTTGGCGGAAAATCGTCGTATCAGAAAATGTTTTTAAATTCCAATAAATAGGAATTTATTTGTCTGTTTTAGTCGTCTAGATTAAGTGTAATCTTTTAGTATTTTTCGGAATGTTTAATTCTGAAAAAATATTAAAAATAGGTTAATTGTTGTAATAAATAAATAAGGGTAATTAGGTAAATACTTGGTCATTAAACCCTAATGACATTTTGGGGAATACCTTGATGTGCTTGCCTATATAAAGGACACCATGCCTAGGAGATTAGGTAAACTTTTTGGGGCTGAACACGTGGTTGTCATTTGAGAGAACCTTTTGTCTAAAATTCTTGGTGGCTGAACATTTTAGAGAGGAACATCATTTCAGAAATTTCCATATCTTCTCTCCGTGTTTTGTCGAGTGGTTCCTGTAGCTTGTTTTCTTCAGCCGTATGTCCCGGATTCTCTATAGAGAATCTCTGCAGCAATCAGCTACAGAAGTTGCAGCACGACAAAAACAGATCCTGGAAGAGCTACAACGTCGTCTATGCAAGGAACAGGTGCCTTGTTCTTGTTATTAGAAGCACATTACTGATATTGATTACTTTTGCTTTGGATTTGGTTTTCTCCGAGATTGAGTTTTAGTTCTGATCTTTGTGTATCTGCCGTGGTTATGCTGGTGAGTCTTGAGAAAGTTCCAAAACTTTTGATCAGTAGTTTGGTTCATTAAGTATTGATTTCTGAATTGTTTTAGTTTGGTGCTAATCTGCTACATAAACTTCAATCACCTGATCTGTGTAGCTACAGCACGTCATCAGGATTCTTCAGTCTGTGTCATTCAGTTTTGCTTGGTTTAGCTTTGAGTAGTAATTACTTTTGTCTCTAAGTTTTCTTCATCAAATCATCTCAGAAACCATAAGCTCCTCATCCAATTCTCTCTATTCTCTTCTCAACCATGAGAACCATCAAATCTGGATCAAATAATTCAGCTACTGTTTTTGTTCTTGGGTAATCTATTGTTCTTCATCTGTATTGATTTTGTGCTGGCTGAACAATAGTGCAGCCCTGAGTCAGAAAGCAACATAGTCAGAGTTTTGTTGATGTGCTATCAACAGGTACACTGTTTGTTCTTTTTGATTTGTTCTTGAACTGTTTTTGGATACAGGTATTCAGTGCATGAGCTCATTTGGTGTGAAATTTCTTAGAACCAAACTCACAAGGACTATGGATTGGAATTTCAGATTGCAAACTTTTTGGCTGAGAGTTTTGTGAAGAGATCAAGATTATTCTAGATGTTTCTTCTCTCTCTTCTCTGAATTTGTAGTTGTGTATTGTAGTTTGAAAAATTACTTCATCACTTATGTTTATCATCAAAATGCCATGTACTGTTGAGAGTCAGAAATCATTTGTTCAAATACAATTTGATACAGTTCTCTGATTTCTAAAGCAAGGTGTTTGTTATTCTGAAATTTGGCTCTTAACTGTGATTTGCTTTTTGTGAATCTTGTTATACCTGAACTTTTTCCATGAACTTTAATCATCAAAGTATTTGTGTTCATAGCTCATATTCATCTTCAGTTGCTATGTTATGAACGGTGTTTTCATTGCAATTTTGCACAAGGCTGATAGCTGCTACTAAAATTGTGTGCAAGCACAGATTATAGAAAATTCACTGTATGTTCTATCTTCAAGTTTCTCTAATGTTGTTCATCATCTAGAAAGTTGCCATCATGTGTTTGATTCTGATCTGATACAAAATGTGCAAATAGATCAGCTAGAACAATTTTACTCTGAATCAATTCTGTTTTCAATTTGTTCTCTGAAGTTTCTCAACCGTGCCGGTGTTTCGTTGAGTGACTAAGCTATATCGGCGTTTCAAATACCAACTGAGAAGCGTATTCTAGGGGCTACTGTTGGGGAAAATACTTCATCCCCAGGATCTTCAAAATTACAAGACAAAGACAACTCATAAAGTTCTAAGCCCAAAATTTGTCTCCGCACTGACGAAGGGTTAACGCCAGAGGGTCTGTCCAGACCCCAGTCCGAAGGTACCCTCCGAAGGCTCCACCTCCGCAGTGGAAAACAGCCGAACAGATGGGATGTCTGCCTTATCTACCTTCTTCAGACATACTTTACCATTTTAGCCTTATTAGGGGTACCGTAATAGTTTCCACTATGTCGGTTGTAATTGAGGGGTAAAAAGGTCTTTTCCTTAGAGTTTTTACCTATAAATACCCCCTTCTCATCCTTTAATAGGCATCAAATATTCAAATATTCAATATACAACCTCGAACTACTTCGAGCTATTATCCAGTATGGAGCCTTGAGATAGTCCGCTTCACAAACTCTTCATTTGTTAGTTCTTAATCTTAGAGAACCTATTAGCGTAATATTTTATACCAACAGTTGGCGTTGTCCTTGGGGAACCTAGTTCTAAAAGCTAGTTCTATGCCGCTGACTGTACTTTGAAGAGCACTTGCGGAGGTAGTTTCGGAGTCTAAAGATTATGCGCACCCTTCGGTAAGGGGCTTCCAAGTGTAGTTTGAAGGCCTTTCCTCGCCTTCCCAAATCATTCGAAGTCTTCGGTCTTCGGACCATAGCTTCGTAAGCCATGCCTCCCAAGCGGAGCCTAGCCACCGATCCTCCCCAAAGGTCCGCTCGAACCAACGGTGCAGGACCTTCAGCCATTCCACAAACTCCCGAAGTGGTCATCAGACCTCGAGCACCCAGAGTACCCTGAGTAGCTCCCTCAGTGCTTCGAACTGATTATCCTAGTTCTCAAGACCCGGAGGTCCCCTCCGGAGAAAGCGAAGACCTTCCTGATGATGTGGCTACCTAGGGAGCACAGCTTCAGGAGGAAGTAGCAAGATGGAGGCAAGAGGCTACAGATAGGCTCCGCCCTCAAGCCTTCCCTCTTGCTTCGGAGGTGCATCAAGACGGCGGTCCTGATGATTATCCCGAAGCTCCTCGAGTCCTAAAAGATGCCGAGAATGCTTCCTCCGACGATGAATCCCCGTTGCATCTGGACTTGCAGAAGGTGCCCTTCGACCCCAGGTTCAAAGCCTCGAAGTTGCACAAATACTCAGGTGGGTCCGACCACGGAGAGTTCTCTCGTTCTTATGCCCTGGCAATAGAAGCCAGCGGAGGGGTGCAAAATACAATGGCGAAATGTTTCCCCCTCGCGTTGGATGGTGTGGCTCTCCGTTGGTTTTGGTCTCTAAAGCCAGGATCAATTAGGTCATGGGAGCAGCTGAAAAGGAAGTTCGTGAGTAACTTCTAGGGGACGTTCATAGCCCTGATGTCCATGCGAAGCTTGTTTCAGGTGAAGCAGCAAGCAGGAGAAACCCTTCGGGAGTACTTTACACGCTTCACCCACACCAAGTCCCAGATAAAAGGCTTATCTACCTCTTCGGTAGTGGACGCAGCACGTGAAGGGGTGTTGAACCCAAACCTCCTCAGCAAACTTCACCAGAAGCCGGTGTCATTTGTAGCACAGCTAATGGCATACTTCGAATAGTATGCCAAGGTAGAAGAAGGCTGCCTCCAAAGAACTGTGGTGCCTGCACCAGTACTCCTTCGAGAAGTGAAGATGGAGCCAGAAGTCCCGACTCCTCCGCAAGCCCCCCTCGATAATCGCTTCAATGATCATAGAAGGGGAAATAAGCATTTCTGCTCCGAGGTATTAAATATTGCACCCTCCGCCCCGAAGATGCCTTTCAACTTTCAACAGGCGCAAGCTAACAAGGCTAGTACCTCAAAGCCTCAAGAGAAGACGTCTGGCAGGCGCCAGACCTTCTTCTATTATATACATGGTGAAAATAGAAGCCATGACACAAAAGATTGTAAGTCCATATTGACCCTTCGGGGTGAGTACTTAGGGCGAAGCTCAAGGCGAGGTTCTTCAGATCGGGCCCCTCCAGCAATACGTTTAGAGCCTGTGCAAGCTGTGGTCCGGGCCGACAATCCTAAAATGCTAATGCAGCTCCCGGTGGCCAACATTATGCCACCACCGAAGCAGGAGGATCCCCAAGATCGCGGCAAGCGGGTGGTCCTGCCCATATCCAGAGGGGGGACCCTCGGTAATATGTCAAAGCGGCAGCGGAGGGACTTTGTTCGCGAAGTAGGGAATACAGGGACTTTGAGCTCGGCTGCAGAAATGCCCGAGTGGTCCCATGTACCTATTTCTTTACTGCCCAAGATGCTATAGGGGTGAAATTCCCCGATGCTGACTGAGGAGCCATGTTGAAGAGCATGGGCCTCATGGCTCCAGATGTGATGAGTGATTATCGACGGAAGTCAAAGAGAGGACGTGGAGAGAAGATGAGACCTGTCGTGTCTGGGCTGCATGTGACTCAGGTACACGGGCAGCAAGCGACTGCCGGGTAGAGGGGCCACGAAGTCAGGCTGGCCCAATCTGAGTACATGGGCTAGGAGCGGCAGAGGATCCACTAGTCTGTTGACCGGGATTGACTCAAGTACACAGGCGGCGAGCGATTGCCGGGCTGAGGGAGCCGCGGAATTGGGCCGGCCCAATCCGGGTACCCAGTTCGAAGACGGTGGACGCTTTGTCAGTTTCGGCACAAAACTGATGACCGCTGATCTCGGATCTGACCGTTCTAAGGCGAAGCCGTAGCTGTTACAAAAGCTCTGCATCAGGACAAGTTATCTTTATTTAGAATTTACTATTTTTCCTTTAGGCCCACAGTCTGTGTTTGTCGAGTCTCTAAAAAATCCTAAGGGCATGTTGGTCTTTTCCATTTTTGTTTCAGCGTCTATTTAAACCGTAAGGGTATTTTTGGTTTTTCCTAGTCTATTGGGCTGCCTATAAATAGGGCCCCAATCCCTAGGGTTAGGGTTAACTCATCTAATGAAAATCTGAGTTCAACCACTTTTAGCCTTTCCTCTTTCTCTGTTCATCCCCAAATGTTTGTGCCGCCTGTTGAATCTTTGATCTTGGTTCATATTGTTTGGCGCATCGAGAGCAAACTGCAATAGTCTAGCAGCTACCTAGCTGTTTGTTGCGTCAGGGCATGGGAATCGAAGTTGCAGCACTACACGGCATCTCGTGGTGTCGCATCGGCGTGGTGCTCTCCAGCTAGGAGGCGGAGCTCGCGAGGTGGATGTAGGACCGAAAGTAGCGACCAGAGGGGGGTGAATGGGTGCCTTAAAAATTCTTGCGAATCAATGGCCTTTTCCCAACACCCAACGCACCTCGACTAATAACCAGTTGAAGCTAACAGATCTAAACCAAGAAAATAATCTAGCCTAAAAACAACTGGTGTCCTAAAAGAGAGAACACCAACACAGTGTTCAAAGGCAGATTAATAGATCATTCAACACATGAGTATTCAAGCTTCGTAAAGATAAATCAACATAGGCATTTAATTTAAGTGCACATGAAACGAGAGAAGATCTTACTGTTCAAAGTTGTCTCTAGTTAGATACTTGTCGAAGCCTATTTGAAGTCCTCGTGCGAAGGCTGTAAGCTTGGTCATCAAAGTCTAATCAAAAGCTGACCGAAGCCTAACCGAAGTCTGCTTTGGCTTCATTACACTTCAGAGCTTCTGAGCTTGAAACAGAAAATAAGACAACTTCGAAGCCAACAGAAAAATCGAAGCCTGAAATATATTTTGTTGAAGCCTACTCTGATAACTTTGAGGCCTATCCGTTCAGGTTGTGACCTTCGAAGTGAAAACCACCAAATCACAGCTTGCAAACGAGAAGCTTCAAAGTCAGCCAAAGAAAATTGAGTTGAGGGGTCCACACAACAGAACTAACGCCAGGAAAAAAGAAACACTCCGCAGGTTTTTTCAAGCAACAGACTCCGAACATTTTTCTTGTGAACTCCAAAGCAAACAGAAAATAATTTGAAGCTCCTAATGCACAGCGAAGCCTCGGCGGAGACACCACGAAGACAACCAATGGTACGAGGTACATGCGACCTTCGGATCACTAAGAACTCGGTCAAAGTATCCGTGAGTAAAAGCTCCGAAGTGTGCTTCGCACCGACTTTGCAGTGCCTGGATTGACGTCCGAAGTGCAATGATCACAGCCGGGCTTCGAGCATCACCAGCTAGCACCAAATTGAAGCACGCCACACAGCTGACACTTCTGACCGACACATCAACCGAAACGCCAAGAAAAAGCAATATGCGGCTGACACAACGCTACTGCCACGGGATCTGTTGTGCTAGCGTTGCCAGCAAAGCCAGCCGCACAAAACTTGCTAGGTGTGCTACTATGCTGCTGACTGTAGGAACAGACTAGTCTAGGTAGTAGTTACAGCAGCAATGAGAGAATAGACTATGGCAGAGGAAAAATAGCATCTCACAGAATCAATTTCAGAGGAAGCGTGGAGAAAACGAATGCCAGCGATGAGCTCAGAACAGATGAACACAAAACTGGGCACGCAAAACGATCCAATGGAAAACGAATCAGAACGAGATGCACAACGTCAGGTAGCGGAAGAATAAAACCGATTAGAGATTTCTCTGAAGCAAATCTGGATGCTCGTGACGAATAGTAGCGGTGGAGAGACAACTCCAGGAAAAAAAACACCAAAAGTGACCCAATCTTTGTATTAGGAAAGTAATTTTAGAAAGGGTAACCCTAACCCTAGGGATTGGGGCTCTATTTATAGGCAGCCCAATAACCTAAGAAAATACCAAAAGACCCTTAGGGTTTTTACAGACGCTGAAATAAAATGGAAAAGAGCAAAATGCCCTTAGGATATTTTTAGAGACTCGACTGACAGACTGTGGGCCTAAAGGCAAAATAGTAAACTCCTAATTACAGATGACTTATCCTGAAGCGGAGCTTTCGTAGCGACTACGTCTTCGCCTCAAAACGATCAGATCTGAGATCAGCGGTTGTCAGTTTTGTGCTGAAACTGACAAAGCGTCCACCGACTTTGCACCAGGTACCCGAATTGGGCCGGCCCAATTCCGCAGCTCTCTCAGCCCGACAATCGCTCGCCGCCTGTGTACTAGAGTCAATCCTGGTCAACAACCCAGTGGATCCTTTGATGCTCCTAGCCCATGTACCCGGATTGGGCCAGCCTGACTTCACGGCCCCTCTGCCCGATAGTCGCTCGCTGCCCGTGAACCTGAGTCACATGCGGCCTAGACACAACAGCTCTTCTCTTTGTGTCCTCTTGACTTCCGTTGACAATGACTCATCACATCTGGAGCCATGAGGCCCATACTCTTCAGCATGGATCCTTAATCTCCCCCTTGATGAGTGCATTGTCACCTGAGGAGCCATGCTAAATAGCATGGGCCTCATGGCTCCAGATGTGATGAGTCATTGTCAACGATAGTCAAAGGGGACAAAAGAAGAAGAGATCTGCTGTTTCATGGGCCGGGTGTGACTTAGGTACACGGGCAGCAAGCGACTATCGGGCAGAGGAGGCTGCGAAGTCGGGCTGGCCCAATCCGGGTACATGGGCCAGAAGCAGTAGAAGACCGACTGGGCTGTTGACCAGGGTTGACTCAGGTACATGGGCGGTGAGTGATTGTCGGGCTGAGAGAGCTGCGGAATCAGGTCGGCCCAATCCGGGTACCTGGTGCAAAGTCGGTGGAGGCTTTGTCAGTTTCGTCGCAAAACTGACAACCGTCGATCTTGTATCCGACTGTCCAGAAGAGAAGACGTAGTCGCTATGAAAACTTAGCTTCCGGATAAATCATCTGTATCTCTAGGCCCATAGTCAGTCAGTCGTGTCTGTAAAAATACCTAAGGGCAGTAGAGTCTTTTCCTTTATTCTTGTGTCTGTAAAAACCCTAAGGGGCAGGTGGAATATTCCTAGTGTTGGGAGCCTATAAATAGGACCTCAATCCCTAGGGTTTGGACTACCCTTTTGCTGAAATCAATACCACTCCTTTGGGTCACTTTTTGTCTCTTGCACTCTCTCTCCCTTTCTCTCTTGTTTATGCGCCGCCAGACATTTTTCCCTGTTTGTTTGCCTTGCATTTATTTCATTCCTATAGTTCATCTGAAGCTTCGATTCTCTATCCGAGCGCAGCAAAACTGTAGCAGTATTTGTTGTTTCGATCCACGTGCACAGTCATTGTATTGAGTTTTGGGCTTCGGCTGGCGTCGGTTTTGCTTTTGTTCTTCACGTGCAGAGTACTAGTTCTTGCTGTTTGCAAGTAGTAATCCTCCACTGTAGCAACAGTACTCTTGTGTCAGCTTTTTGCTTTAACTGCTCAACTTTTTGATCGGGTTGACAGGACTGAAGTCTCTTTTCTGGGTGTTTTCTGGCGAAGCCCCTTCTCTGTTCGAAGCCCCTCAGCTCCGTGAGGCAGGCTTCGGTCTAAAATCTTCGAAGGCTTAGCAGAACACTTTGCACTCTGACAGCTTCACATACTTCGATAGTCCTTGCGAAGGTGTTCTCTGTCACTAGCTGTTCGAAGTCGATACTTCGTTAGGCTTCGGAGTTAGCCTCGAAGCTAATCTCACTGATAGACTTCGTTTTGGTCTCTCTGTCGCGTGTCAGCCTTCGATTCTCTATTCGAAGCTCGCTCTTTTCGAAGGTAGAAATATAGGCTTCGAATTTGTTCTCTGTAGTGTGATAGGCTTCGCTTCTTTGCTCGAAGGTCATTCGTCTGTGTGTTGCGTTCGAAGGTTTAGCTCCGAAGCACTTGGTTCGAAGTTGTTGTGTTCGAAGCCTTGCCTTCGAAGTACACACTTCGAAGCAGGCTCCGACCTTGTCACACTTCGCTTCGAAGCTTACTTCACTTTCTGCCACTTCGAACTAGGCTAGACCAAAACATACCTTCGGCATCCTTTCAACAGCCTTCGATAGGCTTCGCAACTGACCTCCGAAGCAGGCTTCGTCACCTACCTCCGAAGCAGGCTTCGATACTTCGAAGCAGCCTTCGTCCAGCGAAGCAGGCTTCGAAGTGTATTGAACAGGAGACAGATTTGAACAGGTAACTTCTCTTCATAGTGCATCGAGATTGCTTCACTGAGAAGTTTTATCTTGCCTAGTCTTGCATATATTGTTTATCTGTCTTTTAGCACTGTTTTGATAGTTCTCTGTGTGTCATCAGCTACTTCTAGGCTAGATATCTTTAGACTTAGGCTATCTATTTATTTTCTGCTGCTTAGTCTTTTGAGGTGCGTTGGGTATTGGGAGCAGGCCATAGATTCAAAAGAATTTTTAAGGCGCCCATTCACCCCCCCTCTGGTCGCTACTTTCGGTCCTACAAGTGGTATCAGAGCCTGGTTAGTGTTTTTCCATACCTTAACCGGTTCTAAACCCCGGTAGAGACCATGACATCTCCTGGCAAGGTCCCGTCCTTGGAAGCCTATGGCTATAACTATTGGAAGACTCGCATGCGAGCCTATCTCATGAGCCAGGGTTCGGACATTTCGGACATTTGCGTTCACACCACGTTTGTCATATTGCTAGTCACTGAGCAGGGTACTGCTGGTATCATTGCTCAGCATCTGAGCAACAGTAAGGCTGTGAACATTCTGTTTTCTAGTTTAGGTCCCACTGAGTTTGAGCGTGTGAGTCATCTCTCCACTGCGAGAGAGATCTGGGATACCCTCAAGGCACACCATGAGGGAACAGCACAGGTCAAGGCTCGGCTCTATCAGACCTACCAGCGTGAATATGAGAATTTCACACAGAAGCCGAGTGAATCTGTTGAGGCTCTATTTGGTCGTTTTCAGTCGATCATAAACAAGCTTCGAGACAACAAGACTGAGGGAGCTCAGTTAGTCTCAGATCACGAGCAGGCGCTCAAGGTTCTCCATACCTTGGACCGAAAGATCTGGGAGATCAAGGTATCCTCTATCGTTGAGAGCACTTCTTACGATACCTTGACCATTTCTGAGTTGTTTAGCAAGCTGAAGGCCACTGAGGTAGATATCCAGCTGAGATCAAATCTCACTGGTTCTGGATCAAAATCCCTGGCCCTTGCTACACCTTCTGTTGATCCCTCTCCTGTGAGTTGTGTTGGGTTCTCTTTGATGTCTATCACTGAGGACCAGCTAGAGTTATTGGGAGATGATGATTTGTTTCTTTTTAACAACCGGGTGCGTCGTGTCTATGATAAGAGAATGTTCAAAAGACACGGCACAAAATCCAGATGCTTTGAGTGTGGTGATCCAGGACACTTCATCGCCGACTGCCCCAAGCGCAATGGACACAAGAAGGGCAACGGTGGCAGCTTCCATGACTCCGGCAAGCACGAGAGCTCATCCTTCAACAAGGGCAAGCCGAAGACCCGATTCTTCAAGAAGGCCCTAAAGGACTACCGGCGAGAGAACAAGAAGCACGACAAGGCCTTCTTCATCGAGATGGAGAAGAGCTACTCCAAGCAGTCCACGTCTTCTTCCTCTTCATCGAGCTCAAGCGATGAGGAGATCGCCATCAGAAAGGGGAAGGACAAGGATGATCCGGCGGGCCTCTGCTTCATGGCCTTCGGAGACAAGCCGAAGAGCCGCTCACACCAACACCGAAGATCCCGCAAGAGCTTCTGTTCAATGGCTCTTGGGGATAAGGAAGAAAAGAGCTCCTCCGACGACTCCGACGACGACAACAAGGTATCATCCTACGAGCGCGAAATCGTTGATTTACTTGAGAGCAATCGTCAGGAGTTGAAATATCAGGAAAAACTGCTTAGGGGGGCTAAGAAGAGGATAGATGAGTTAGAGAGTGAGCTTGTCGTGGCCAACGGCAGAATTGAGAGTCTATCTTCTTCCCCTTGCTTGGGTGATAGCAGTGAGTGCCCGAAGTGTGAGGTGCTTCTGTGTGACCTGTCGACTCTGAAGTACAAGTACACAGAAAGGGTTGATGAGAGGGATGCTTTGGCCACTGAGCTTGAAAGCGCTTAGCTGGAGCTGAAAGATGCTCAAGCCACTATCGTCGCACCCTGTGTTGATTGCCCATCTCATCTAGCTGTCTTAGCTGAGCTGAAATCCAAGGGCGATGAACAGTTGGGTGATTTGGAGAGGTTGAGAGCTGAGCTTGTGCAGACTAGGCTAGAGCTTGAGACATTGTCAGTTCCACCCACTGTCTGTGAGAACTGCCTGTCTCTTAGAATGGAATTGATTAAGCTAAAAGCCGAGAAGTCTGTTCAAGTAGAGAGTGAGTGTGAGACCTGGTTGTCTCAGGTGGAGGTTCTAGCTTCCTTGAGAGAGGAGCTAGCAGATTCTCAGAATGAGAACTTTTACCTCCGTTCTATCCTGAGTTGGATCAGTGCCAGAGAGCCACAGCTCGGCATGATGATCCAGCAGTTCAAAAGGCAGGATGGGTTTGGAGTAGGTTACACCTACACCAAGGCTGACTTTGAGAGTGCCATCAGCCGGGCAGTGGAGTGGAGTAAAATGACTCCAGAGCAGAGGTATCCTAAGACTCACTCCATTGAGTCTTCCCAGGCTTGTCAGCCCAAGGATGGAGTGATCCATGAACCACCTAAAGCTCCACCCAAGAAACCTATCTGGGTTCCAAAGCCCAAACACCTCCACACTTCTCTTGACTCTCTTCCTGGACCCTCTCAGCCCAAGAAGACCACACCAAACACTACCAAGCCCAAGAATCCTAAACCTCAACCACATCCCAAGAAGCCCACCTATCATTGTGAGTATTGTCAGAGAGACGGGCATCTTGCGGAGTTCTGCTTCAGAAGGAAGTGGGTTGAGAGAGCAGAGAGGGCTCGTAGTGAACAGGAGCAGTTCTACCAGCAGGGTGGTAGACTGCATGTTCCTCGGCGCGGAAAGAGGCTGGAGGCCAGGCCGCGTCGTGTAGGTGGTGGTAGAGGAGACGGCCTTCTTGCCCGTGCTCCAGTTGGTGGTGTCCGTTCCGGTAGAATTCCAGACCATGTTGGCTACAGTTCTGGACCTCGTGGACGCAGGGTTAGGCAGAACCGAGGACCGCGCTTTGAGCCGCGTTTTGGTCCAAACTCTTTTGATGGTTTTCGCTTTCCATCTTTTGAGCAGATGGCTCGACACTGGTTTAGCTCTTTTGCTAAACCTGTTGCCGGACCATTTGCTCCCACTTACAGCCACTGATTGTGCAGGACCGGGGACTGGAGGATGTTTGGATCATGGACTCAGGATGCTCTCGCCACATGACGGGACATCGCATATGGTTCTCCAGTCTCACTCCCCCGAGCTCCAAAGAATACATCACGTTCGGGAACAGCGGTCAAGGGAAAGTAAGTGGCATAGGCTCAATTCGCATTTCAGATCATTTCTCTTTGAAGAATGTTGCTTTGGTTAAAAATTTGAACTTCAACTTGATTTTTGTTTCGCAACTTCTTGACGATGGTTTGGAAGTGTGTTTTAAGAAGGGTAATTCTTCTGTGGTTGATTCTAGAGGGTCTTTGATTTGCCAGATTTTACCATTCGGCAAAGTTTTTCGAATTGACTTCTCTAGTTCTTTTGGCCCTTCTCGCTGTTTGATTGCTGGATCTTCTTCTGAGCTCTGGAAGTGGCATAGGAGGTTAGGTCACTTGAGTTTTGATCTGCTAGTCAGGTTAAGCTCTATGGACCTCATTCGAGGATTGCCCAAGCTTAAGATGGAGAAGGATCTAGTTTGTCATCCCTGTCGTCATGGGAAAATGGTTGCCGCTTCTCACTCACCTGTGACTCAGGTGATGACTTCGTATCCAGGCGAGCTTTTACATTTGGACACTGTAGGTCCTGCTCGGGTACGCTCAGTTGGCGGGAAGTGGTATGCACTTGTGATTATTGATGAGTTTTCTCGATTCTCGTGGGTTTTCTTTTTGGAGTCTAAGGATGAAACGTTTCAGTTTGTTCATGGCCTGATTTTGAAGCTGAAGAATGAGAACAATGGTCGGATGCAAGCAATTCGCTCCGACAACGGCTCTGAGTTCAAGAACTCTCAGTTCGCCAGGGTCTGGACCATCAGTTTTCTTCTCCTTACACTCCCCCACAGAACGGCGTTGTGGAATGAAAGAACCGCACGCTAGTCGAGATGGCCAGGACGATGCTCGATGAGCACAGGACTCCTAGGCGTTTTTGGGCTGAAGCCATGAACACAGCTTGCAATCTGGCCAACCGCATTTTTCTTAGAGCTTACCTTGGTAAGACATCATATGAACTGCGGTTTGGCAGACAGCCCAAGGTGAGCCACTTGCGAGCGTTTGGTTGCAAGTGCTTTGTGCTCAAGAAGGGAGGGCACTTGGACAAGTTTGAGTCTCGTTGCTGGGATGGTGTTTTTCTTGGCTACGCTTTGCATTCTCGAGGTTTTCGTGTTTGGAACCTCGAATCCCAGCTACTTGTCGAGACTTGTGAGGTTTCATTTGATGAGTCCTTGCCTTCTTTGACTCCTTCTTTTGAGCTTTCTGGTGATGATGAGCTCGGAGAGTCCATTTTCGAGGAAGATGAGGATACTCCAGCTGCTGATGAGGGTGGGCCTTCTGCATCCCCCGCAGAGCACACACCTTCTGACACTTCGACTGATGATGAGGGCGGACCTCTGATCACTTCTTCCACTACGATCGAGCCCCCTCGGTCGAGTCCAGAGGTGCCTGCTGCTGACTCCGGTGAGGTGACTTCAGATCACCAAGGAACCCGAGCAGTTTAGCGTGACCATCCCTCAGAGCTCATCATAGGTGATTTGACTGAGAGAACTTTGCGTTCATCTACCTCTCTTGCTGTGTTTGCTGAATCTGCATTTGTTGCATCTTTTGAGCCCAGAGACATTTCTCATGCTCTTTCTGATTCTAATTGGATTAATGCTATGCAAGAAGAGCTAGAGAACTTTGTCCGCAATCGGGTTTGGACATTAGTTGAGCCGCCACCAGGATGCAACCCCATAGGCACCAAGTGGGTATTCAAGAACAAACAAGGTGAAGATGGGGTTGTGGTGCGCAACAAGGCTCGACTAGTTGCCCAGGGTTATTGCCAGAAAGAAGGTATTGACTTTGAAGAAACCTTCGCTCCTGTTGCCCGTCTTGAGTCCATTCGTATTCTTCTAGCTTTTGCCGTTTCGAAGGGTTTTAAGCTTTTTCAAATGGATGTTAAGAGTGCTTTTCTGAACGGGTACATAGAAGAGGAGGTTTATGTTAGGCAACCCCCCGGTTTTGAGAACCCTAAGTTTCCTCGACATGTTTTTAAGTTGCACAAAGCTTTATACGTGTTGAAGCAAGCCCCCAGGGCTTGGTATGACCGGTTGAAGCAATTTTTGTTGGGGAAGGGCTTTGTAATGGGTTATGTGGACAAAACTCTTTTCTTGCTCAGAGATGCTTCAGATTTTTTAGTTGCTCAGATTTACGTGGACGATATTATTTTTGGCGGTACTACTAATGATCTTGTGTCCAAGTTTTCTAAGCAGATGCACAGTGAGTTTGAGATGAGCCTCATGGGTGAGCTCAAGTACTTCTTAGGGCTCCAGATCAAGCAGACCAAAGATGGCACCTTCATCCACCAAGGTAAGTACACTCGCGACATGCTTAAGAAATTTGACTTTAGTGGTGAATTGAAGCCGCAGATGACCCCGATGGGCACTTCTGGGGGTCTGGACAAGGATGAGAGCGGCGTCAAGGTCAATGAAAGGGAGTTTCGAGGGATGATCGGTTCGCTGTTGTACTTGACGGCAACAAGACCGGACATTCAGTTTGCTGTGGGACTTTGCGCATGTTTTCAGTCTTCACCACGCGCGTCTCACCGGCAGGCTGTCAAGCGCATCTTCAGGTATCTCACTTATGCTCCCGATCTTGGTCTTTACTATTCAGCTTCATCATCTCTCGATTTATCTGGCTTTTCGGATGCCGACTTTGGTGGGTGCCGTTTGGATCGCAAGTCGACTTCCGGTACTTGCCAGTTTCTTGGTTCTTCTCTTGTCTCTTGGTCTTCTCGAAAGCAATCTGGAGTTGCTCTTTCGACCACAGAGGCTGAGTACGTAGCTGCTGCTAGCTGCTGCTCACAGTTAGTTTGGATGATTTCCACTCTGTGAGATTTTGGGTTGTTCTTTCCTACCAGGGTTCCATTGTTTTGCGATAGCACCAGTGCTATTAGTGTAGGGAAAAACCCGTGTCTCCATTCAAAAACCAAACATATTGATGTGCGCTTTCACTTCTTGCGGGATCAATATGAGAAAGGTATCTTTGACCTTGTTCATGTTGATACCCATCATCAGTTGGCTGACATTTTCACTAAACCCTTAGATCAGTCTACATTTGAGCGTTTACGAGGGGATTTGGGTGTTGTATATCCTTTTTAGGATATTTTGCGTTAGTTTTTTCTTTCTTCTTTACTCTTTTCTTGAGTCTTTCTGTGTGTGTTCATATCTTGCATATTCACATATCACACTTTTGAGCTTGCTTCTGTTATATGATTGAACTGGTTTACTCATTCTAGCTGGTACATGCTTTTGATTACTTGTCGATGATCATGCTTTGCTTCAGTTCAAATGATATGTCTGATATTCGTCATATGCATGGCTTTTATGCTTTAAAATTGAAAAATGATCACCTTTGCTTCTGGTAACTAGCATGCGTAGGCTGAATGTTCTTGCTATCTGTTACATGCCTTGTAGCTAGTTTCTGACTTAGATGCAAATATGCAACTGGGACATCTGTATGCTTTAAACATGGAAATGTGCTATAAAAATGATGAAAATTCGAGAACAATGAAAATTCCATGCCTTTTTGTGCATAACTTGAAAAGATCCAGGTGGGTTTGCTTTGTCGCATTACATTTGTTCTGGACTGCATACCATAGCACTTTGGTATGAACTAGGACAGTGTAGTGTATGCCAAGACCAATGTCTTAAGCTTCTGATGGTCCAGATCTGGCCTAGGCTTGACTTGGTCGGTCAGCATAAGGTTTGGCATGCAAATAACCCCTGGCAAAAATGAAAAAGGAAAAAGAAAAAGCTTGAAAATTGAAATGATAACAAGTTTGCTGAAGCACTTTGTTTCTGAACAAAGCTTATCTTGGTAGATATCAGTTAGCTTTTGCATTCATGTTTTACCTTGCTTGTTTTACTGGAAAATGTGGTGATGCTTTTTGTTTGCAAAAACTGAAAAATGTGTGCTAATGACTTTCTTTAGATATCATCTGTTGCACTGGTCATGCCATGTGTCTTAGACAGTATCTCTTTTGTTATACTTGTTAGATGCTGTAATTGCAGTCAATCATATTTGAGAAGCATGCTTTCTACACTCCTTATGCACTCCAGTTGAATTCACTACATATTTTGAGGGGGAGTTGCATTTCATGGGGAGTCTGTGTCTCTATTGAGTGCTTGATGAGTTCACTTGTCAACAATGGGGAGAAAATTTGGGATCAGAGTTTAAGGGGGAGTTTTTACTCTGTTGATCCATAATGACCACTTCTTGCTTTTGTTTGGCTTTCGGTCATTAGGGTTAAACTTTTACCTTATTTTTTTTCTTCTTCTTTGTTTTCTTGTGTTTTGTTTTCGTGTTTCCACATTTGTTCGCAGGTGCTAAAGAGCTGAAGAAGAGGAGTGTTGACAATGCACTCATCAAGGGGGAGATTGAGGAGCCATTCTGAATAGCATGGGCCTCATGGCTCCAGATGTGATGAGTCATTGTCAACGATAGTCAAAGGGGACAAAAGAAGAATAGATCTACTGTTTCATGGGCCGGGTGTGACTCAGGTACATGGGCAGCAAGCGACTGTCGGGCAGAGGAGGCTGCGAAGTCGGGCTGGCCCAATCCGGGTACATGGGCCAGAAGCAGTAGAAGACCCACTGAGCTGTTGACCAGGGTTGACTCAGGTACACGGGCGGTGAGTGATTGTCGGGCTGAGAGAGCTGCGGAATCAGGCCGGCCCAATCCAGGTACCTGGTGCAAAGTCGGTGGAGGCTTTGTCAGTTTCGGCGCAAAACTGACAACCGTCGATCTTGTATCCGACTGTCCAGAAGAGAAGCCGTAGTCGCTACGAAAACTTAGCTTCCGGATAAGTCATCTGTATCTCTAGGCCCACGGTCAGTCAGTCGTGTTTGTAAAAATACCTAAGGGCAATAGAGTCTTTTCCTTTATTCTTGTATCTGTAAAAACCCTAAGGGGCAGGTGGAATATTCCTAGTGTTGGGAGCCTATAAATAGGACCTCAATCCCTAGGGTTTGGACTACCCTTTTGCTGAAATCAATACCACTCCTTTGGGTCACTTTTTGTCTCTTGCACTCTCTCTCCCTTTCTCTCTTGTTTATGCGCCGCCAGACATTTTTCCCTATTTGTTTGCCTTGCATTTATTTCATTCCTACAGTTGATCTGAAGCTTCGATTCTCTATCCGTGCGCAGCAAAACTATAGCAGTATTTGTTGTTTCGATCCACGTGCACAGTCGTTGTATTGAGTTTTGGGGTTCGGCTGGCGTCGGTTTTGCTTCTGTTCTTCACGAGCAGAGTACTAGTTCTTGCTGTTTGCAAGTAGTACTCCTCCACTGTAGCAACAATACTCGTGTGTCAGCTTTTTGCTTTTACTGCTCAACTTTTTGATCGGGTTGACAGGACTGAAGTCTTTTTTCTGGGTGTTTTCTAGCGAAGCCCCTTCTCTGTTCGAATCCCCTCAGCTCCGTGAGGCAGGCTTCGGTCTAAAATCTTCGAAGGCTTAGCAGAACACTTTGCACTCTGACAGCTTCACATACTTTGATAGTCCTTGCGAAGGTGTTCTCTGTCACTAGCTGCTCGAAGTCGATACTTCGTTAGGCTTCGGAGTTAGCCTCGAAGCTAATCTCACTGATAGACTTCGTTTTGGTCTCTCTGTCGCGTGTCAGCCTTCGATTCTCTCTTCGAAGCTCGCTCTTTTCGAAGGTAGAAATATAGGCTTCGAATTTGTTCTCTGTAGTGTGACAGGCTTCGCTTCTTTGCTCGAAGGTCATTCGTCTGTGTGTTGCGTTCGAAGTTTTCTGTTCGAAGGTTTAGCTCCGAAGCACTTGGTTCGAAGTTGTTGTGTTCGAAGCCTTGCCTTCGAAGTACACACTTCGAAGCAGGCTCCGACCTTGTCACACTTCGCTTTGAAGCTTACTTCGCTTTCTGCCACTTTGAACTAGGCTAGACCAAAACATACCTTCGGCATCCTTTCAACAGCCTTCGACAGGCTTCGCAACTGACCTCCGAAGCAGGCTTCGTCACCTACCTCCGAAGCAGGCTTCGATACTTCGAAGCAGCCTTCGTCCAGCGAAGCAGGCTTCGAAGTGTATTGAACAGGAGACAGATTTGAACAGGTAACTTCTCTTCATAGTGCATCGAGATTGCTTCACTGAGAAGTTTTATCTTGCCTAGTCTTGCATATATTGTTTATCTGTCTTTTAGCACTGTTTTGATAGTTCTCTGTGTGTCATCAGCTGCTTCTAGGCTAGATATCTTTAGACTTAGGCTATCTGTTTATTTTCTGCTGCTTAGTCTTTTGAGGTGCGTTGGGTATTGAGAGCAGGCCATAGATTCAAAAGAATTTTTAAGGCGCCCATTCACCCCCCCTCTGGTCGCTACTTTCGGTCCTACATCAGCACTTCTCTTTATCAGCTCTTCAGTACCTGCAACACATGTGGAGACACGAAAACAAAACACAAATTCTCTTTATCAGCTCTTCAGTACCTACATCTACTCTCTCTGTGTACCTGGACTTAAGGGTCATCAGGTCACACAACAACACCTCACAGTTAGGGCACTCACTACTATCACCCAAGCAAGGGGAAGAAAACAGACTCTCAATCTTGCCATTTGCCATGGCAAGCTCACTCTCAAGCTCATCTATCCTCTTTTTAGCCCCTCTAAGTAGTTTCTCCCGATAGTTCAACTCCTGACGGTTCTGTTCTAGTAAATTAACAACTTCTTGTTCATAGAAATATACCTTTTCATCGTTGTCGTCGTTGGAGTCATCGGAAGAGTCCTTTTCTTCCTTATCCCCAAGAGACATTGAACAGAAGCTTTTGTGGGGTCTTCGGCTGTGACGCGAGCGACTCTTCGGCTTGTCCCCGAAGGCCATGAAGCAGAGGCCTTTCGGATCATCCCTATCCTTCCCCTTCTTGATCACGAACTATTCATCACTTGAACTCGAAGATGAGGAGGAAGACGAAGATCTCTTGGAGTAGCTTTTCTCCATCTCGGTGAAGAAGGTGTTGTCTCGCTTCTTGTTCTCATGCCTATAGTCCTTCAGAGCCTTTCGAAAGAATCTTGTCTTGGGCTTGCCCTTTGTGGAAGTGGAGTTATCGTACTTGCCAGAGTCGTAGGAGTTACCGTCGGTTCCCTTCTTGTAGCTCTTCCACTTGGGGCAGTCGGCGATGAAATGACTTGTATCACCACACTCAAAACATCCGGATTTTGTGCCGTGTCTCTTAAGCATTCTTTTATCATAGACACATCACACCCGGTTGTTAAACAAACACAGATCATCA
This sequence comes from Zizania palustris, assembly GCA_019279435.1. NCBI lineage: Eukaryota > Viridiplantae > Streptophyta > Magnoliopsida > Poales > Poaceae > Zizania > Zizania palustris. The sequence continues at coordinate 51,371,387 of JAAALK010000080.1, forward strand.
TCTTCTAGCGAATCAACCTGATCCTCGAAGATAGACATCAAAGAAAATGCAGTATAACTCAAGGCAGTAGGATCAGCAGATAGTGTCGCAAGTGCCAGAGTCTTTGAGCCAGAACCAGTGAGATATGATCTCAACTGGATATCAACCTCTCAGGCCTTGAGCTTACTAAAAAGCTCTGCGATAGTCAAGGTATCATAGGAAGCGCTCTCAACAATAGAAGAAACCTTGATCTCCCAGATCTTAAGGTCCAAGGTATGAAGAACCTTGAGCGCCTGTTCATGATCTGAGACCAGCTGATCACGCTCGGCCTTGTTGACCCGCAGCTTGTTAATGATTGACTGAAAACGACCAAATAAAGCCTCAAAAGTCTCACCCGGCTTCTGTGAGAAATTTTCATACTCACGCTGGTAGGTCTGATAGAGCCTAGCCTTGACCTGAGATGTCCCCTCATGGTGTGTCTGGAGGGTTGCCCAGATCTCTCGAGCAGTGGTGAGATGGCTAACACGCTCAAACTCACTAGGACCTAGACCTGAAAATAGAATGTTCACCGCTTTGCTATTGTTCTGATGCTGGGCAATAATATCAGCAGAAGTACACTCAGCAATAGGAAGTATAGTAAAAGTAGGGTGAGCACAAATATTCCAAATGTCCGAGCTCTGGCTCATAAGATAGTGTGGCGCCCCGATTTATCAAAATCGAGACATTATTGAATTTCCATAGAAAAACAATAATAACAAGAGGTTCATCATGCGACAATCGTACATACGACAAGTATTCATGGCACACAGACCATATTTATTACATCAGAGTAAAATTAAATAAGTAAATAAAAGCATGACGAACGTCTTCTTCAGGATCTTCTCTTGACTGGGTCGCTACTCCAGACCATCTTCGTCGTAGGCATCCTCTGAGGTGTTCAACGGGTATGAGTACAAAAAGTACTCAACAAGCCACCGCAAATGCAAGTAATAATGCAGGATAATAAACAAGGAAGGGTAATGGCTAACAGTGCGGAAAAGTACATTTTCAGTTATTGCATTTAGTGTAATCAAATTTTATCATGCGGAAATATAAACATGAACATCAATAACATCATCTAACTCGAGGAGTACGTTTTACCTCCTCACACCACAGTCCTTACATGTCAACCAACATGCACATCCATATTCAAGTAATCTAACTGTGGGATGTCAGGCAACCCGCCCTTGACCGTGGGCTCGGCTTTTCGAAAAGATTAATGACTCTGATCAGAGATGTACTACTGTACCCACAAGGCACGCACTCATCCAAAACGAGATGACCCATACCACGGGAACTCGTGCCAAAACCTCAGCATGAAATGCTCCAAGCGATAACCACCCACTCTAGGTTTCGCCGGCGCGCCGGGCCGCATCCCGGCTAACGTCGCACCCCCTTTTGCGCCACATTGGTACAAGCCACCCATAGGTGCTGCTTGACCCATCTCCAAATGGTGGCCTCGTGTAACACCCTAGAAATTAAAAGGAATAAAGTAAAAAGAAAAATAATATTCAAATCAGTTTTGATTTATTATTAAAGGAAAAATCCCAAAAGAACCCAAATAAAGCCAAACAGGGAGAAATACTTGAAATCTGGACTTAAAAATTTTATGAGATGAACTAGAGACCAAAACATAATTTTAGGAATTTTTACAAATTTTTATCAACAGTGATTCAAACCTTAATCAAATATTCGAATTTCTGGAATTATTTTAAATCGAAAATCAATTTTAAATCCTTAATGGGCCTCAACCCCGAAACTTCCCCCAACGGCCTTCTTGGCCCAGCCCATGGCCACCCACCCACTGACAGGAGGGGCCCGCCTGTCGGCGCACGCCTCCCCTCTCTCCTCCCACCCGCGCCCCGCCTGGTCCCACCGGTCAGCCCCCGCCGCGCCACTGACCGCCCGGACCCGCCGCTCAGCCCTTCCATTTCTGTTTCGACCACTGACAGGTGGGGGCCACCTGTCAGGATCTTCTTCCCCGATGGAAGGGGATCCCCTCCCTCCCGCCGGCGACCCCCACCTTCCAAATCCGCCGCCCCGTATTCGATTTCGCCAAATCAACCGAGGGATCGCCTTCTCCGATCGCCGGGGATCTCATTCCACCGATAGCCACGCGTTTCTACCGCTTAAGGAAGCTAACCGAGCCAAAGGAAAGCCTCGCCGGAGTTAGGAATTAAACCTTCGGGTTTCCTCGGTTTTGCCTTCCATTCTCGCCGCCGGTGACCCCTATATAAACCCCTCTGGCCTCCGCACTCAGTCCACACCGTAGCCACCCAAGCCGAGCGAGAACAGAGCGCCCAATTTCCGTTTTTCGGGTTTCCCCTCTGCTCCGCCTCCGGCGAGCGATCGCCGCCGCCTCCGGCCTCCCCTACCCTAGACACCGCTCCCATCGGGTCCGCCGTCGTCCACCCGTCCTCGGCCACGCCTCCATCAGTCGTGAAGGCCACCGGATCGCCGTCGCCGTCGAGCTCCCGAGGAGACCTCACCGTCTACCCTCGCCGTCGTCGCCGTCCGTCGCCCACCTTCACCGCCGAAGGTACCATCGTGACCCCCTTGCTCCCCGCATTCCATTTCTGGCCCTAGCTAGGCCCCTAGGCCCCCGCCGTCGCCGCCATGGCCGCACCCGAGGTCGCCGTCGCCGGAGACGAAGGGTAAACTACCCTCGTCACCATGTGCCGTGCCGGAATTCATCCGAGCCGCACGATCCCGCACGGACGATCCAGATTAGATCCTACAGGATCTAATCTGAGCCCTCAGATCCGGTCAAACCGGTATCTTTTAATCTGGGCCGTCGATTTCTATTTAAAAGTTTGACTCAATCCCGTGCGTCCACGTATACCCCTTCGTCACGTTTTAATCTGGGCCGTTGAAAATCATTTAAAACCCCCGCCTCGGATCTGGCCGCTGGATCCAGATCCAACGGTCCAGATCCGATCGGTCCACGCGCATAGTCACGGGTTCACGGTGAGCCTGGTTCACCGTGGACCAGGGACTGTTTTTCTGTTTAAATAAAATTCAGAAAATAGTTTAAACTTCAAAAATTCATATCTTGCTCATTTTAACTCCAAATTTCACCATTCAAATTTTGTTAGAACCAGAATATTATTCTCTACACATTAATGCAATAAAAACAGTATGTTTCTGTTACCCAAAATATTATTACTAAATAAATGAATAAAAATCCCTTAGGGATTAAAATTAATAATATAGTAAATAAATTAGGAAAAATCCTAAAATATTAAACTTTACTATTTTATACAAAACTCAGAATATTAGGATATTACTTCACATAAAAACACCCACAAACTATGTATGTTCTTTTATTTGGTGAATTTTATTTGTTTATTGAATGTACTGTTTCTTTTCCGTAACGAGAAGACTACGAGTTTGTCGAGGAGCAGGAGTTCTACCCCGAGGTTCCTCCATCCCCATTTGCTGAGCAAGGCAAGTCATCGACCACCTCTGTGGAAACAGTTGATCATATTGAGCCCATGTTTTAATAAACTATCGCTATAACTCATAGGTTAATATTGCATTAGTCCAATAATCCAGCCTTACACTTATATTTATTAGATCCCCGTCCTTGTGTGCAAACCCAAGCCATGCTTATTGAGCCTTAACTCCTTGTCACTCTACCAATATTATATTAGCTAGTGCCCAATGTACCGGCACAACTGCTATAGGATATAAAGAATGAGTCGTAGAGTAGATGAATTCTGGTATATGAAATACCCTGTTATTCTTGTCTCTGGACTCTGTTGGAGTTAGGTATGTTATAAGTATGGTGGGTTCCGGGTGCAAGCTCGGGTTTTGGTATGTCGCACCCGGGGCACTATAAGGACCGGTCTGCGGGATCTGTTGCAAAGCACTTCCGTACCAACCACAAGTCTAATGGGTGAGTCCTAACTGGAAGTGTGGAACACTCCGTCTCACGGCACCATAGTGGAGGGGGCAAGGGGCTAGCCCTCAGGGCGCCTTGTACCGACGATGGCTCAAGAGGGGGTATTGTGGAAACTCGACATGGCGAGACACGGTACGAAACCTATAAGAGGGTGCTGTTGAGTCGGGGAAGACCATATGGAAGGTTTTGGCACGAGTTCCCGTGTAATGGGTCATCTCGTTACACTTCGGTGTAGGTGATGAGTGTGTGCCTTGTGGGTACAGTGGTACATCTCTGATCAGAGTAATTCAATCTTTTCGAAAAGCCGAGCCCACGGTCAAGGGCGGGTTGTGTGACTACTCGCAGTTAGTTTACAATTTTTTGAATGGATGAGTTATTCATGGCATGTAAGGACTGTTGTGCGGGGAGGTAAAATGTACTCCTCGAGTTAGAAGATGATGATGATGCATTCACATGTTTACTTTTCCGTACAAATAAAATGCTCACATTAAATGCTTTACAAATATGCTGCTTCCGCTAAACTAGCCACTATCTCCCTTGTTATTATCTTGCATTTATAATTGCATTCGGTGGCTTGCTGAGTACATCTGTACTCACCCCGTTGACTTACACCATCAGAGCCAGTCTACTATGAGGAGGATGAAGGTCTGGAGTAGCGACCCAGTCAAGGCGAGACTGGAAGGAGGCGTTCATCTAGGGCCCTTATTTTATTAGTTTCTCTTCATCTTTATTCACTTTTGTATTAATGCGGTCTACGAACCGTGAATGATTTGCCCGTATTGTACGTGGTCGTGTGATGAACGTCTTGTTTTATTGATTTTCTATGGAATTTCAATAAAGTCCTGATTTATTAAATCGGGGCGCGACAAGATGGTATCAGAGCCGACTTGACTGTAGGAAGCCAAACAGACCTGACCTTAGGACTTATATATATATCCACTATATTTTACAAAAGATCACTTATCCTCTCATCTTCCGAGGTTTTTCACAAAATTTTTCTCTCTTTTGTAGATGCCGGTTCACACCATGAGCGGGACTCTTCGTGACGAGGCCGGATTCATCCGCGAGCTTCGCGTGCTCGTCGACTTTTTGGGGTTTCCCCATGAGCCTGCGTTCCACGGGATTTTTCCCGATGCGAACGAGAGCTACTGCGAGGTCACGGTTGTGATCCGCCCCTCTTCCACGCAGCCACCTTTCTACACCCATGGAGTTGGAGGACCTTCATTCGTGGTGGCCAGCCAGCGAGCCGCTCTCCAGTCCCTCGCCGAGCTTCGCCTGGTCTACGACTGCCACCTCCGCGACACCGTCTACCGCTTCATGCCCATGCGCACACCCGGGAGTCACCGCAGCATCTACATCAGCCCCCTCACCCAGAGCAGCTCCGCCATCACCCGCACGATGAGACTTTTGGAGGCCATGGATAACCTCCACACAGAGGCCGTCCTCGACGCAGACAGCCAGCACGACACCATCGACTTCTACCGCCACACTTCGGAGAACCTGACCAGAGAGAACGCCGAGCTCCGTCGACAGCTAGAGCAAAACCCGCTGTTGACCCTTGAGGTAGAGGAGTTGAGACGTCAGAACGAGCTTCTGCGCCAGGGCGCCATGGTCCACGCCCAGCTCCGTCAGCAGCTCAGAGAGTTGAAGAAGGACATTGAGGAGATCGCACCTCTTCCGCCTCGCCGGAAGAAACCCATTCAGACTCCCACAGTGAGGCCCAAGAGGATCTCCCGCAGCGCACCACCCGCCGGACCATCCAGTTCCTCGACCCCGCCCGTCTCCCACGAGCTCGAGATCGAGCCGTCCCCCGAGCTGCCTTAGACGTAGTATTACGATTGATTGTTTTCTTTTTATTTTGATTGCTTGTATTCAACATTCATGTCAAAATATAAGGCATGAATGAGGAAATAAATAAGTGTAACCGCAAGAACGGTATTCTTTTGAAATAAATATAAAGAAGTTCACCCAAAATAAATATGTGTACATTGGAAATTCCAGGATGACCAACACCCAGGGATTAGACGCTCCTCAGAACGGAGGGGAGAGTGGCAACCTGCCACAATGGGGAGCCACCGGGCAGAGGCAGGCCCCGGTCGCCAACCACCCCACCTTGGCTGAGATGATGGCCACTCAAAATCAGTTGGTCTCAGCCCTTCTGCACCAGATGCAGCAGCAGCAGCAACAAATGCAAGAGCAGCAGGCTCACTTCTTTCGCCTCCACCAACAGCCCGAGCTGCCCCGACCCGCCACACCAGCTCCCGCTCCCACAACTCAGCTCTCGGAGTTCCTCCGAGTCCGCCCACCGACTTTCTCAAGCACCACCAACCCCATGGAGGCTGGGGATTGGTTGCGGGCGATCGAGAAGAAACTCGATCTCCTGACCTGCACTGAGCAGGAGAGGGTGGCCTTCGCCACCCACCAGCTTCATGGTCCCGCCGCAGAGTGGTGGGACAACCATCGTGAGACCCTGCCCGAGGGCCACGCCCCCACTTGGGCGGAGTTCTCGGCCGCTTTTCGTGCCGCCCACATCCCTGACGGCATCGTTGCTCAGAAGCAACAGGAATTCAGAGATCTACAACAAGGGAGCAGATCTGTCACCGAGTATCTGCATGAGTTTAACCGTCTGGCCCGGTACGCACCAGAGGAGGTCCGTACAGACGCGGCCAGACAGGCCAAGTTCCTTAGGGGACTGAAGGACGAGTTGTCCCTACAACTCATCTCAGGAGACTTCGCCAACTTCCAAAAGTTGGTGAACAAAGCTATTATGCAAGAAACTCAACAGAATAAAGTTGACCTGAAGAAGAAGAGGATGATAGCCTTCAGGCAAAACCAAGGTATGGCCCAGAGACCCCGTTTTGCTCCACCCCCACCAGCGCCGCAGTACCACCCCCGGCCTGTATATCGCCCGGCGCCACCAGCTGCCATTGCCGGAGCCAGCCAACCTCGTGTCGCTCCAGCCGCCCCGACCGCCCCAGCTGCCCCGGCCAAGAAGGCAGAGATCCTGCGCGACAAGCACGGCAAGCCGGTGGTTTGTTTCAACTGCCGTCAGGAGGGGCATTACTCCAATGCTTGCCCCCACCCTAAGCGCGTTCAAGGAGTTGCCGCGAACCCCGCCATCCGCGCCCGAGTCAATCACGTCACCGCGGAAGAAGCTCAGGCCGCACCAGAAATAGTGATGGGTAAGTTCTTGGTACATTCAGCACTTGCAGTGGTTTTATTTGACACTGGAGCTACGCACTCCTTCATATCAACTGATTTTGTGGAAAAGAACAATCTAAACACCGAAGATCTACCCAGAGCCGTACAAATAGTCACCCCAGGAAAACAAACTCTAGCCCTAACATATAGCCCAAAGGTATGGATAGATATCCACGGCACCATATTTTGGGCCGATCCCATCCTAATAGAATGCCAAGGCCTAGATCTCATTCTAGGAATGGATTGGCTAAATAAGTACCAAGGGGTGATAGAATGTGCCCAGAGAAAAGTGACTGTGACCAGCGAAGAAGGGGTTGCCGTTACATTTCAGATGCCAAGACTAAAGATCAGAAGACCAAGACTGCACCAGATTACCTTGGAAGAAATACCGATAGTCTGTGAGTAACCGGACGTGTTTCCAGAGGACTTACCGGGAATGCCACCCAGGAGAGACATCGAGTTCAGGATTGACTTGGTGCCTGGAACCACCCCTATTTACAAGCGACCATATCGGATGGCCGCCAACGAATTAGCTGAGATGAAGCAACAGTTGGAGGATCTTGAGAAGAAAGGCTATATCAGGCCAAGCACATCACCGTGGGGTGCCCCCGTCATCTTCGTCGAGAAGAAAGAAGACAAGGCAAAGCGTATGTGTGTGGATTATCGCGCTTTGAATGAGGTAACCATCAAGAATAAGTACCCGTTGCCTCGGATCGACGATCTCTTCGACCAACTCAAGGGAGCTACGGTATTCTCAAAGCTCGACCTGCGGTCTGGTTACCATCAGTTGAGGATTCGAGAAGAGGATATACCCAAGACTGCCTTCACCACCCGTTATGGATTGTATGAGTGCACTGTTATGTCCTTCGGATTGACCAACGCCCCAGCATTCTTCATGAATATGATGAATAAAGTGTTCATGGAATATTTGGACAAGTTCATAGTGGTCTTCATAGACGACATCCTCATTTATTCCAAGGACCAGAAGGAGCACGAGACTCACCTCCGGTTAACCCTAGGAAAGCTAAGGGAACACCAATTATATGCCAAGTACAGTAAGTGCAGGTTTTGGACGGCAGAAGTAAAGTTCCTCGGACACATCATCTCTGCACAAGGAATCACAGTAGACCCTGCCACCGTAGAAGCAGTTACGGATTGGTTGCCACCCACGAACGTATCTGAGATACGAAGTTTTCTGGGATTGGCCGGATATTACCGAAGATTCATCGAGAATTTTTCTAAGATAGCCAAGCCAATGACCAAGTTGTTGCAGAAAGGAGAGAAGTTCGAATGGACCCCCGAATGCGAGGAAAGTTTCCGCACCCTCAAGACTCGTTTGGTATCTGCACCTATACTGACCCTACCGGATATCCGCAAAGACTTCCATGTCTATTGCGACGCATCTCGCCAAGGATTGGGATGTGTTCTTATGCAAGATGGGAAAGTTATCTCTTATGCCTCCAGACAGTTGAGACCCCATGAGTTGAATTATCCGACCCATGATTTGGAATTAGCCGCCGTAGTGCACGCCCTTAAGATTTGGAGGCACTATTTGGTTGGAAATCGTTGTGAGATCTTTACGGATCACAAGAGCTTGAAGTACATCTTCACACAGCCTGACCTCAATCTGAGGCAAAGACGATGGCTGGAATTAATAAAGGACTATGACTTAGGTATTCACTACCACCCCGGAAAAGCTAATGTGGTAGCTGATGCATTAAGTCGCAAGGGATATTGCACAGCCATGATGATTCAAGAACACGCACCCTTGTTATGTAGGGAGATGGAAAAACTAAATCTTGGATTAACCACCAAAGCATATCTAACCACCTTGGAGACCCAACCTGTCTTGTTTGAGCAGATCCGTGAAGCTCAGTCAGAGGACCCGGATATAGCTGCCATTAAGAAGAACATGAGACAAGGAAAAGCCCCCGGATTTTCAGAGGACGAGAATGGCACCATATGGTTTGGAACTCGGATATGTGTGCCGGATAAACCTGAAATAAAGACTCTTATCCTAAGAGAAGCCCATGAGACATTGTACTCCATTCACCCCGGCAGTACCAAGATGTACCAGGATCTGAAGGAACGCTATTGGTGGGTTAGCATGAAAAGAGAGATTGCCCAGTTCGTCGCCGAATGTGACACCTGCAGAAGAGTAAAAGCTGAACATCAAAGACCTGCAGGATTGTTACAGCCACTTAAAGTGCCGGAATGGAAGTGGGAAGAGATCGGTATGGATTTCATCACCGGACTCCCAAAGACCCAACTCGGGTATGATTCTATATGGGTGATCATCGATCGGCTTACGAAAGTAGCTCATTTCATAGCCGTCAAGACGACCTTTAGTGGCCCTAAGCTAGCAGAGCTATACATGGCCCGGATAGTATGCCTTCATGGAGTGCCCAAGAAGATAGTATCTGACCGAGGAAGTCAGTTTACCTCTCGTTTTTGGAAGAACCTCCAAGAGGAGATGGGCACGAGATTAAATTTCAGTACCGCCTACCATCCTCAGACAGATGGGCAAACAGAAAGGGTAAATCAGATACTAGAGGATATGCTTCGAGCATGTGTTTTGGATTTTGGAGCCACTTGGGACAAAAGCTTGCCATATGCAGAATTTTCATACAACAATAGCTATCAAGCTAGCCTTCAGATGTCCCCTTTTGAGGCCCTATATGGACGTAAGTGCAGAACGCCACTACTTTGGGACCAAACGGGTGAATCCCAAGTATTCGGAACCGACATTCTTCGTGAAGCTGAAGAGAAGGTACGGATCATCAGAGACCGACTCAAGACAGCCCAATCACGACAAAAGAGCTACGTAGACAATCGCCGTCGAGACCTAGCCTTTGAAGAAGGAGATCATGTCTATCTTCGGGTTACACCTCTCCGTGGAACTCAACGGTTTAACATGAGAGGAAAGTTGGCCCCTCGATATGTTGGACCATTTCCCGTTGTCCGACGCCAAGGCGAAGTGGCTTATCAGTTGGAATTACCGCCCTCATTGGCTGGAGTGCATGACGTGTTTCATGTGTCTCAACTCAAGAAGTGTCTCCGCGTCCCCACGGAGCAAGTGGATCTTCAGCAGTTGGATGTTCAAGAGGATCTGACCTATGTGGAAAAGCCGGTCAAGATATTGGAAGTCAAAGAAAGGACCACCAGGAGTCGAGTCATCCGCTTCTGCAAAGTGCAGTGGAGCAATCATCCGGTAGAGGAAGCTACATGGGAAAAAGAAGATGAACTCAAGGCACAGCATCAGGGGCTATTCGAGGATTGAGCCGAATCTCGAGGACGAGATTCTCTGTAAGGGGGATAGGATTGTAACACCCTAGAAATTAAAAGGATTAAAGTAAAAAGAAAAATAATATTCAAATCAGTTTTGATTTATTATTAAAGGAAAAATCCCAAAAGAACCCAAATAAAGCCAAACAGGGAGAAATACTTGAAATCTGGACTTAAAAATTTTATGAGATGAACTAGAGACCAAAACATAATTTTAGGAATTTTTACAAATTTTTATCAACAGTGATTCAAACCTTAATCAAATATTCGAATTTCTGGAATTATTTTAAATCGAAAATCAATTTTAAATCCTTAATGGGCCTCAACCCCGAAACTTCCCCGAACGGCCTTCTTGGCCCAGCCCATGGCCACCCACCCACTGACAGGAGGGGCCCGCCTGTCGGCGCACGCCTCCCCTCTCTCCTCCCACCCGCGCCCCGCCTGGTCCCACCGGTCAGCCCCCGCCGCGCCACTGACCGCCCGGACCCGCCGCTCAGCCCTTCCATTTCTGTTTCGACCACTGACAGGTGGGGGCCACCTGTCAGGATCTTCTTCCCCGATGGAAGGGGATCCCCTCCCTCCCGCCGGCGACCCCCACCTTCCAAATCCGCCGCCCCGTATCCGATTTCGCCAAATCAACCGAGGGATCGCCTTCTCCGATCGCCGGGGATCTCATTCCACCGATAGCCACGCGTTTCTACCGCTTAAGGAAGCTAACCGAGCCAAAGGAAGCCTCGCCGGAGTTAGGAATTAAACCTTCGGGTTTCCTCGGTTTTGCCTTCCATTCTCGCCGCCGGTGACCCCTATATAAACCCCTCTGGCCTCCGCACTCAGTCCACACCGTAGCCACCCAAGCCGAGCGAGAACAGAGCGCCCAATTTCCGTTTTTTCGGGTTTCCCCTCTGCTCCGCCTCCGGCGAGCGATCGCCGCCGCCTCCGGCCTCCCCTACCCTAGCCACCGCTCCCATCGGGTCCGCCTGTCGTCCACCCGTCCTCGGCCACGCCTCCATCAGTCGTAAAGGCCACCGGATCGCCGTCGCCGTCGAGCTCCCGAGGAGACCTCACCGTCTACCCTCGCCGTCGTCGCCGTCCGTCGCCCACCTTCACCGCCGAAGGTACCATCGTGACCCCCTTGCTCCCCGCATTCCATTTCTGGCCCTAGCTAGGCCCCTAGGCCCCCGCCGTCGCCGCCATGGCCGCACCCGAGGTCGCCGTCGCCGGAGACGAAGGGTAAACTACCCTCGTCACCACGTGCCGTGCCGGAATTCATCCGAGCCGCACGATCCCGCACGGACGATCCAGATTAGATCCTACAGGATCTAATCTGAGCCCTCAGATCCGGTCAAACCGGTATCTTTTAATCTGGGCCGTCGATTTCTATTTAAAAGTTTGACTCAATCCCGTGCGTCCACGTATACCCCTTCGTCACGTTTTAATCTGGGCCGTTGAAAATCATTTAAAACCCCCGCCTCGGATCTGGCCGCTGGATCCAGATCCAACGGTCCAGATCCGATCGGTCCACGCGCATAGTCACGGGTTCACGGTGAGCCTGGTTCACCGTGGACCAGGGACTGTTTTTCTGTTTAAATAAAATTCAGAAAATAGTTTAAACTTCAAAAATTCATATCTTGCGCATTTTAACTCCAAATTTCACCATTCAAATTTTGTTAGAACCAGAATATTATTCTCTACACATTAATGCAATTAATTAAGGATTTTATTAAGGAAATTTATTTTCTATTTTTATTTGCACTTTCCACACTGGTTTATAAAAATTCTTAAAATATCATTTTGCCCTAAGGAATTTGACATAATTTAAACATGTAATTAAAATGATATTTTTACCAAAAAATCGAGATAAATATTATCAATTGAACAGTTAAATGCTCTAGCGGAAATATCTAATAAACTGAATTAAATAAATTATCAAGGTTTAAGCAACAAAACAAAAATAACCTATATATATCGTAATAATATAATTTCAGAAAAATATAGGGAAGGAGAGGGACCCTGCCGCCGGTGCTCGGCCTGGCGTGAGTGCGCAGTCGGGAGGAGCGGGTGGCGCTCGGTGTGGCAGGAAATGAGAGGGGCAGCGGGCTTTTATAGGGGAGGAGGCATGCACACGGCGCGGCAGCTACGGCGGAATAAATGTAGGCGGGTCACGTGGCGTATCAAGCAGCAATGGCGGGGCCCACGTGCTGCAACTGCAGGCGCGGCCGGTATTCACGCGCTGCCGCCGAACGCATGGCGCAAAACGGGCGGGCGGAACCCACGCTGGCCGACGCGCTAGCCATGCCGACGCGCGGGACCAGCCTGGCGCACGACATGTACGCGGGATTCAGGGAGGTGGGGTCCACGCGTACATAGGGACCAACGGGATAGAAGGCAGAATTGATTAAGGAATTGGTTAATGACTTAATTAAAGAATTTTAATTTATTCTCTAATTTCATTAATTTCTGAAACGTTGTGTTATAAAAATCCTAAAAATTCAAAGAAAATTTCTAAGACATATTTTTGACATGGAAAATTTAATAAACATTTTCAAACTAAAATTTGAATTATTTCTTAAAAATTTTAATTCTCCAATTTAAAATAATTGTTGAAGTTCATTTCAATTTTCTATGCTAGTTACAAAGGTTCCTAAAAATTTATAAAAAATTATAAAATTTTAGTTGGTCTTGAGGAACTTAGCATAAATTTTTCAACTCAAAACTTAAATTATTTTATGCTACTTTTATTTATTCGTTTAATGAATTTTAATATAAATTTGAAGAGCATTCAAACGGTGGGGTCCATGGGCTGCATTCAGAACAGGAGTGGGACCCACGGCGTGCTGCTGCAGGCGGCTGACACGGGAGGCATGCATGCGGCGGTGCCCACGCGGGATGTGCGCGCAGTGCATGCGGCTGCATGTACACGCACGGCGGTTAAAGCTGGAAAAAAAATCTGGTGATTAAGGAATTTAATTAAGGAATTAATTAATTAATTTCAGAAACGGTATTTTAATTATTTATTATTTCAGTCATTAATTAGTTGAACTTAATTTTTTCATTTAATATTATTATATTTCTCCAATTTATTTATTTCTGAAAATTAATGTTAGGATTCATGGTAAAAAGTGAAAAGTTTTTGGAAGGTTTGGAGTCTAAAATAAATTTATAAATTTTGGATTTCAAATAAATCGCTCATTTATATTTTAAAGAATAATCGGTGATCGAGAATATTTGTATTCACGTCGAAATTAAATATTCAGAACTTGAACGCAAAATTAAGGCTTTAAATTCATTTCGGTATTTAAAATATAATAAAGATTTAAAAATGTATTTTTCCACGGGGTTTAAACCATTTGAATGAAAAATTTATTTTTAATTTCCACAAATGAAAAGGGAATATTATTTCTAATTGAAATGCTTTACCTCAACATTCATGTTGAAATATATTTTATTAGTTAGTGTTAGAGTCTTGCGATGAAATGTTATTGATTATATATTATTTAATTTCTTTTGCGCCAAAATTTCTAGAAAGATTTTTGGGACGCAAGTGAGAGCAACGCAAAATTTAGGAAAATACTCGAGCTACGATTTATTTTTAAATGAATTTTTTTAGGTCCGTATTTTAGATCACTTATTTATGATCTACATTTAATATATTTTTTTTGAAATTCATTTATTAATTAATTAATTTTATTTTCAACGCATTATGAAAACCAGGGCGTTACAAATCTAACCCCCTTAACAAGAATCTCGTCCCGAGATTCAAAAAGGCTAGAAGTAGATGGTTAAGGATAGGCTTCAGTTTTTCTTGGATTACTCCTTCAAATAGAAGGTTTCAAGACTGCATTTTTGGGATTGGGCTTGACTTGGCTAGAGCTTTCTTGACGACGTTTCTTGGCTTCCTAGTTGGAGTTGATCACTTTGAACCGAATGATGGCGTCAAACCTTAAGCACAAGCTTTTGATAATTTTTCCTCTTTTCGTAACAGACATCTGATAGGTATATAGGGAAGAGGGAAGTGAAAAATAGGAAAGAGTAAGATCAGATCTATAGATATGACCTTAACCAACCTTATTACTGATGTGATGTTTGTATTAATCAATCATTATACCTCAAGCAAATAATCTAGTATGATTACATCACAAGAGACGATGTAAACCATACGCTATAAAAATCAAACAATTTGTTCTGAAACTATCGATATCTAGGGGCTTCTACACTTGACATCTCCACGAACGATGCTAAGGGCTGCTTCTTGGCTCGTTGTCTCTGATCCAATTGCCTTGGCTTTGACGGTGAAGAAAGGGAGATCCTTGTCTGTAGAGTCCTTCAATGAATCCCTTGTGCTCGCGAGAATAGATGAGAGCTAAGATTGTTTTCTAGAAAAAAATTTTGGTCATCGATAGAAAATGAAGTGGGATTGAGTCAAGGCTACAAAGCAATAGAATAATTTTTCGCAAATAATATTTTTTAAGGATTTTTCAAAATAGGTCCTACAGATGGTCTGTTTGGCTTCCTATAGTCAAGTCGGCTCTGATACCATCTTGTGGCGCCCCGATTTATCAAAATCGAGACATTATTGAATTTCCATAGAAAAACAATAATAACAAGAGGTTCATCATGCGACAATCGTACATACGACAAGTATTCATGGCACGCAGACCATATTTATTACATCAGAGTAAAAATTAAATAAGTAAATAAAAGCATGACGAACGTCTTCTTCAGGATCTTCTCTTGACTGGGTCGCTACTCTAGACCATCTTCGTCGTAGGCATCCTCTGAGGTGTTCAACGGGTATGAGTACAAAAAGTACTCAACAAGCCACCGCAAATGCAAGTAATAATGCAGGATAATAAAAAAGGAAGGGTAATGGCTAACAGTGCGGAAAAGTACATTTTCAGTTATTGCATTTAGTGTAATCAAATTTTATCATGCGGAAATATAAACATGAACATCAATAACATCATCTAACTCGAGGAGTACGTTTTACCTCCTCGCACCACAGTCCTTACATGTCAACCAACATGCACATCCATATTCAAGTAATCTAACTGTGGGATGTCACGCAACCCGCCCTTGACCGTGGGCTCGGCTTTTCGAAAAGATTAATGACTCTGATCAGAGATGTACTACTGTACCCACAAGGCACGCACTCATCCCAAACGAGATGACCCATACCACGGGAACTCGTGCCAAAACCTCAGCATGAAATGCTCCAAGCGATAACCACCCGCTCTAGGTTTCGCCGGCGCGCCGGGCCGCATCCCGGCTAACGTCGCACCCCCTTTTGCGCCACATTAGTACAAGCCACCCGCAGGTGCTGCTTGACCCATCTCCAAATGGTGGCCTCGGTTTAGAACACTCCATACCTTAGTTAGGACTTACCCACTAGACTTGTGGTTAGTACGGAAGTGTATTGCAACGGATCCCTCAGACCGGTCCTTATAGTGTCCCGGGTGCTACCGACCAATGCCCTAGCTTGCACCCGGAACCCACCATGCATACACTCACAACCATAGCTCATCACCAACAGAAATCTAAGGATAAGAAGTAACGGGAATCATATAGTAGAACCATTTTACTACGACTCATTTTTATCCTATAGTGATCGTGTCAATACATTGGACACTAGCTAATATCATTAATCATGTGGTGACAAGGAGATTGGGCGAGATAGCATGGCTTGGGTTGCACATCAAGGTCGGGGGATCCTAAATAAATATATTGTAAGGGTTCATTTGACTAATGCATGTATAACCTATGAGTTTTAGCGATAGTTTAATCAAACATGGGTGCAATATGCTCAAAAGATTGGTTTGGTGACTTGCCTTGTTCAGCGAATGGGGAGGGAGGAACTTCGGGGTAATATTCTGGCTCCTCGGCGGCGTCGTAGTCTTCTCGATATAAATAAATTAAACGTAACATTCAATTAAACAATCCAAAAATCACACAACAGGTATACAAGTTTTGATTGGTTTGAACCAAGGAAAATAAAGTTGTTAAGTTTCTGAATTTTATTTTATGAATATTTCAAAATGGACTTTAATGGAATAATGGCCTTTCTTAAAAGGAATAAAAATGTATTTTAAATTTCTAACTAATTTATAATAAGAGGCTTAGTGTAAACCTTGTGGTTTTATTACAATAATATGGGGAGAATAAAATATAAATTCTTCTGAAATGGAAATAAACAAATTTTCGGGTTCACGTGCTAGCGCAACGCATGATCAATATATGCGGATGGATGGAAAATGTTGTAGGTAATTAAGAAAATAATCAAGTAATTAATTAAGGATTTTATTAAGGAAATTTATTTTCTATTTTTATTTGCACTTTCCACACTGGTTTATAAAAATTCTTAAAATATCATTTTGCCCTAAGGAATTTGACATAATTTAAACATGTAATTAAAATGATATTTTTACCAAAAAAATCTAGATAAATATTATCAATTGAACGTTAAATGCTCTAGCGGAAATATCTAATAAACTGAATTAAATAAATTATCAAGGTTTAAGTAACAAAACAAAAATAACCTATATATATCGTAATAATATAATTTCAGAAAAATATAGGGAAGGAGAGGGACCCTCGCCCAACCGAACGGAGGAGAGTGGAGGGTGCGGCAGCGTGCGCACAACGCGGACAGCGGCAAGCCGCCGGCGCTCGGCCTGGCGTGAGTGCGCAGTCGGGAGGAGCGGGTGGCGCTCGGTGTGGCAGGAAATGAGAGGGGCAGCGGGCTTTTATAGGGGAGGAGGCATGCACACGGCGCGGCAGCTATGGCGGAATAAATGTAGGCGGGTCACGCGGCGCATCAAGCAGCAATGGCGGGGCCCACGTCGAAATTAAATATTCAGAACTTGAACGCAAATTAAGGCTTTAAATTCATTTCGGTATTTAAAATATAATAAAGATTTAAAAATGTATTTTTCCATGGTGTTTAAACCATTTGAATGAAAAATTTATTTTTAATTTCCACAAATGAAAAGGGAATATTATTTCTAATTGAAATGCTTTACCTCAACATTCATGTTGAAATATATTTTATTAGTTAGTGTTAGAGTCTTGCGATGAAATGTTATTGATTATATATTATTTAATTTCTTTTGCGCCAAAAATTCTAGAAAGATTTTGGGACGCAAGTGAGAGCAACGCAAAATTTAGGAAAATACTCGAGCTACGATTTATTTCTAAATGAATTTTTTTAGGTCCGTATTTTAGATCACTTATTTATGATCTACATTTAATATATTTTTTTTGAAATTCATTTATTAATTAATTAATTTTATTTTCAACGCATTATGAAAATCAGGGCGTTACAAATCTAACCCCCTTAACAAGAATCTCGTCCCGAGATTCGAAAAGGCTAGAAGTAGATGGTTAAGGATAGGCTTCAATTTTTCTTGGATTACTCCTTCAAATAGAAGGTTTCAAGACTGCATTTTTGGGATTGGGCTTGACTTGGCTAGAGCTTTCTTGACGACGTTTCTTGGCTTCCTAGTTGGAGTTGATCACTTTGAACCGAATGATGGCGTCAAACCTTAAGCACAAGCTTTTGATAATTTTTCCTCTTTTCGTAACGGACATCTGATAGGTATATAGGGAAGAGGGAAGTGAAAAATAGGAAAGAGTAAGGTCAGATCTATAGATAGGACCTTAACCAACCTTATTACTGATGTGATGTTTGTATTAATCAATCATTATACCTCAAGCAAATAATCTAGTATGATTACATCACAAGAGACGATGTAAACCATACGCTATAAAAATCAAACAATTCGTTCTGAAACTATCGATATCTAGGGGCTTCTACACTTGACATCTCCACGAACGATGCTAAGGGCTGCTTCTTGGCTCGTTGTCTCTGATCCAATTGCCTTGGCTTTGACGGTGAAGAAAGGGAGATCCTTGTCTGAAGACTCCTTCAATGAATCCCTTGTGCTCGTGAGAATAGATGAGAGCTAAGATTGTTTTCTAGAAAAAAAATGTTGGTCATCGGTAGAAAATGAAGTGGGATTGAGTCAAGGCTACAAAGCAATAGAATAATTTTTCGCAAATAATATTTTTTAAGGATTTTTCAAAATAGGTCCTACAGATGGTCTGTTTGGCTTCCTACAGTCAAGTCGGCTCTGATACCATCTTGTGGTGCCCCGATTTATCAAAATCGAGACATTATTGAATTTCCATAGAAAAACAATAATAACAAGAGGTTCATCATGCGACAATCGTACATATGACAAGTATTCATGGCACGCAGACCATATTTATTACATCAGAGTAAAAATTAAATAAGTAAATAAAAGCATGACGAACGTCTTCTTCGGGATCTTCTCTTTACTGGGTCGCTACTCCAAACCATCTTCGTCGTAGGCATCATCTGAGGTGTTCAACGGGTATGAGTACAAAAAGTACTCAACAAGCCACCGCAAATGCAAGTAATAATGCAGGATAATAAACAAGGAAGGGTAATGGCTAACAGTGCGGAAAAGTACATTTTCAGTTATTGCATTTAGTGTAATCAAATTTTATCATGCGGAAATATAAACATGAACATCAATAACATCATCTAACTCGAGGAGTACGTTTTACCTCCTCGCACCACAGTCCTTACATGTCAACCAACATGCACATCCATATTCAAGTAATCTAACTGTGGAATGTCACGCAACCCGCCCTTGACCGTGGGCTCGGCTTTTCGAAAAGATTAATGACTCTGATCAGAGATGTACTACTGTACCCACAAGGCACGCACTCATCCCAAACGAGATGACCCATACCATGGGCTGCATTCAGAACAGGAGTGGGACCCACGGCGTGCTGCTGCAGGCGGCTGACACGGGAGGCATGCATGCGGCGGGGCCCACGCGGGACGTGCGCGCAGTGCATGCGGCTGCATGTACACGCACGGCGGTTAAAGCTGGAAAAAAATCTGGTGATTAAGGAATTTAATTAAGGAATTAATTAATTAATTTCAGAAACGGTATTTTAATTATTTATTATTTCAGTCATTAATTAGTCGAACTTAATTTTTTCATTTATTATTATTATATTTCTCCAATTTATTTATTTCTGAAAATTAATGTTAGGATTCATGGTAAAAAGTGAAAAGTTTTTGGAAGGTTTGGAGTCTAAAATAAATTTAGAAATTTTGGATTTCAAATAAATCGCTTATTTATATTTTAAAGAATAATCGGTGATCGAGAATATTTGTATTCACGTCGAAATTAAATATTCAGAACTTGAACGCAAATTAAGGCTTTAAATTCATTTCGGTATTTAAAATATAATAAAGATTTAAAAATGTATTTTTCCACGGGGTTTAAACCATTTGAATGAAAAATTTATTTTTAATTTCCACAAACGAAAAGGGAATATTATTTCTAATTGAAATGCTTTACCTCAACATTCATGTTGAAATATATTTTATTAGTTAGTGTTAGAGTCTTGCGATGAAATGTTATTGATTATATATTATTTAATTTCTTTTGCGCCAAAAATTCTAGAAAGATTTTTGGGACGCAAGTGAGAGCAACGCAAAATTTAGGAAAATACTCGAGCTACGATTTATTTTTAAATGAATTTTTTTATGTCCGTATTTTAGATCACTTATTTATGATCTACATTTAATATATTTTTTTGACAAATTCATTTATTAATTAATTAATTTTATTTTCAACGCATTATGAAATCAGGGCGTTACAGATAGGCTCGCATGCGAGTCTTCCAATAAGTGTAGCCAAAAGGTTCAAGGGACAGGATTTTACGAGGGGAAGTCATGATCACTACCTAGGTTTAGAACCGGTTAAGGTATGGAAAAACCCTAACCTCACTCTGATACCACTTGTAGGGACCGAAAGTAGCGACTAGAGGGGGTGAATGGGCGCCTAAAAATTTCTTACGAAATAATGACCTAATCTCAACACCCAACGCACCTTGACAAAAACAAACAGCAATAGCAAAGCAGTTCACAAGAACTAAAGTTGTCTAGCCTAAAAATGATCGATGTCCTAATTAAAATGATATTTAAAAAATAAACTAGACTAAATAAAATAACTACAGTGAATAAGCATGGATACTAGAAATATTTAATGGCATATGAAAAATACCTAATATATTAATAAATATTCAGATTGCAGTCTAAAAATAAAATACTAATTAACTGAATAAAACATGGATCATCCAGAAATTAATTCAGAAATAAACCTAAAATATTGCATGTAAATCTAGAATAAAAATATTACTGTGACTAATAATATTTTTCTTTTTATACGAACAGAATAAAACTTAAATAAATAATATGCTAACACTAATAAAATCTAGCAGCTAAAATTAACTACGAAATAACTAACAGATTTAATCTAATTAAGAATAAATAAATATTGATTTAATTAAACCGCTAAAAAATAGTAGATTAAGAAAAAATAACCTGCATGACGTCGTCGCCACGGGCACCGTCTACCGCTGCAGCGGAAAAGCAATCTGCGTCTACCGTGGCATCCCATGAAGAAAAAAATAAAACTGATCGATCTGCCGCAGAGAGCTACTGCCGTGAGACTGCGTGCGTTAGAGGCTAGAAGCTACGGGGCTGCTCCAACTGCACGCGCCGCTGCAGCTCGTTAATTGCTGTCCGCTGGAGTTCACCAAGCAGCCGTACCGGCGGGTCCCGCGCAGGAGATTAACGCCTTGCGCTGTAGCAACACAAATTTGCGTAAAGCGCCTACGTCACGCAAAGCTTCCACAAGTGCTTGAGTGCTCCTGGCCAATCTGCAGCTGTTGGCCGCTCGGTTTGCTGCTGCACGCAGGCTATGCCATTGCCGCTGCCAGCTAGCGCGTAGGGATAGGAAAAGCTTGGCTGTGCTGCGCCACGTCGCCGGCTACCACAGGTGGGAGAAGAAAAACAGCCATCGAAAAAATTGCAGATGAAAACTACGGTGGACTATAGATTAAAACCCAGAAAAATAACAGTTGCACAATCCCTAGGGGGTAGGGGCCTATTTATAGGCGACCCACTAATACATGGAAAAGACTAATTTACCCCTAGGGTAAATTACACTAACTCTAAAATAAAATTCGAAATTACTAAAATACCCTTAAAAACAACTCACTCGAATACCGAATATTCTGGACTTAAATAATAAATATTAATATCCTAAAACAAAATAATCATCGGTTGTCAGTTTTGCGCCGAAACTGACAAAGCGTCCATCATCTTCGCACCGGGTACCCGGATTGGACCGACCTGATCCCGCAACTTCCTCAGCCCGGCAATCGCTCGCCGTCCGTGTACTTGAGTCAAACCTGGTCAAATACCAGTGGATCCTCTGCCGCTCCTAGCCCATGTACTCGGATTGGGCCAGCCCGACTCCGCGGCTCCTCTCCCCGGCTATCGCTCGCTGCCCGTGTACCTAAGTCACACGTGCCCCAGACACGGCAGGTCTTCGTGTCTCTTTCTTTGACTTCCGTTGACAATCACTCATCACATCTGGAGCATAAGACCCATGCTCTTCAACATGGTTTCTCAACGGTCCAGGTGAGATTCGTCGAGGAGTTTGCTCGAGGAGAGACACTGCGACGAAGTGCTCATGGAATGCTTCATGAGGAGACCTTGGACAAAGGAGGGATTTCGAAGGGTGGTACTCCGAAGGTGGGGCTTCTTAGTGTGGCTGACTAGAGGTACTTCGTCCATGCATGGCTTCGGTACACAGACTGATGGAGTTCGAGCTGGGAATAGTTGCGAAGCCGTGGTGGTCCACTCCGGAGGTGATGGCACGAAGGCTCAAGGGCTTTGACGGTTTCGGCTCAAAACCATCACTGTATCGAAGGCTGACTTCGGTGGAGCGAAGGCCGTCTAACTCAATGCTTCTCACCGAAGCTACCGCACCCTTTGCGTGCGAAGGGGGGCTTCAGAAGACTCCAAAACTACAAAGGCTGATCATGTCTGCTCTGCAAAAGCTGATATTGTCTCCTCTGCGAAGTTGACAAAAGAAGCCTCCAAATAAAGTAGACTACCAACTATACCCCCTGTTCTGATGAGACAAAATTAGTGTAAACCCTAGGGGTAAAGTAGTCTATTCATAGGGTTGAATAGTTCCTATAAATAGTGAAGGCTGGCTAGGCAATAGTAACAATTTGAGCAGCCATTTTAGAACTCATGTGCTAGCCGTCACACTCATGTATTCAGACCTGTGAGTTCATTTCGTGTTCCTTGTTCATGTAATGAAGTTTTGATTATGTTCTTCTTTCACTGCTTGAACTTGTATTTTGTGTTACACTGCATGCTTTGATTCCTCTGTGCACCATTTCCCTCTGGTTGAGTTTGTGCCCTAGTTCTCCTCTGGAGAAGTGTGTGTGAAGTCTGTGCGTGTGAAGTGTGATTTTCAGTGTGTTCGCTCTATGTAAACTGAGGTAACCCCTCACCATTTACTAGCGAAGCACTAAGTGGTTCGTAGTCGAAGTCTGTTTTCTTCCCTTGTCGAAGTCCTCAACGTAGAGTGTTCTGTGTGAGTTTAGACCTTCGGAATACGAAGCCTAGTACCAGTTGCTAGTGCAGAGTATCTGGTCGAACTCCTTAGAGGGAAATCATCTCTTGCGAAGGGTGAAGTGCGAAGTCCGCTCGAAGGCACCCAGTGTGCGGAGCCTGCACTGACTTATCAGAGTTGAGTTTTTGGTGTTGTGGGTGGAGCGAAGTCTTCTTTACTTCGAACTTTTGCTCCTCGAGAAGCCTGGTTTTGGAGCTGTGAAATACCTCCGAACCAGAACTTCAAAGGGTGTGTTCGAAGCCTATTCCGCAGGAGATTAAGTTAAAACAGAAGGCCATTTTTGCCTGAAATTTTAAAAGCTCTCATTCACCCCCCTCTAGTCACCATTTCTGGTCCAACACAACACTTTGCTAATCACATTGTATCTGACTCTTGTCGTTGGAGAAGCATCTAATGCTCTACGCCAACTCTATGTTCCAAGGGCCAAAACCGTTTTGATTGCCCCGTTAAGCAAACCAATACTATTAGTGTAGAAGTCTGACTTCTGCCCTACATGGTCAAGATAAAAGAAAGCACCCTACTTTGGTAGACCTGCTATCGATGATCGAGATACTTGGTGGGTGCAGCCACTAGCAAGAGCATAAATACTTAATTTTCAGAGGGAAAACTATTCTAGCAAGGAAACATCCCTAGCGCGCACGAAACATGCAAGAATAGTATAACAGGAATATAAGAAAGCATCAAAGGCGATCATATTAACTGTGACATAGAATGACCCACTTCACATGGCGATCTCCATCTCCATGGCTCCCATCATCGAGTGCTTGCTCCCAGCCTCCATGAAGTGTAGTATTTTATCTCGCATAGCCTATACTAGTTACATGGGCCGAAGCATCGTGGAAACGACATTTAAGCCATATTTAATTTACATTAGCTTTGGGCTGCAAATAACAATGACACGCAGGCCATATTTAATTTACATTCATTGCATGCATCTTATACATCACATTTATCCAAGGCCATATCAGTCACAACATTCTCTGCAAAACAAAGTTAGGCGAAGAATTTACAAGTGACTGAAATCTGGATCTGAAAACCCAGCTCAATAGGCTCGAATAGCGTGGCCGTGGTCATCGGCCCTATGGTTGATCGACACGTTTATTCCTATTTAGTTTATTCTCACCAAAGTCATTGGCTCGATAGCCGATCGACATTACCACTAACGTTATTCTTTATGATTCCTTATCAATTGTAGGGTAAAACTGATTGGCATACTCAGAACCTTCTTTTTCTAAGATTATAGGACCTGCATAAAAAATACACCAACAATAGGCGATCGCACTAACTGGACCAATACCTCTAGAGATCGATACGATGCAACCTTGACGAACACTGACCTAGCCGATTCGACCATTGGGGTTGTGGAACTCACCTCTTCACCAGAGATCGAAACAATACAACCTGGTTTTGAGTGCGAAGCCTTTGCTAGGATTAACCTTAGGAACCGAAGGGTGGCGATGCGCCGAAAGAGTAGTTTTATTGTGGTTGATTGCGTGTGTCCTCTAAAGCTAGATAATTAGATACATATTTATATTCCATACACGTGCTGCCCAAGTAATCTATGGTGTAACTGATTCTAGATCATCTCTATCTTCTCTTATCTCTATCGGCTCCTTCATATCCGGCCATGTTGTAACGATATGCACAGGTTTCTTTGAGTACCTTACCTTTTATCAGACTTCTTTGACTTGTAATAACCGTGTGGCATCCTTAGTGGGCTTGGGCTTTAAAGAATCTTGGTGTCAACAATGATGCTCAAAAATGTCTTTAATTTTGGTCCATTAAGGTTGGGCTAAGCTTTCAACTATAGCTTTCTCTCGGTTAGATGCCCAAAACTACCCCAACAACCAACAACCTCCTAGCAAGTGCTCTAAAGAGAATATATACAATCCCTCTCAAAAGGTAAAAATATAAGTGATTTGTGCTAAAATTGTTTTCCTTTTTATACTGTGTGGAAGTGAATTAGGTAAAATTTTATTTCTCACGAGAATTAGACTCATAAAAATTAAAAATGGTCATATAAGTCGATAATATTATTTTTACATGATTAAAATATACTAGTAAAAAACTTTTCTTATTTATTCATTCTAATGATTGAATGAATACATTCGTTTAGTTGTAATGACGGTAATTTTATTGTCAAAAAATATTCGTTTCAAGAAATTGATTAGACGATGGCACTAGGCCCACACGTCAATGCCCGTTCCTAGCTGAAACTGTAGCAGTAGCTCCAACTCAGTACTCGCTATGACTGGCGTGCGGTGCTTCTCTTTCCTCCGTTCGCAGCGGCGGCGTCGAACGGAGGCATGCATGCGTGACGGCGACGGCGGAAAATTAAGGGCCAAGCAGGCGACGACCAAGTGGCATCGTGTAATAACGCAGCAGTATATATCATGCTACTGCTGGTGATGGCGATGATGATGCTCGATGATAAGTAGGTGTATTAGGAGAAAACGAAAGGCCTGGAGCCAAGCGAATTGGTTGGCTGGTGTCTGATTGATTCGCTCATTGGGGGGCGATGCAACGAGTGCGAAGTGTCTAGAGCGCCACTACGCAATTCATGGCTTTGGCCTTATTGTTTTCTTCAGAAAATTGATCTGCAATCTGAGCATGCACTGAATCTGTCTATGGTGTCGATAGATAGACAGATAGATATATGCATACCTCCTTCCTTGGTCTCTGATCCATCAATTAATAATCAACATGTCAGGTTAACTTTGCTTCATGATCAATCCAACATACTTTCTACAGAGATTCAGAGAGTTCCCTCTCTTCAAGAGACAAGATTCTTGCGATGAAGTGCCTGCTACGGCTGCCAATCTGTCGGTCAACTGAAAAAATGTGTTGATCACAGATTTCCAGCAGATGAGGGGGGACACGGGACCTTGGGGAGATGCAATTTGCAAATTTGTAATGCAACGCCATTGGAGGATATGGAAATTTATTAGGCAGGAAATTAAAGCAGGGGGGATCGCTTGTCGTGTCCAACAGCACATGTGGGTCACACGAACATGTGAGTGCTCCATCCTTCCCTCCCCCACACCACGGCCCACATTCCATTTATTAAAGTCCAGCAATTTCACATAAACACACACTAGCTTCCTGCTTATTTTTTGGTGGGTGGGCGGTTGTACAACTCTTTTTGCCTTCCTCATTTTCTCAGTCACCTTGCTCATCATGTAGCGTGTCCAATGATGATTGCATCACTTGACCTTAATTATGAAAAAAATTCATATTTAGCTATTAGGAGGTACTCTCTCTGTTGACACCAAGTAGAGATCAGTTCCCACTAAGGATACCGCACGGTCAACAGAAGTTAAAGAAGTCAATCCATATTATTACAAAATGATCGGATATAAAGGAGCCGATGAAGGAGGGAGAAGATAACTATGATTCAGAATCAGTTACAAGGTAGATTACTTGGACGGTAAGTCTCCGGACTATAAATATGTTTCTAGTAATTAGGTTTAGGACACACACAATCAACCACAACAAACTCCTACTTTCGGTGCATCGTCACACTTGCATTCCCAAGGTTAATCCCGACGAGACTTGGCACTTAGAACCGGGATGCATCGTCTTGATCTCCGGCGATGAAATGAGTATCGCCACCCCGACGGTGACATCGAATAGGTTCGTGTTATTCGAGGCTGCATCGTATCGATCTTTTGAGGTATCAGGCCGATCGGTGTGATCGCCAGGTTTATCTTGGTATATTTTGCTATGTCTAAGAATGCATCGTTTAGATCTCTTAGATTGATGTGAATTAGGTGTCATAGTTTGAAGCTTCATCGGTTAAATTCAACATCTAGATCTATTGGATCATGTTCATGTTGTGTACCATTCATCTAAATAAATGGTTGTACAACTCTATTTTTCGTCCTCATTGTCTCAGTCACTTTGTTCATCATGTAGTGTGTGTAATGATGCTTGCATCACATGACCGTAATTATGAAAAGTTTTCCATAATTAGGTATCAGGAGGTACTCTCTCTGTTGACACCAAGATTTAGTAGAGCTCAGGCCGACTAAGGATATTGCACGGTCAATAGAAGTCAAAGAAGTCCATCCATATTGTGACACAATGATCGGATATGAAGGAGCCAATGAAGGAGAGAAGATAATTATGATCTACAATCAGTTACAATGTAGATTACTTGGATGGCAAGTCTCCGGACTATAAATATGTATCTAGTAGATAGGTTTAGGACACACACAATCGACCACAACAAACTCCTACTTTCGGCTCATTGCCACCGTTGGATTCTCAAGGTTAATCTCGGGGGACTTGGCTCTTAGAATCGGCATGCATCATCTTGATCTTTAGCGAAGAAGTGAGTACTGCCACCCTGACGGTCACATCGAATAAGTTCGTGTTCTTTGTAACACCCCAGAAAATAAAAAGAATTAAAATAAAAGAAAAGTATTATTAAATACATTTTTGGAATTTCTAATTAAAGGGAAAAGCCTTAAAGAACCCTATTAAAGCCAAACAGGAAGAAATATTCAAAATCTGGACTTGAAAATTTTATGAGATAAACTAGAGGCCAAAATATAATTTTAGGAATTTTTACAATTTTTTATCAATAGTGATTCAACCCTTAATCAAATATATGAATTGCTGGAATTATTTTAAATCAGAAAAGAATTTAAATCCTTATTAGGCCTCAACCCTGAAATCACCCTCAGCCCAGCCCAGCCCAGCCGTGAGTCACTGACCCGTGGGGACCACCTGTCGGCACCGCTCCCTGCCTCTCTCTCCCGCCGCACCCGTCTCGGTCCCACCCGCCAGCCTCACCAGCCCGGCCCTCTCCCTCTGACCACTCGGCCCAGCCTATCGGCGCTCGTTTTTCCCGTCCGCCCATTGATAGGTGGAGCCCACCTGTCAGATTCGTCTTCTCCATGGAAGGGGATCCCCCCTTCTTTCTCCCCGGCGATTCCTTTCTGTTCTCCTCGCCGCCGGCCGCCCGATCCCGCTCGATCACCCCCGGATCGCCTTCCCCAAACACCACCGCCCCCTTTTCATCCTTGAGCCACGCGGTTTCGCGCTTAAGGAAGCATACCCAAAGCTTGGAAAGCACTCGTCGGAGCTCACGGGAACCCCTCGGTTCCTTGCCATCTGGACGCCGGCGACCACCTATATAAACCTCCTCCGGCCTCCGCACTCAGCCCACGCAAACGCAGCCATCCTAGAGCGAAAGCAGAGCGCCGCCACCCTCTTTTCGGTCTTCGGTCCTGCTTCGCCTCTGGCAAGCCCTCGCTGTCGATCTCGGCCCCCATCGCCCTAGCCACCGCCACCGTCGGTTCCGCCGTCGACTGCCCGACCTTGGCCACACCTCCGTTGGCCATGAACGCCGCCGGATCGTCGTCACCGTCAAGCTCCCGAAGACCCCTCACCGTCTACCCTCGCCGCTGGTCACCTCCCGACCTCCTTCTTCGCCGTCGACGGTACGGTCATGACCGCCCTCCCCTCCTCGTTCCATTTTTGCCGTTAGCCAGGTCCCTAGGCGCTCGCCGCCGCCGTCGTAGCCGCACTCGATGCCACCGTCGCTAGAGACGAAGGGGGATACGTGCCCCCTTACGTCGTGCCGTGCCGGATCGCGCCGCGACCGCACGATCGCGATCGGAGGGCTAGGATTAAATCCCTCCAGGATTTAATCTAGACCCTCGGATCTGGTCAAAGGGGTATCGAGGCCTCTCGGCCGTCGATCGCCACTTAAAACCCTCGAGCGATCTGGTGCGTCCACGTCGTACCGATTCGCAGGATCTAATCGCAGCCGTCCAATTTCATTTAAACGTTCCGCCTTGCGCCTGGCCGCTTGATCTGGATCGGACGATCCAGATCAGCCCGGTCCACGCGCACAGTGCACCTGTCCACCGTGGGCCTGGCTCATCGTGGACCAGAGCTATTTTTCAGTTCAAATAAAATTCCAGAAATTGATTTAAACTTTGAAAATTCATAACTTGCTCATTTTAACTCCAAATTTCACCATTTAAATTTTGTTAAATTCAGCATATTATTCTCTACACATTAATGCCATAAAAACATTATGTTACTGTTACCCAAAATATTCTTAATAAACAAATGACTAAAAACCCCTTAGGGTTAAAATTATTTCAGAAAAATAAATTAGAAAAGCCTTAAGAAAATAAGTTTACTGTTTATCACCAAACATCAGAATATTAAAACCTTATTCCACATAATAAAACCCACAAATATGTATGTTTATTATTTGGTGGATTTTTATCTGTTTATTGAATGTATTGTTTATTTTTCCGTATTGAGAAGACTACGAGTTCGTCGAGGAGCCGGAGTTCTACCCCGAGGTTCCTCCATCCCCATTTGCTGATCAAGGCAAGTCATCGACCACCCCTATGAAACAATTGATCATTATTGAGCCCACGTTTTAATAAATTATCGCTATAACTCATAGGTTAATACTGCATTAGTCAAAATATCAAGCCTTACACTTATATTTATTAGATCCCCGTCCTTGTGTGCAAACCCAAGCCATGCTTATTGAGCCTTAACTCCTTGTCACTCTACTATAAAATTATTAGTTAGTGCCCAGTGTACCGGCACAACTGCTATAGGATAAAAAGAATGAGTCGTAGATAGCTGGATTCTGTATATGAATTTCCCCGTTATTCTCATCTCTGGACTCTGTTGGAGTTGGCTAAGTTATATGTATGGTGGGTTCCGGGTGCAAGCTCGGGCATTGGTTTGTCGCACCCGGGGCACTATAAGTACCGGTCTGCGGGATCTGTTGCAAAGCACTTCCGTACCAACCACAAGTCTAATGGGTAAGTCCTAACTGGAAGTATGGAATACTCCGACTCGATGCACCATAGTGGAGGGGGCAAGGGGCAAGCCTGCGGGTGAGTTGTACCGACGAGGCTCAAGGGGGGGTATGGTGGGGCTCCGACACGTCGGGACACCATATGAAACCTATAAGAGGGTGTTGTTGAGTCGGGGAGGACTATATGGAAGGTTTTGGCACGAGTTCCCGTGAAATGGGTCATCTCGTTACACTTTGGTGTAGGTGATGAGTGCGTGCCTTGTGGGTACAATGGTACATCTCTGATCAGAGTAATTTAATCTTTTCGAAAAGCCGAGCCCACGGTCAAGGGCGGGTTGTGTGACTACTCGCAGTTAGTTTACAATTGTTTGAATGGTTGAGTTATTCATGGCATGTAAGGACTGATGAGCGAGGTGGGCCTGACTGTACCCCTCGAGTTAGAAGATGATGATGCATCCACATGTTTACGTTTCAGTACTAATAAATTGTTCACATTAAATTGCTTTACAAATTACTCGCTTCCGCAAAACTAGCCACTATCTCCCTTGTTATTACCTTGCATTATATTTGCATTCAGTGGCTTGCTGAGTACTCCTGTACTCACCCCGTTGACTTACACCATCAGAGCCCATCTACTACGAGGAGGATGCAGGTCTGGAGTAGAGACCCAGTCAAGGCGAGACTGGAAGGAGGCGTTCATCTAGGACCCTTATTTTATTAGTTTCTCTTCACCTTTATGCACTTTTGTATTAATGCGGTCTACGAACCGTGAATGATTGCCCGTATTGTACGTGGTCGCTTGATGAACTTCTTGGTTTATTGATTTTCTTTGGAATTTCAATAAAAGTCCTGTTGGACCGGAAACGGCGACCAGAGGGGGGGTGAATGGGAGCTTTTAAAATTTCGGGCTAAAAAACTTAGCCTTCGGTTCAGTTCTGTCTTCTGCGGAACAGGCTTCGAACACTACCTTCGAAGGTCTGGTTCGGAGGTACTTCGACACCTTCGAACACAGGCTTCGGAGGAGCAAAAGTTCGAAGCCAAGAAGACTTCGCTCCACTTACAACCCTCGGAAATCTACTCTGCTTAGTCAGTGCAGGCTTCGCACTTCACCCTTCGCAAGAGTGGACAGCCCTCTGAGGACTTCGACCAAGTACTTGGCAGCAGCAACAGGTGCTGAGCTTCGTACACGAAGGTCTACACGCACACAAACAGACTACACTAGGGGCTTCAACACAAGAAGCAAAACGGGCAACAATCAGGGCTTCGCTAGTAAGCAGCGAGGTCACGCCTCCTGTTACACAGAGCGAATGCACACTGACAAAACACACCTCGCACGAAAAACAACCTTCGCCTCAACAGGCTTCGGTGCACTACTACAGGCAAGGTATGCAAAGCGAGCTCAAGCAAAAGCACAAGAAACAGGGCTTCGCCGCTTGAACAAGGAACACAGAAAAATGAACTCTCTGGATGTATTACAATCGAAGTGTGGCTACAGGAGCTCAACAGTAAATGCTCAAAGTGTTAAATGTTACCTACCGAGCCCCCATATTTATAGCCCACAGTTCACCCAAAGGAAATGACTACTTTACCCCTAGGGTTTACACAAGATTTGACTCTACAGAACTAAGGGGTACAAAAGGTAGTCCACCTTTATTCTGGAGGCTTCTCTGTCAGCTTTGCAGAGGGGACGGTGTCAGCCTTTTATAGAACAGACAGTGTCAGCCTTTGCAGTCTTTGACTTTCTGCAGCCTCCCATCGCACGCGAGGGTGCGGTAGCTTCGGTGAGAAGCCTGAAGCCAGATGGCCTTTGCTTCACCGAAGTCAGTCTCCGATACACTGACGGTTTTGAGCCGAAGCCGTCAAAGCTCTTGAGCCTTCGCACCAACACCTCCGGAGTGGACCACCACGGCTTCGCAGCTACACCCAGCTCGAACTCCGTTAGTCCGTGTACCGAAGCCATGCAGGCCGAAGCACCTCAAGTCATCCTCACTCCGAAGCCCCACCTTCGGAGTACCACCCTTCGAAGTCCCTCCTTCGTCCAAGGCCTCCGCATGAATCATTCCATGAGCCCTTCGTCGCAGTGTCTCTCCCCGAGCACACTCCTCGACGAGCCTCACCCGGACCATGCCTTCGATGCGCCTCGACTTCTGAGACCTTCGTCGGGCACCTTCGAATGTCTCCCTCCGGAGCACACTTCGAACTCCTTGCCTCCGCAGAGGACTTGTTCCACCAACTCCGAAGTCACTCCATTCGGAGTACCTTCAAAGTGCCTCACCTCCGAGGACTTTGTCTCGGAGTACCTTCAGTCGGAGCCACGCTCCGCACTCTCTGCCTTCACCTGGCACGTCTCGACCCGAGGACCGACCCGGACCACCTTCGCAGCCACCGTGACGGAGCTCCCCGCTCCCCTGGCATCAAGCCTCCCGCTCGACCCAGGTTCACCAGCTGCGAACCTTGTCCGTCGCCTCCGAAGTCCCTGCGCACCACTGACAAACAGACAAGTGTATCCAATACTCCGGAGACCTCTCCGAGTTAGCAACCTCCGGCACACACTCCGGTGTACCGCCCAAAGTACCGAAGCCTTCGGTACGAACCCAGTCATTGCGTACTGTCGGACCCCTCCGACGAGCACACTCCGCTGCAACAGCTGCAGCAAGCAAACACCGAACACCCTTCGGTGAAACCACCTCCGAACACACTTCGGAGGTACAACCTCCTCCGAACATCCTTCGGAGGTCCAACCTCCGAACCCCCTTCGGAGGTACCCTTCGAACAGAGGGTAAAAAGCCTGTCAATCACTCATCACAAAACACTGAAACCAACCCTTGGTTTCTCAATCTCCCCCTTGATGAGTGCATTGACAACCAAATCCAAGTTCAAGAAAATATAAAAAATTTTCAGCACACAAGTGACCATAAAAACTCAGAAAAGAGCCAAATCATGTCACTTGATAAAAGAATTTTCCTCCCCCTTTCTCAAAAGAGTAAAAAGCCCCTTCGGTAATGACAACTCCCCCTGAGTTAAATTTTCCCTTTGGCAATAAAAAAACTTCTCCCCCTTTATGTCAAATTTTCTCCCTCTTAGAAATTATACCCCCTTGCGGCAGAGACCGAAGCAAATCTCTCCCCCTTTGGCAATGCAAGCATCAAGGAGCATGTAAAAGATGCAAAGCTTCGAAATGAGCAGAAATGCAAAGACATATGGAGCAAAAATATGCCAATATTAATACCAATGACCATGGGCTCAGCTCAAATTAATATTCTCTAAAAACATGATGAAGCATGTGAATTTATCATTTTTGGAATAAAAGCATCACCACTTAGTCAAGGAAACTAGACAAGTAAGAGCAAGGACTGCGCAAAGCTAGTCAATCTCTACTCTAGACAGACAAGTCCAGTTCAAAAGGAGCTTGAAAAGCAAACTTGATGGACAATGAATTTTGTTGTTCTTTTCTTAGTGCCAGGGGTTATTTGTTTGTCCACCTTATTCTTTCCAATCCGGCCAAGCCTAGGCATGAAAGCCATAAGAAGCTTAAGGCAAAGATTTTGGTATACACTACACTATTCCAGTTCAGACCGATGTGCAATGGTAAGCAGTCTAGAATAGAGTAGTGCGACAAACAAACCCACCTGGATCTTTTCTCTTAAAAGCATGCAAATCATGGAATTGTTGATTTTAACTAAGTGAACCAATGGTTGGCACTTTATGAATATCCATGAAAATGTAGAACAGTTTTCATGTTGCAATTTTTAGCATCCAATGAACAGTGTCTCGCTGTCAAGCAGATAAAAGATAGCTAAAGCAGTCCTGCCGAAACATGCTAGATTCAAGACTAAGCAGTGAGCATGATTTGACTTTTGAAAATAAAACATCATGCACATGAATGTTCTAGATGAATTAAAGAGAGCTGAGCTGACACGATTTCATGAATTAAAAGCAGGCATATAAGTGCAAAATATATACATGCAATTTCAGCACAAATAGCAAAAGCACATCCATCTAAAACAGCTCCCCCTCACAAAATGCCGTAAGGGTGACAAATGCCAAGTTCCCCACGCAAGTAAGCAAATCGAGAAGCATCGAGGGGTTTTGTAAAAATGTCGGCTAGCTGGTGTTGGGTATCAACATATTGAAGTTCAATATCACCCTTCTCATTGTGATCTCTGAGAAAATGATATCTCACATCAATGTGTTTGGTTCTGGAGTGCTGAACCGGGTTGTTTGCAATATAAATAGCACTAGTGTTATCACAGAAAAGTGGAACACTCTTATAATCTAACCCGAAATCCCGCAAAGTGGAAACCATCCACAAAATCTGAGAGCAACAGCTAGCTGCAGCAACATATTCGGCCTCAGCCGTCGATTGTGCAACACTAGACTGTTTGCGGGAAGACCAGCAAACCAGTGAAGTACCCAGAAAATGACAAGTACCAGAGGTACTCTTCCTATCAATTCTACATCCAGCAAAGTCCGCATCGGAATAACCTCGAAGACATAAAGAAGAAGACGCTGAATACCATATGCCAAACTCAAGGGTGTGTTTGAGATACCTTAGGATGCGCTTAACCGCTTGGCGGTGCGAAGCTCGTGGTGAAGCCTGAAAACGAGCGCACAAACACACAGCGAAGTGTATGTCCGGCCTCGTGGCAGTCAAGTAGAGGAGGGAGCCGATCATGCTCCGGAACTCCTTCTGATCTACGGCTTCTCCATCTTCGTCAAGGTCCAATGCTACAGATGTAGCCATTGGAGTGACGAGGGGCTTCGCATCGGACATGTCGAACTTCTTGAGCAGGTCCTTGGTGTACTTTGTCTGGTGGACAAAAGTACCTTGTTTGCTTTGCTTGATTTGCAAACCAAGGAAGAAGGTGAGTTCACCCATCATCGACATTTCAAATTCCCTGCTCATGGTATCTGCAAACTCGGCAACCAAAGCATGAGAAGAGCCACCAAAGATGATATCATCCACATAAATCTGAACTAGGAGGAAATCTTTGCCATGCTTGAGAGTAAACAATGTTTTATCAACAGAGCCCATCAAATACCCTCGCTCAAGCAGAAAAGACTTAAGTCTATCATACCACGCCCGAGGGGCCTGCTTGAGTCCATAAAGAGCCTTATGAAGTTTAAGGACTTTATGTGGGTACTTGGGGTTTTCAAAACCAGGGGGTTGTTTTACATAGACATCTTCACCTATGAAGCCATTAAGAAAAGCACTTTTGACATCCATTTGATAGAGTTTGAATCCCCGGGATGTCGCAAAGGCAAGCAAAATCCTAATGGCCTCAAGGCGAGCAACAGGTGCAAAAGTTTCAGTAAAATCAATCCCTTCTAGTTGAGAAAAGCCCTGAGCTACAAGTCTAGCCTTGTTTCTAACTATAGTCCCATCCTCCCCTTGTTTATTTTTGAAAATCCATTTTGTACCAATGAAATGAACATTTGGTGGCGGATCAACTAAAGTCCATACTTGGTTTCTCTCAAAATTTTCAAGCTCTTCATGCATGGCATTGATCCAACTAGAATCAGAAAGTGCATGACTAACATCTAAGGGCTCGAAAGAAGCAACAAAAGCAGAATTAGTGAAATGAGTGTGAGAACGTGTTACCCTTTGATCAAGCTCACCAATGATCTGCTCGGGAGGGTGCATCCTTTGAACATGGTGTGGAGCCTCGCGGCGGGATGCAGTCTCCCCCTCAACTTGTGCGTTGGAGTGGTCCAAGATGACCGATGTTGAGGTAGTCACTTCGGGACCTCGTGCCGAAGTAGTTGAAGCGGGGTCAGCTTCGGGGGTTGACGTCGAGGGTAGTAGGGGTTCATCCTCGAATTCTCCGGGATCTTCGTCTTCGAATAAGGTCTGTTCCATGTCGTGTTCATTTGCCTGTTCAAATGCAGAACTAACAGAGGGGGTTGATTCGTCAAAAGTCACATCACATGACTCGATGACAGTGTTAGTTTCCAAGTTATAAACACGATAAGAATGACCATGAGTAGTATAACCCAAAAAGATCCTGTCAGAAGATCGCGACTCAAATTTATCCAAATTGCCACGTCTTAGGATAAAGCAGCGACAGCCAAAAACTCGAAGATGAGTAACCTTGGGCTGTCTCCCAAAACGCAGCTCATAAGATGTCAAATTTAAAATTGAGCGCAAGAAAATTCGGTTTGAGATGTAACAAGCAGTGTTCATGGCCTCAGCCCAGAATTTTCTAGGAGTCCTATGCTCATCAAGCATCGTCCTAGCCATCTCAACCAAAGTGCGGTTTTTCCTCTCAACAACACCATTCTGTTGAGGAACCCGCGGAGCAGAGAATTGATGTTCTATGCCATGCTCCATGCAAAAGTCAACAAAGAGACTATTTTTGAACTCGGTGCCATTATCGCTTCGAATGAATTTTAATGCACCAGGGAGTTCAGTGAAAAGTCTCAAAGCCAAGCTCCGAAAGTGTGCAAACACTTCATCCTTGCTGGCAAGAAAGAAGACCCAAGAGTAGCGAGAGAAATCGTCGACAATTACTAGAACATACCACTTCCCGCCTAAAGAACTAACTCGAGAAGGACCTACAGTGTCCATATGGAGAAGTTCTCCGGGTTGTTCAGTCATCACTGTGGTGACTGGCGAATGCGAAGCGGCAATCATTTTTCCATGTCGACAAGGAGCGCAAACTAAATTCTTCTCAAACTTGAGCTTGGGCAATCCTCGGATCAGACCTAGGGCGCTCAGACGAGTGAGCAATTCAAAGCTCATATGCCCTAGTCTCCTATGCCACTTCCAATGCTCAGAAGTCGAATGTGCAACAAGACAATGAGAAGAACCAGATGACTCTGAAAAATCAGCTCCAAAAACTCTCCCAACTCTAAAGATCTTACACACCACAACGCCATCAGAATTGAGCACTTGCGAAGTATCGCGATGAAATCGCACTTCGAAGCCCTCATCAAGCAACTGAGATACAGACAGCAAATTGTATCCCAGGTTTTCAACCAAAGCAACATCTTTGAGAGTGAAGTTCGAATTAATTCTTACCACACCTTTACCTTTCACTCTACTCCTTCGATTGTTTCCGAAGGTGATATGTTCCCTTTGCTTGGTTGTGGTGAGGCTGGAGAACCATGCTGCATCTCCGGTCATGTGGCGCGAACAACCGGAGTCCATGATCCACGTGCCCTCCAAGTCTCGATCTGTCGCCTACACACGATAAGAATGTCTCGATCGCTCAGTGCTGGGGTGAGTGAAATAATGACGAGGCATCCAGCACTGAGTGACACGAGTAGTAGGCGCAGTAAAAGCAGACGGTCTACGCACAAAATAATCAGAATGATGCAAAGTGCGAGGTCTACCTACATGCTGTGAAAGAACAACATGTCGAGGTCTCCTACTCTGACGAGGTACAAATCTGCTAGCCAGAGGTTTACCACCATATGGAACATGGTGAAGACCTCGAGGAGCAAAACCTCTCCGAGAAGCACGAGGAGCCTCAAAAGCAGGACGATAGTACATCTCAGACTCATGCATACCTAAAGATGGGTAATGCATGTCCTGGTAACTCATCGCCTGTGCGCGTCGCTCATCCTTGATGCGACGAAAACAGAACCCAACCAAATGACCCGCCCGCTGACAATAAGAACAATGGAACACTTTCCTAGGGGCACTCTCATGGATCATAGGAGCAACTCTCACAGGCTCCTTGGGTTTCTTCTGAGTGGTTTTCTTGGGAGGATTTTTCTTGGCAGGAGGAGTGGTTTTCTTTGGAGGATGGGTAGGCTTTTTGGCTGATGGGGTGTCCAACAGAGCTCTCTCTTTCTCTAGGGTGGTGGGAGAGGTAAAAACAGTTTTGGTCTTACTGTTTGAAGGTATCCTCTCAAAACCCAAACCTAGAGCTACCCCTGCTCTGTCAGCACACAACTTGGTCTTGGCCAAGAGCAAATCCATCCTACCCTTTCCCTCAGTGCATTTGTTTACCACGGAAAGAAGGTATTCATTTTCTGACATGAGGTGCTCAGCTCGCTCTCTAACAGTGCCTAGCTGGTCCTTAAGGGTAATGCAAGTGTCACAAACAGGTTGCACATCCTTAGAACTACCGGCCCTCTCCAATCTAGCCTCCAAATCATGAACATGCTTATCACGTAAATTAATGCTATCGCGTAATAAAGAGCAGTTCATGCAATCAATAATATCATGAGGTCTAGAATCCACCTCCAAAAGCTGCTTCTGTGCAGTCTCGAGCTCAGAAAGAGTTTGAGCATGAACAGAACGCAACTGAGCAAGCTCACTCATGACAACAGAACAAGACTCACATTCAGCATCATCATATTTAGACTTAAGCATGGCATATTCAGTAGAAACATTTTCTAGCCTAAGTCTAAGGTCTTTTCTTTCTCTAGCGGCTTGCACAAGTAATCTATCCTGACCAAGCACTACTTCATTCAGCTCATCTAATTTAATTAGTAGCTGGTCAGATGATAGGTTTACCTCAGATGAGTCAAGCTCATCGCCGCTGTGATCGTTGTCGGCCATGAAGCAAAGGCCGGTGAAGTCACGTCCCTTCTTGTCCTCCTTCCTTGGGGACTCCTCCTCCTCAGAGCTCGACTCCTCAGTTGAGGAAGTGTCGATGTCGCTGAGAGCAGCAACAAAGGCTCTGGAAGCGGCCTTGGCTACTTTCTTAGCCATCTTGCCGCGCTTGCCCTTCACAAAGGGCTTCCTCTCCTTTTTGTGGTATTTGGGGCGGTCACTCTCATCTCTCTTCTTGATCTTGGGGCAATTGGCCTTAATATGAGAGGTGTCGCCACATTCATAGCAACCACTAAAACCACTTCTCCTCTGATCCCGTCTCTCATGATGAAAGCGGGTGAACCTCCGGGCAATGAGAGCAAGCTCATCATCAGCTAGAGTGTCCACCTGCTCCTTTGTGACAGAGACTAGGGAGGACAAAGCAAAACCATCTGCAAGAACACAAGTGCCTGATGTGCTTGGTTCTGCAGTGGTGCCACGGCTAGTGCTAGAAACCAATGCCAATGGCTGTGGCAAAGAGCTTCTGTGCACAGCAAGAGATGCCTTGGAAATCTCTGTGGACTTTAGCTTGCTAAAGAGTTCATCACAGGTTAGAGTGTCATAGCCTGTGGACTCCTCAATGCTGGATATCTTCACTTTCCATATGCTACGGTCAAGAGCATAGAGAAGCTTGATAGCCCTATCGTGATCACTGTAAGCAAGCGTCCCGTTGGACCGCAAGTTACTCACTATAGCATCAAAGCGCGAAAACATGGCATCTATAGATTCACCAGGTGCCTGCACAAACAGCTGATACTGTTTGTTGTAGGTGCTTTGGCGCCTGGCCTTAATCTGTGTAGAGCCCTCATGAAAAATAGTGAGCGTTGTCCAAATCTCCCTAGCAGTCCTAAGGTGCTGCACCCTATCGAACTCACTCCGGCTCAAACCGATGAACAGTATATTTCTTGCCTTGGAATTGGCATTATACTGATCCTTCTCTGTTTGAGAGGTGCGAGTCTCAGGGATGGAGTATTGTGATTCCACAATCTCCCAAATTGCATTTCCTTGGCTTAACAAGTAAGCCTCCATGCGCACCTTCCAGTATGCGAAGTCTGTCCCATCGAACAGAGGAATTTTACTGCCTCTATCCATGTCGCCAACAGATCACAAAACCGGTTAAGGTCAACTGGTGATTTTAACCCGCTCTGATACCAATTGTTGGACCGGAAACGGCGACCAGAGGGGGGGTGAATGGGAGCTTTTAAAATTTCGGGCTAAAAAACTTAGCCTTCGGTTCAGTTCTGTCTTCTGCGGAACAGGCTTCGAACACTACCTTCGAAGGTCTGGTTCAGAGGTACTTCGACACCTTCGAACACAGGCTTCGGAGGAGCAAAAGTTCGAAGCCAAGAAGACTTCGCTCCACTTACAACCCTCAGAAATCTACTCTGCTTAGTCAGTGCAGGCTCCGCACACAGGGTGCTTCGAGCAGGCTTCGCACTTCACCCTTCGCAAGAGTGGATAGCCCTCTGAGGACTTCGACCAAGTACTTGGCAGCAGCAACAGGTGCTGAGCTACACGAAGGTCTACACGCACACAAACAGACTACACTAGGGGCTTCGACACAAGAAGCAAAACGGGCAACAATCAGGGCTTCGCTAGTAAGCAGCGAGGTCACGCCTCCTGTTACACAGAGCGAATGCACACTGACAAAACACACCTCGCACGAAAAACAACCTTCGCCTCAACAGGCTTCGGTGCACTACTACAGGCGAGGTATGCAAAGCGAGCTCAAGCAAAAGCACAAGAAACAGGGCTTCGCCGCTTGAACAAGGAACACAGAAAAATGAACTCTCTGGATGTATTACAATCGAAGTGTGGCTACAGGAGCTCAACAGTAAATGCTCAAAGTGTTAAATGTTACCTACCGAGCCCCCATATTTATAGC
Organism: Zizania palustris; assembly: GCA_019279435.1. Classification (NCBI taxonomy): domain Eukaryota; kingdom Viridiplantae; phylum Streptophyta; class Magnoliopsida; order Poales; family Poaceae; genus Zizania; species Zizania palustris. The sequence goes on from JAAALK010000080.1 coordinate 51,411,560, forward strand.
CCACAGTTCACCCAAAGGAAATGACTACTTTACCCCTAGGGTTTACACAAGATTTGACTCTACAGAACTAAGGGGTACAAAAGGTAGTCCACCTTTATTCTGGAAGCTTCTCTGTCAGCTTTGCAGAGGGGACAGTGTCAGCCTTTTACAGAACAGACAGTGTCAGCCTTTGCAGTCTTTGACTTTCTGCAGCCTCCCATCGCACGCGAGGGTGCGGTAGCTTCGGTGAGAAGCCTGAAGCCAGATGGCCTTCGCTTCACCGAAGTCAGTCTCCGATACACTGACGGTTTTGAGCCGAAGCCGTCAAAGCTCTTGAGCCTTCGCACTAACACCTCCAGAGTGGACCACCACGGCTTCGCAGCTACACCCAGCTCGAACTCCGTCAGTCCGTGTACCGAAGCCATGCAGGCCGAAGCACCTCAAGTCATCCTAACTCCGAAGCCCCACCTTCGGAGTACCACCCTTCGAAGTCCCTCCTTTGTCCAAGGCCTCCGCATGAAGCATTCCATGAGCCCTTCGTCGCAGTGTCTCTCCCCGAGCACACTCCTCGACGAGCCTCACCCGGACCATGCCTTCGATGCGCCTCGACTTCTGAGACCTTCGTCGGGCACCTTCGAATGTCTCCCTCCGGAGCACACTTCGAACTCCTTGCCTCCGCAAAGGACTTGTTCCACCAACTCCGAAGTCACTCTATTCGGAGTACCTTCGAAGTGCCTCACCTCCGAGGACTTTGTCTCGGAGTACCTTCAGCCGGAGCCACGCTCCGCACTCTCTGCCTTCACCTGGCACGTCTCGACCCGAGGACCGACCCGGACCACCTTCGCAGCCACCGTGACGGAGCTCCCCGCTCCCCTGGCATCAAGCCTCCCGCTCGACCCAGGTTCACCAGCTGCGAACCTTGTCCGTCGCCTCCGAAGTCCCCGCGCACCACCGACAAACAGACAAGTGTATCCAATACTCCGGAGACTTCTCCGGGTTAGCAACCTCCGGCACACACTCCGGTGTACCGCCAAAAGTACCGAAGCCTTCGGTACGAACCCAGTCATCGCGTACTGTCGGACCCCTCCGACGAGCATACTCCGCTGCAACAGCTGCAGCAAGCAAACACCGAACACCCTTCGGTGAAACCACCTCCGAACACACTTCGGAGGTACAACCTCCTCCGAACATCCTTCGGAGGTCCAACCTCCGAACCCCCTTCGGAGGTACCCTTCGAACAGAGGGTAAAAAGCCTGTCAATCACTCATCACAAAACACTGAAATCAACCCTTGGTTTCTCAAGTCCTGATTTATTAAATCGGGGCGCGACAAGATGGTATCAGAGCCGACTTGACTGTAGGAAGCCAAAGAGACCTGACCTTAGGACTTATATTAACCATATTTTCTTACAAAATTGTTTACCTTCTCATCTTCTAGAGTTTCACAAAAATCTCTCTCTTTTGTAGATGCCGGTCCATACCATGAGTGGGACTCTTCGTGACGAGGCCGGATTCATCCGCGAGCTTCGCGTACTCGTCGACTTCTTGGGATTCTCCCATGAGCCCGCGTTCCATGGGATTTTCCGCGATGCGAGCGAGAGCTACTGCGAGGTCACGGTTGTCATCCGCTCCTCCCCCACGCAGCCTCCTTTCTACACCCATGGAGTCGGAGGACCCTCATTCGTGGTGGCCAGTCAGCGCGCTGCACTCCAGGCCCTCGTCGAGCTTCGACTGGTCTACGACCGCCATCTCCGTGACACCATCTACCACTTCATGCCCATGCGCACACCCGGGAGTCACCGCAGTATCTACATCAGCTCCCTCACGCAGAGCAACTCCGCCATCGCCCGCACCATGAGACTTCTGGAGGCCATGGACAACCTCCACACCGAGGCCATTCTTGATGCAGACAGCCAGCATGACACGATTGACTTCTACCGCCATACCTCGGAGAACCTGAACCGTGAGAATGCTGAGCTCCGTCGACAGGTTCAGCAGAACCCCATCTGACCCTCGTGGTGGAGGAATTGAGGCGTCAGAATGAGCTCCTACGCCAAGGCGCCATGGTCAATACCCAGCTCCGCCAGCATCTCAAAGAACTGAAGAAGGACATTGAGGAGATCGCACCTCTTCCGCCTCGCAAGCGGAAATCCCTTCGGATCCCCATCGTGAGACCCAAGAGGATTTCACGCAGTGCTCCACCCGCCGGACCATCTAGTTCCTCGACCCCGACCATCTCCCACGAGCCCGTGATCGAGCCGTCCCCAGAGCTACCATAGACGTAGTACTTACGATTGATTGTTTCCTTTATTTTGTTTTGGATTGTATGACCACCCATGTCTAAAATAAGGCATGAGTGAAGAACTAAATAAAAGACAATAAATGTAATCGCAAGAACGACCTTTTGAAATAAAGTTTAGTAGTGTTCCCCCTTTAAAGATATTGTTATTTTGGAAACCTCAGGATGTCGAACAACCAAGGCTCCGACGCTCCTCAGAACGGAGGAGATAATGGGAACCTGCCTCAGTGGGGAGCAACTGGGCAGAGGCAAGCCCCGGTTGCCAATCACCCCACTCTGGCCGAGATAATGGCCACGCAAAACCAGCTGGTCTCAGCCCTTCTGAACCAGATGCAGCAGCAACAGCAGCAGATGCAAGGGCAGCAGGCTCATCTCTTCCGCCTCCACCAACAGCCCGAGCTGCCACGACACGCCACTCCAGCTCCCGCTCCCGCCTCCCAACTCTCGGAGTTCCTCCGAGTCCGCCCACCTACTTTCTCAAGTACCACCAACCCCATGGAGGCTGGGGATTGGTTGAGGACTATCGGGAAGAAACTTGACCTCCTGACCTGCACCGAGCAGGAGAGGGTGGCATTTGCAACCCACCAGCTCCAGGGTCCCGCTGCAGAGTGGTGGGACAATCTGCGCGAGACCTTGCCTGAGGGACACGTCCATACTTGGGCGGAGTTCTCGGCTGCTTTCCGTGCCGCTCATATCCCCGACGGCATTATAGCTCAGAAGCAACAAGAGTTTAGGGACCTGCAGCAGGGGAGCAGGTCCGTAACTGAATATTTGCATGAGTTCAACCGACTGGCCAGGTACGCACCTAAGGAGGTCCGTACAGATGCGGCCAGACAGGCTAAGTTCCTCCGGGGACTGAAGGATGAGCTGTCCCTACAGCTTATCTCCGGAGATTTCGCCAACTTCCAAAAGTTGGTGAATAAAGCTATTATTCAGGACACCCAGCAGAATAAGGTCGACCTAAAGAAGAAGAGGATGATTGCCTTTAGGCAAAACCAGGTCATGGCCCAGAGACCCCACTTCACCCCTCCTCCACCGGCGCCACAGTACCACCCCCGCCCGGTGTATCATCCGGCACCACCCGCCGCCAATACCAGAGCCGGACAACCTCGCCCCGCTCCCGCCGCACTAGCCGCCCCAGCCGCCCCGGCCAAGAAGGCGGAGATTCTGCGAGACAGGCACGGCAAGCTTGTGGTATGTTTCAACTGCCGCCAAGAGGGGCACTACTCTCACCAGTGACCTCATCCCAAGCGTACCCAAGGCGTCGCATCGAACCCCGCCGTCCGCGCCAAAGTCAACCACGTCACCGCCGAAGAAGCCCAGGCCGCCCCGGAAATTGTCATGGGTAAGTTTGTGGTTCATTCAGCACTTGCAGTAGTTCTATTTGACACCGGAGCTATGCACTCCTTCATATCAACTGCTTTTATGGAAAGAAATGCCCTGGACATAAGCGAACTGCCCAGACCCATACTAATAGCTACCCCAGGCAAACAAACCCTCGCCTATTCCTATAGCCCAAGGGTATGGGTAGATATCCAAGGCACAATATTCTGGGCCGACCCCATCCTCATAGAATGCCAAGGATTGGGATGTGTTCTTATGCAAGAGGGAAAGGTTATCTCTTATGCCTCTTGTCAGTTGAGACCTCATGAGTTGAACTACCCGACCCACGATTTGGAATTAGCCGCTGTAGTGCATGCCCTTAAGATATGGAGGCATTATTTGGTCAGAAATCGATGTGAGATCTTTACGGATCACAAGAGCTTGAAGTACATCTTCACACAGCCAGACCTTAATCTGAGGCAAAGACGATGGTTGGAATTAATAAAGGACTATGACTTAGGTATCCACTACCACCCCGGAAAAGCAAATGTGGTAGCCGATGCATTAAGTCGCAAGGGATATTGCACAGCCATTATGATTCAGGATCACGCGCCCTTGTTATGTAAAGAGATGGAAAAGTTGAATCTCGGGTTGACCACCGGAGCATACCTAGCCACCATGGAGACTCAACCTATCTTATTCGAACAAATCCGAGAAACTCAATTAGAAGACCCGGATATAGCAGCCATTAGGAAGAATATGAGGCAAGGAAAAGCCCCGGGATTTTTAGAGGACAAGAATGGCACCATATGGTTTGGAACCCGGATATGTGTGCCGGATAAACCAGAGATAAAAACCCTTATCCCGAGAGAAGCCCATGAGACTTTATACTCCATTCATCCCGGCAGTACCAAGATGTACCAGGACCTGAAGGAACGTTATTGGTGGGTTAGCATGAAGAGGGAGATTGCACAGTTCGTCGCCGAGTGTGACACCTGTAGAAGAGTAAAGGCTGAACATCAGAGACCTGCAGGACTGTTACAGCCATTGAAAGTACCTGAATGGAAGTGGGAAGAGATCGGTATGGATTTCATCACCGGACTCCCAAAGACCCAACTTGGATATGATTCTATTTGGGTGATTATTGACCGACTCACGAAAGTAGCGCATTTCATAGCCGTCAAGACGACCTTTAGTGGCCCTAAGCTTGCAGAACTATACATGGCCCGCATTGTGTGTCTTCATGGAGTACCCAAGAAGATAGTGTCCGATAGAGGAAGTCAATTTACATCTCGTTTTTGGAAGAACCTTCAAGAAGAGATGGGAACAAGATTGAACTTTAGCACTGCCTACCACCCTCTGACAGATGGACAAACAGAAAGGGTGAATCAGATATTGGAAGATATGCTTCGGGCATGTGTCTTGGATTTTGGAGCAACTTGGGACAAGAGCTTATCGTACGCTGAGTTTTCGTACAACAACAGCTATCAAGCCAGTCTTCAGATGTATCCTTTTGAAGCCTTATATGGACGTAAGTGCAGAACGCCTCTATTTTGGGATCAAACCGGTGAATCTCAAGTATTCGGAATAGACATCCTTCGAGAAGCTGAAGAGAAGGTACGGATCATCAGAGACCGACTCAAGACAGCCCAATCACGACAGAAGAGCTACGCGGACAATCGACGCAGAGATCTAGCCTTTGAAGAGGGAGATCATGTCTATCTTCGAGTTACGCCTCTCCGTGGTACTCAACGATTTAACATGAGAGGAAAGTTGGCCCCTCGGTATGTTGGACCATTTCTCATTATTCGACGCCAAGGCGAAGTTGCTTATCAGTTGGAACTACCGCCCTCATTGGCTGGAGTACATGACATAGTTCACGTTTCCCAACTCAAGAAGTGTCTCCGAGTCCCCACAGAGCAAGTGGACCTACAACAGTTGGATGTTCAAGAGGATCTGACCTATGTGGAAAAGCCTGTCAAGATATTGGAGGTCAAGAAAAGGATCACCAGGAGTCGGGTCATCCGCTTCTGCAAAGTGCAGTGGAGTAATCATCCTGTAGAGGAAGCTACATGGGAAAAAGAAGATGAACTCAAGGCACAGCATCCTGAGCTATTCGAGGAATGATCCGAATCTCGAGGACGAGATTCTCTGTAAGGGGGATAGGATTGTAACACCCCAGAAATTAAAAAGAATTAAAATAAAAGAAAAGTATTATTAAATACATTTTTGGAATTTCTAATTAAAGGGAAAAGCCTTAAAGAACCCTATTAAAGCCAAACAGGAAGAAATATTCAAAATTTGGACTTGAAAATTTTATGAGATAAACTAGAGGCCAAAATATAATTTTAGGAATTTTTACAAATTTTGATCAACAGTGATTCAACCCTTAATCAAATATATGAATTGCTGGAATTATTTTAAATCAGAAAAGAATTTAAATCCTTATTGGGCCTCAACCCTGAAATCACCCTCAGCCCAGCCGTGAGTCACTGACCCGTGGGGCCCGCCTATCGGTGCCGCTCCCCGCCTCTCTCTCCCGCCGCGCCCGTCTCGGTCCCACCCGCCAGCCTCACCAGCCCGGCCCTCTCCCTCTGACCACTCGGCCCCGCCTGTCGGCGCTCATTTTTCCAGTCCGCCCACTGACAAGTGGAGCCAACCTGTCAGATTCATCTTCTCCATGGACGGGGATCCCCCCTTCCTTCTCCCCGGCGATTCCTTTTTGTTCTCCTCGCCGCCGGCCGCCCGATCCCGCCCGATCACCCCCGGATCGCCTTCCCCAAACGCCACCGCCCCCTTTCCATCCTTGAGCCACGCGGTTTCGCGCTTAAGGAAGCATACCCGAAGCATGGAAAGCCCTCGCCGGAGCTCACGGGAACCCCTCGGTTCCTTGCCATCTGGATGCCGGCGACCCCCTATATAAACCCCCTCCGGCCTCCGCACTCAGCCCACGCAAATGCAGCCATCCTAGAGCGAAAGCAGAGCGCCGCCGCCCTCTTTTCGGTCTTAGGTCCTGCTTCGCCTCCGGCAAGCCCTCGCTGTCGATCCCGGCCCTCATCGCCCTAGCCACCGCCACCGTCGGGTCCGCCGTCGACTGGCCGACCTCGGCCACACCTCCGTTGGCCGTGAACGCCACCGGATCGTCGTCGCCGTCAAGCTCCCGAAGACCCCTCACTGTCTACCCTCACCGTCGGTCACCTCCGGACCTCCTTCTTCGCCGTCGACGGTACGGTCATGACCGCCCTCCCCTCCTCATTCCATTTTTGCCGTTAGCCAGGTCCCTAGGCGCTCGCCGCCGCCGTCATAGCCGCACCCAATACTGTCGTCGCCGGAGACGAAGGGGGATACATGCCCCCTTACATCGTGCCGTGCCGGATCGTGCCGCGACCCGCGCGATCACGATCGGAGGGCTAGGATTAAATCCCTCTGGGATTTAATCTAGACCCTCGGATCTGGTCAAAGGGGTATCGAGGCCTCTCGGCCGTCGATCGCCACTTAAAACCCTCGAGCGATCTGGTGCGTCCACATCGTACCGATTCGCAGGATCTAATCGCAGCCGCCAAATTTCATTTAAACGTTCCGCCTCGCGCCTGGCCGCTTGATCTGGATCGGACGATCCAGATCGGCCCGGTCCACGCGCACAGTGCGCCTGTCCACAGTGGGCCTGGCTCACCGTGGACCAGAGCTGTTTTTCAATTCAAATAAAATTCCAGAAATTGATTTAAACTTTGAAAATTCATAACTTGCTCATTTTAACTCCAAATTTCACCATTTAAATTTTGTTAAATTCAGCATATTATTATCTACACATTAATGCCATAAAAACAGTATGTTATTGTTACCCAAAATATTCTTAATAAATAAATGACTAAAAACCCCTTAGGGTTAAAATTATTTCAGAAAAATAAATTAGAAAAGCCTTAAGAAAATAAGTTTACTGTTTATCACCAAACATCAGAATATTAAAACCTTATTCCACATAATAAAACCCACAAATATGTATGTTTATTATTTGGTGGATTTTATCTGTTTATTGAATGTATTGTTTATTTTTCCGTATCGAGAAGACTACGAGTTCGTCGAGGAGCCGGAGTTCTACCCCGAGGTTCCTCCATCCCCATTTGCTGATCAAGGCAAGTCATCGACCACCCCTGTGGAAACATTTGATCATTATTGAGCCCACGTTTTAATAAATTATCGCTATAACTCATAGGTTAATATTGCATTAGTCAAAATATCAAGCCCTACACTTATATTTATTAGATCCCCGTCCTTGTGTGCAAACCCAAGCCATGCTTATTGAGCCTTAACTCCTTGTCACTCTCTACTATAAATTATTAGTTAGTGCCCAGTGTACCGGCACAACTGCTATAGGATAAAAAGAATGAGTCGTAGATAGCTAGATTCTGTATATGAATTTCCCCATTATTCTCGTCTCTGGACTCTGTTGGAGTTGGCTAAGTTATAAGTATGGTGGGTTCCGGGTGCAAGCTCGGGCATTGGTTTGTCGCACCCGGGGCACTATAAGGACCAGTCTGCGGGATCTGTTGCAAAGCACTTCCGTACCAACCACAAGTCTAATGGGTAAGTCCTAACTGGAAGTATGGAATACTCTGACTCGATGCACCATAGTGGAGGGGGCAAGGGGAAGCCTGCGGGCGACTTGTACTGACGAGGCTCAAGGGGGGTATGGTGGGGCTCCGACGCGTCGGGACACCATATGAAACCTATAAGAGGGTGCTGTTGAGTCGGGGAGGACTATATGGAAGGTTTTGGCACGAGTTCCCGTGAAATGGGTCATCTCGTTACACTTTGGTGTAGGTGATGAGTGCGTGCCTTGTGGGTACAGTGGTACATCTCTGATCAGAGTAATTTAATCTTTTCGAAAAGCCGAGCCCACGGTCAAGGGCGGGTTGTGTGACTACTCGCAGTTAGTTTAAAATTGTTTGAATGGTTGAGTTATTCATGGCGTGTAAGGACTGATGATCGAGGTGGGCCTGACTGTACCCCTCAAGTTAGAAGATGATTATGCATCCACATGTTTATGTTTCAGTACTAATAAATTGTTCACATTAAATTGCTTTACAAATTACTCGCTTCCGCAAAACTAGCAACTATCTCCCTTGTTATTACCTTGCATTATATTTGCATTCGGTGGCTTGCTGAGTACTCTTGTACTCACCCCATTGACTTACACCATCAGAGCCTGTCTACTACGAGGAGGATGCAGGTCTGGAGTAGCGACCTAGTCAAGGCGAGACTGGAAGGAGGCGTTCATCTAGGACCCTTATTTTATTAGTTTCTCTTCACCTTTATGCACTTTGTATTAATGCGGTCTACGAACCGTGAATGATTGCCCGTATTGTACGTGGCCGCATGATGAACGTCTTGGTTTAATTATTTTCTTTGGAATTTCAATAAAAGTCATGATTTATTAAATCGGGGCGCGACATTTTTCGAGGCTGCATCGTATCGATCTCTTGAAGTATCGGCTCGATCAATGTTCTCGTTGGGTTTATCTTGGTATATTTTGCTAGGTCTAAGGATGCATCGTTTTGATCTCTTAGATTGATGTGAATTATGTGTTATAGTTTGAGGCTTCATCGGTTAAGTTTGACATCTTGATCTATTGTATAATGTTCATTTATTGTACAATTCATCTAAATAAAGTATGCCGAATGAGTTGAAGTGTTATTAATTTATCTTGATTAGCAACTATCTCGATTAGGTCGATATTGTTGTTACAATAATTTAATAGTATGAATATGTTGTTTGGCATGCTGAGTTTAGTTTCTATCGGAGTACATGTAACACCCCAGAATTTAAAACGAATTAAATAAAGGAAAAATATTATTAAATACATTTCTGGAATTTATAATTAAAGAAAAACCCTTAAAGAGCCTTATTAAAGCCAAACAGGGAGAAATATTCAAAATTTGGACTTGAAAATTTTATGAGATAAACTAGAGGCCAAAATATAATTCTAGGAATTTTTACAAATTTTTAGCAACAGTGATTCAACCCTAAAACAAATATATGAATTACTGGAATTATTTTAAATCAGAAAAGATTTTAAAACCTTAATGGGCCGCAACTCCGAATTCACCCTCAGGCCCAGCCCAGCCCAGCCGTAACTCACTGACCAGTGGGGCCCGCTTGTCGGCGCCGCTTCCCGCCTCTCTCTCCCGCCCGCGCTCGCCCCGGCCCCACATGGCAGCCACTTGCGCCCGCCTTCAACCCTCTAACCGCTCGGTCCCGCCTGTCGGCGCTCTCCTTCCTGCCCGCCCACTGACAGGTAGAACCCACCTGTCAGGTTCGTCTTCCTCCCTGGCAGTGGATCCCTTTTCCTTTTCCCCGGTGATCCCCTTCGGATTTCTTGCCACCGGCCGCCCGATCCCGCCCGATCGCCCCGGATCACCTTCCCCGAGCATCACTAACCCCATTCCATCCATAGCCCACGCGGTTTCGTGATTATGGAAGTATATCCGAGGATTTGGAAACCTCGCCGGAGAGTTTAGAAACCCCCTCGGTTTCCTCCGATTTCCTTGCCATCTAGACGCCGGCGACCCCCTTTATAACCCCCTCCGGCCTCCGCACTCAGCCCACGCCAACGCAGCCATCCTAGAGCAAAAACAGAGCGCCGCCGCCTTCTTTTCGGCCTTCGGTTCTACTTCGCCTCTGGTGAGCCCTCGCCATCGATCCCGGCCCCCTTAGCCCTAGCCACCGCCACAGTCGGGTCCATCGTCGCCCGCCCGTCCTCGGCCACCCCCCCCGTTGGCCGTGAACACCACCGGATCATCGTCGCCGTCAAGCTCCCGTGGAGGCATCGCCGTCTACCCTCGACGCTGGTCGCCGTCCGTCGCCCATCTTCGCCGCCGCAGGTATGGCTGGAACCGCCATCGCCTCCTCGTTCCATTCCCGTCGAGACCTAGGCTTCTAGGACCTCACCGCCACTGTTGCCATCGCACCCGAGGCCACCGTCGCCGGAGACGAAGGGGGGGTACGCTACCCTTACGTCGTGCCGTGCTGGATCGCGCCCTGGCCGTCCGATCACGATCGGAGGGCTACGATTAAATCCCTTCGGGATTTAATCAGGGCCCTCGGATCTAGTCAAAGCGGTACTGTGCGTTCACAACCATCGATCATGACTTAAGGCGCTGGAGTGATCTGGTGCGTCCACGCGTACCCGTTCGCTCTGTTTTAATCTGAGCCGTCTGTTCTCACTTAAAGGAACCCGCCTCGCGCCTGGCCGTTTGATCTGGATCGGACGATCCAGATCGGTTCGGTGCACCGCGCACAGTCGCTGGTCCACCATGGGCCTGGCTCACCGTGGACCAGAGCCCATTTTCCAGTTTAAATAAAATTCCAGAAATTGATTTAAACTTTGAAAATTCATAACTTGCTCATTTTAACTCCAAATTTCACCATTCAAATTTTGTTAAATTCAGTATATTATTCTCTACACTTAATGCTATAAAAATAGTATGTTGCTTTAGCACAAAATAAACTTATGGATTAAATGAATAAAAACCCCTTAGGGATAAATTAATAATTCAGGAAATAAATTAGTAAAAACACTTAAAATGTAACTTTTAATGATATTAAATATGACCTCAGTACAATAAAGCTCAATTCACATATTTAAACCACAAAACTTGTTTGCTTATGTTTTGTGATGATGTATTGAAATATGCTGTTTATTTTTCTGTATCGAGAAGACTACGAGTTCGTCAAGGAGCCGGAGTTCTACCCCGAGGTTCCTCCATCCCCATTTGCTGATCAAGGCAAGTCATCGACCACCCCTGTGGAAACAGCTGATCATTATTGAGCCCATGTTTTAATAAATTATCGCTATAACTCATAGGTTAATATTGCATTAGTCAAATATCAAAGCCTTACACTTATATTTATTAGATCACCGTCCTTGTGTGCAAACCCAAGCCATGCTTATTGAGCCTTAACTCCTTGTCACTCTACTATAAAATTTATTAGCTAGTGCCCAATGTACCAGCACAACTGCTATAGGATAAAAAGAATGAGTCGTAGATAACTGGATTCTGTATATGAATTTCCCCGTTATTCTCGTCTCTGGACTCTGTTGGAGTTGGCTAAGTTATAAGTATGGTGGGTTCCGGGTGCAAGCTCGGGCATTGGTTTGTCGCACCCGGGGCACTATAAGGATCCGGTCTGCGGGATCTGTTGCAAAGCACTTCCGTACCAACCACAAGTCTAATGGGTAAGTCCTAACTGGAAGTATGGAATACTCCGACTCGATGCACCATAGTGGAGGGGGCAAGGGGCAAGCCTGCGGGCGACTTGTACCGACGAGGCTCAAGGGGGGTATGGTGGGGCTCCGACGCGTCGGGACACCATATGAAACCTATAAGAGGGTGTTGTTGAGTCGGGGAGGACTATATGGAAGGTTTTGGCACGAGTTCCCGTGAAATGGGTCATCTCGTTACACTTTGGTGTAGGTGATGAGTGCGTGCCTTGTGGGTACAGTGGTACATCTCTGATCAGAGTAATTCAATCTTTTCGAAAAGCCGTGCCCACGGTCAAGGGCGGGTTGTGTGACTACTCGCAGTTAGTTTACAATTATTTGAATGGTTGAGTTATTCATGGCATGTAAGGACTATTGAGCGAGGTGGGGCTGACTGTACCCCTCGAGTTAGAAGATGATGATGCATACACATGTTTACGTTTCAGTACTAATAAATTGTTCACATTAAATTGCTTTACAAATTACTCGCTTCCGCAAAACTAGCCACTATCTCCCTTGTTATTATCTTGCATTATACTTGCATTCGGTGGCTTGCTGAGTTCTCTTGCACTCACCCCGTTGACTTACTCCATCAGAGCCTGTCTACTACGAGGAGGATGCAGGTCTGGAGTAGCGACCCAGTCAAGGCGAGACTGGATGTAGGCGTTCATCTAGGACCCTTATTTTATTAGTTTCTCTTCACCTTTATTCACTTTTGTATTAATGCGGTCTATGAAACCATGAATGATTGCCCGTAATGTACGTGGTTGCATGATGAACGTCTTGCTTTATTAATTTTCTATGGAATTTCAATAAAGTCCTGATTTATTAAATCGGGGGCGCGACAAGATGGTATCAGAGCCGACTTGACTGTAGGAAGCCAAACAGACCTGACCTTAGGACTTATATTAACCATATTTTCTTACAAAACTGTTTATCTTCTCATCTTCCAAGGTTTCACAAAAATCTCTCTCTTTTGTAGATGCCGGTCCATACCATGAGCGGGACTCTTCGTGACGAGGCCGGATTCATCCGAGAGCTTCGCGTGCTCGTCGACTTCTTGGGATTCCCCATGAGCCCGCGTTCCACGGGATCTTTCCCTATGCGAGCGAGAGCTACTACGAGGTCACGATTGTTATCCACCCCTCCCCCACACAGCCACCCTTCTACACCCATGGAGTCGGAGGACCTTCCTTCGTGGTGGCCAACAGCGCTCCGCTCTCTAGGCCCTCGCCGAACTTCGACTGGTCTACGACTGCCACCTCCGCGACACCATCTACTACTTCATGCCCATGCGCACACCCGGGAGTCACCACAACATCTA
>JAAALK010000080.1:51425743-51479978 GCA_019279435.1 Zizania palustris
GTGGGAAGAGATTGGTGTGGATTCATCACCGGACTCCCGAAGACCCAACTTGGATATGATTCTATTTGGGTGATTATTGACCGACTCACGAAAGTAGCGCATTTCATAGCTGTCAAGACGCCTTTAGTGGCCCTAAGCTTGCAGAACTATACATGGCCCGCATTGTGTGTCTTCATGGAGTACCCAAGAAGATAGTGTCCAATAGAGGAAGTCAGTTCACCTCTCGTTTTTGGAAGAACCTTCAAGAAGAGATGGGAACAAGATTGAACTTAGCACTGCCTACCACCCTCAGACAGATGGACAAACTGAAAGGGTGAATCAGATATTGGAAGATATGCTACGGGCATGCGTCTTGGATTTTGGAGCCACTTGGGACGAGAGCTTACCGTACGCTGAGTTTTCGTACAACAACAGCTATCAAGGCAGTCTTCAGATGTCTCCTTTTGAAGCCCTATATGGACGTAAGTGCAGAACGCCTCTACTTTGGGATCAAACTGGTGAATTTCAAGTGTTCGGAACGGACATCCTTCAAGAAGCTGAAGAGAAGGTACGGATCATCAGAGACCGACTCAAGACAGCCCAATCACGACATAAGAGCTATGCGGACAATCGACACCGAGACCTAGCCTTTGAAGAGGGAGATCATGTCTACCTTCTAGTTACGCCTCTCCGTGGTACTCAACGGTTTAACATGAGAGGGAAGTTGGCCCCTCGATATGTTGGACCATTTCCCATTTTTCGACGCCAAGGCGAAGTCGCTTATCAGTTGGAATTACCGCCCTCATTAACTGGAGTACATGACGTATTTCACGTTTCCCAACTCAAGAAGTGTCTCCGCGTCCCTACAGAGCAAGTAGACCTACAACAGTTGGATATTCAAGAGGATCTTACTTATGTGGAAAAGCCCGTCAATATATTGGAAGTCAAGAAAGGATCACCAGGAGTCGGGTCATCCGTTTCTGCAAAGTGCAGTGGAGCAATCATCCGTTAGAGGAAGCTACATGGGAAAAAGAAGATGAACTCAAGGCAAAGCACCCTGAGCTATTCGAGGATTGATCCGAATCTCGAGGACGAGATTCTCTGTAAGGGGGATAGGATTGTAACACCCCAGAATTTAAAAAGAATTAAAATAAAGGAAAAATATTATTAAATACATTTCTGGAATTTATAATTAAAGAAAAACCCTTAAAGAGCCTTATTAAAGCCAAACAGGGAGAAATATTCAAAATTTGGACTTGAAAATTTTATGAGATAAACTAGAGGCCAAAATATAATTCTAGGAATTTTTACAAATTTTTAGCAACAGTGATTCAACCCTAAAACAAATATATGAATTACTGGAATTATTTTAAATCAGAAAAGATTTTAAAACCTTAATGGGCCGCAACCCCGAATTCACCCTCAGCCCAGCCCAGCCCAGCCGTAACTCACTGACCAGTTGGGCCCGCTTGTCGGCGCCGCTTCCCGCCTCTCTCTCCCGCCCGCGCTCAGCCCCGGCCCCACATGGCAGCCACTTGCGCCCGCCTTCGCCCTCTAACCGCTCGGTCCCGCCTGTCGGCGCTCTCCTTCCCGCCCGCCCACTGACAGGTAGAACCCACCTGTCAGGTTCGTCTTCCTCCCGGGCAGGGGATCCCTTTTCCTTTTCCCCGGTGATCCCCTTCGGATTTCTTGCCGCCGGCCACCCGATCCCGCCCGATCGCCCCGGATCACCTTCCCCGAGCATCACTGACCCCATTCCATCCATAGCCCACGCGGTTTCGTGATTATGGAAGTATATCCGAGGATTTGGAAACCTCGCCGGAGAGTTTAGAAACCCCCTCGGTTTCCTCCGATTTCCTTGCCATCTAGACGCCGGCGACCCCCTTTATAAACCCCCTCCGGCCTCCGCACTCAGCCCACGCCAACGCAGCCATCCTAGAGCGAAAACAGAGCGCCGCTGCCTTCTTTTCGGCCTTCGGTTCTGCTTCGCCTCCGGCGAGCCCTCGCCGTCGATCCCGGCCCCCTTAGCCTAGCCACCGCCACCGTCGGATCCATCGTCGCCCGCCCGTCCTCGGCCACCCCCCCCCGTTGGCCGTGAACACCACCAGATCATCGTCGCCAGTCAAGCTCCCGTGGAGGCATCGCCGTCTACCCTCGACGCTGGTCGCCGTCCGTCGCCCATCTTCGCCGCTGCAGGTATGGCTGGAACTGCCATCGCCTCCTCGTTCCATTCCCGTCGAGACCTAGGCTTCTAGGACCTCGCCACCGCCATTGCCATCGCACCCGAGGCCGCCGTCGCCAGAGACGAAGGGGGGTACGCGCCCCTTACGTCGTGTCGTGCCGGATCGCGCCCTAGCCGTCCGATCACGATCAGAGGGCTACGATTAAATCCCTTCGGGATTTAATCAGAGCCTTCGGATCTGGTCAAAGCGGTACCATGCGTTCACAACCGTCGATCATGACTTAAGGCGCTAGAGCGATCTGGTGCGTCCACGCGTACCCGTTCGCTCTGTTTTAATCTGAGCCATCCGTTCTCACTTAAAGGAACCCGCCTCGCGCCTGGCCGTTTGATCTGGATCGGACGATCCAGATCGGTTCGGTGCACACGCACAGTCGCTGGTCCACCGTGGGCCTGGCTCACCGTGGACCAGAGCCTATTTTCCAGTTTAAATAAAATTCCAGAAATTGATTTAAACTTTGAAAATTCATAACTTCCTCATTTTAACTCCAAATTTCACCATTCAAATTTTTTTAAATTCAGTATATTATTCTCTACACTTTAATGATATAAAAACAGTATGTTGCTTTAGCACAAAATAAACTTATGGATTAAATGAATAAAAACCCCTTAGGGATAATTTAATAATTCAGGAAATAAATTAGTAAAAACACTTAAAATGTAACTTTTAATGATATTAAATATGACCTCAGTACAATAAACCTCAATTCACATATTTAAACCACAAAACTTGTTTGCTTATGTTTTGTGATGATGTATTGAAATATGCTGTTTATTTTTCTGTATCGAGAAGACTACGAGTTCGTCGAGGAGCCGGAGTTCTACCCCGAGGTTCCTCCATCCCCATTTGCTGATCAAGGCAAGTCATTGACCACCCCTGTGGAAACAGTTGATCATTATTGAGCCCATGTTTTAATAAATTATCGATATAACTCATAGTTTAATATTGCATTAGTCAAATATCAAAGCCTTACACTTATATTTATTAGATCCCCGTCCTTGTGTGCAAACCCAAGCCATGCTTATTGAGCCTTAACTCCTTGTGACTCTACTATAAAATTTATTAGCTAGTGCCCAATGTACCGGCACAACTGCTACAGGATAAAAAGAATGAGTCGTAGATAGCTGGATTATGTATATGAATTTCCCCGTTATTCTCGTCTCTGGACTCTGTTGGAGTTGGCTAAGTTATAAGTATGGTGGGTTCCGGGTGCAAGCTCGGGCAATGGTTTGTCGCACCCGGGGCACTATAAGGACCGGTCTGCGGGATCTGTTGCAAAGCACATCCGTACCAACCACAAGTCTAATGGGTAAGTCCTAACTGGAAGTATGGAATACTCCGACTCGATGCACCATAGTGGAGGGGGCAAGGGGCAAGCCTGCGGGCGACTTGTACCGACGAGGCTCAAGGGGGGTATGGTAGGGCTCCGACGCGTCGGGACACCATATGAAACCTATAAGAGGGTGCTGTTGAGTCGGGGAGGACTATATGGAAGGTTTTGGCATGAGTTCCCGTGAAATGGGTCATCTCGTTACACTTTGGTGTAGGTGATGAGTGCGTGCCTTGTGGGTACAGTGGTACATCTCTGATCAGAGTAATTCAATCTTTTCGAAAAGCCGAGCCCACGGTCAAGGGTGGGTTGTGTGACTACTCGCAGTTAGTTTACAATTGTTTGAATGGTTGAGTTATTCATGGCATGTAAGGACTGTTGAGCGAGGTGGGGCTGACTGTACCCCTGAGTTAGAAGATGATGATGCATACACATGTTTACGTTTTAGTACTAATAAATTGTTCACATTAAATTGTTTTACAAATTACTCGCTTCCGCAAAACTAGCCACTATCTCCCTTGTTATTATCTTGCATTATACTTGCATTCGGTGGCTTGCTGAGTACTCCTGTACTCACCCCGTTGACTTACTCCATCAGAGCCCGTCTACTACGAGGAGGATGCAGGTCTGGAGTAGCGACCCAGTCAAGGCGAGACTAGAAGGAGGCGTTCATCTAGGACCCTTATTTTATTAGTTTCTCTTCACCTTTATTCACTTTTGTATTAATGCGGTCTACGAACCATGAATGATTGCCCGTAATGTACGTGGTCGCATGATGAACGTCTTGTTTTATTGATTTTCTATGGAATTTCAATAAAGTCCTGATTTATTAAATCGGGGCGCGACAGTACAAGATGATAAGTTATTTTGGTTTCCATGCTATATTCCATCCGCATTTGGGAGACACTCATCGGCCGATAGTGTGTTCAGTCTGATAGCGTGGGTGTAGTCATCAGCCCTATGGCCAATAGGCGCATTTATTCCTATTTATTTTATTCTCGCCATAGTCAACGACTCGATAGCCGATCGGCGTTTCTACTAACATTATTATTTATGATTTCTTACCAGTTGTAGGGTCTAACTGTTTGGCACGCTCAGAACCTTCTTTTTTCTTCTAAAATTATAGGACCTACACTAGAGTTAAGCAGATCTCCCAGGCATCACGTGTGACCAAAAAATGCACCAACACGCTTTTTGGCATACCTGGTGATGGGGGAGTGGTCCCTATCTTCCGATAGGTAAAGGATAAACTTGGGTTGGTGGAGAATCTCGACGTTGGCGATCCAAGGCTCCGGTCCGGCGGATCAAAACCTTGCAATCGTTACACCACTGTCTCCGTTGGTTATCAACCACGCAGAACGCGATTGACCTCGCCACGAAGGCTAATTCCTGCAAGCGAACCCAAGAACACAAGCAAGAACAGGAAGGATACAAATCGAATGCCAAAACACAGACAAACGAAGATAAGGTGAGGTTTCACAAACACTAATGCAGCAACCAATCGGTCCGGTGCAAGAGGCGGGATCTAAACACAACAGTGTAGATGCAACAAAGCAAAACCTAAACCTAGAAGTGGCTGGCGTGAGAATATATAGGGCGGCGGCCTGTGGAAGGCAAACAGACATGGGCTGTGGGCTAGAATATGTACAGACTCAGATTATGAGCCAACATGGCCCAGTTCTGTCACGCAGTACTGTTTTAAATACACAGGACGACTCGAGACTCCAAATGAGGTGAAACCAACGGCAAACGATCCGTCTTCTCCTCAGCTTTCCAAAAAGTCAAAGAACGCGCCAATCGGACTTCGTATGAGGAAGTTATGCCCATTTTAGTGAAAGGTGGTCGATGTAGTCCGAACCAGCGAATTCTTGACTTCAAATCAGCCGTGCGGCTCCGTCTTCAACTCCAACTCTCCTATTCCATCTCCCATGTTCCTAAGCAACAAAATATCACTAGTATTCAGTAGCATCCCATCCAAACAAATATAATCAAAGTTGCTAAGGAACGAATTAACCTCATGGTTCAAGCGACGGGCACGGGCGCGTGTGATTGGTCCTTGTAGTTGAATTGTAGGTGGAGGCTCCATGTGTGTATCATGTGAAGTGATGTCCTCATCATCCTCCCCCTCTTGAATTGGAGTCGTCCTCGACTCAAGCTCATCATCATCTCCCAAATAGGGTTTTAAATCTGAAATGTTAAATGTGGGACTAACCCCAAAAGCTGCAGGCAACTCAAGCTTATATGCATTGTCATTTATCTTCTCAAGCACACGGAAAGGACCATCAGCACGGGGCATCAATTTAGACTTTCGTAAATCAGGAAAACGATCCTTGCGCAAGTGCAACCAAACAAGATCACCTGGTTCAAATGTTATCTCTTTTCTACCCTTACTACCATAAGCACGATATTTCTCATTCATTTTCTCTATGTTTGCTTTAGTAGTTTCATGCATCTTAAGTAATAATTCAGCACGTTTAGTAGCATCAAAATTCAAGTTTTCAGATGGTGGTAATGGCAGCAAATCAATAGGAGCACGCGGATTAAAGCCATAGACCACTTGAAACGGACTTACCTTAGTAGTGGAGTGTACTGACCTATTATATGCAAACTCAATATGAGGTAGACACTCTTCCCAGAGCTTCAAGTTGGTCTTCAAAACAGCCCTCAACATGGTGGATAATGTGCGGTTGACGACCTCCGTTTGTCCATCCGTTTGGGGGTGACAAGTAGTAGAAAACAGCAGCTTCGTCCCCAACTTATGCCACAACGTCCTCCAAAAATGACTTAAGAATTTGGCATCACGATCTGAAACGATGGTATTGGGAACTCCATGCAAGCGTACGACCTCTCTGAAAAACAAATCAGCAACATTTGTAGCATCGTCGCTCTTGTGACAAGGTATAAAATGCGCCATTTTAGAGAAACGATCTACCACCACAAAAATACTATCTCTCCCCCTCCTAGTTCTAGGTAACCCTAACACAAAATCCATAGAAATATCCTCCCAAGGTACACTAGGAACGGGCAGAGGCATATAAAGACCATGTGGGTTTAGTCGGGACTTAGCTTTATTGCAAGTAGTGCATCGTGCCACATAGCGCTCAACATCTCGTCTCATCTTAGGCCAATAGAAGTGGGTGGACAGCACATCTTCGGTTTTCTTTGATCCAAAATGACCCATCAAACCACTACCATGTGCTTCCTGCAATAACAACAAGCGAATAGAGCTAGCCGGCACACATAACTTGTTAGCACGAAAAGATATCCATTATTCAGCACATATTTGTTCCAAGCACGGTCATCTGTACAATTTGCAAAAGCATCTTTGAAGTCCAAATCAGTAGCATACATGTCCTTCAATGTTTCTAAACCAAAGATCTTATAATCAAGTTGAGAAAGCAATGTATAACGTCTAGACAAAGCATCCGCAATCACATTATCTTTCCCTTTCTTATGCTTAATGATGTATGGAAAAGTTTCAATAAATTCTACCCATTTAGCATGTCGTTTATTCAGATTTGCTTGACTACGTATATGCTTCAATGCTTCATGATCCAAATGAATAATAAACTCCTTAGGCAAAAGGTAATGTTGCCAAGTTTCAAGCACACGCACTAAGGCATATAATTCCTTATCATAGGTAGAATAGTTCAACTGTGGGCCATGTAATTTCTCACTAAAATAGGCCACGGGTTTACCTCCTTGCAGCAGCACACCTCCTAATCCCAACCCACTAGCATCACATTCTAACTCAAAAGGCTTACCGAAGTCGGGTAACTGAAGTAGAGGTGCATGTGTAAGGCGATCTTTGAGTGTGGCAAAAGCTTGTTCATGTGCTAGCTCCCACGCAAAAGTAATTCCCTTCTTGGTCAACTCATGCAAAGGACCGGCTATGGTGCTGAAATCTTTCACAAAACACCGGTAGAAACCTGCAAGACCAAGAAAACTACGTACCTGTGTGATAGTTTGGGGTTGCGGCCAGCTGTTGATGGCTTCTACCTTTGCCGCGTCGACCTCAATACCCTGTGAAGTGACAACATAGCCAAGAAACACAACTCGATCCGTGCAAAACGTGCACTTCTCAAGGTTACCAAACATTCTAGCTTCACGGAGGGCAAAAAAAACAACACGTAGGTGTTCAACATGTTCAGTGAGAGACTTGCTATAAACCAAGATATCATCAAAGTATACAACCACAAAGCGTCCTATAAAGTGCCGTAGGGCTTCATTCATCAAGCGCATGAAGGTACTAGGTGCATTAGTAAGTCCAAAAGGCATGACAAGCCACTCATATAATCCAAACTTTGTTTTAAAAGCAGTTTTCCATTCATCACCTAGTTTCATGCGAATTTGGTGGTAGCCACTACGGAGATCGATCTTAGAAAAGATAATGGCACCACTAAGCTCATCAAGCATGTCATCCAATCTAGGAATAGGGTGTCGATATCGAATGGTGATATTATTAATAGCACGACAATCAACACACATGCGCCAACTACCATCTTTCTTAGGTACCAAAAGAACGGGTACTGCACAAGGACTAAGGCTTTCACGGACGTACCCACGATCAAGAAGGTCCTGTACTTGGCGCTCAATTTCTTTTGTCTCCTCCGGATTGGTACGGTACGCTGCACGATTAGGAAGAGACGCTCCCGGGACCAAATCAATTTGGTGCTCGATGCCGCGTATCGGTGGCAGCCCGGGTGGTATCTCAGCAGGAAAAACATCATTAAACTCCTGCAAAAGGTCAGTGACTGCAACAGGAACAGTGCTAGGAATGTTCGCAAGTGAAAACAACACGTTTGTGCAAATCAAGCCGTATAGCAAGGGAGTATCATCACAAATTTCAGCAAGGTCAGTTTTAGTTGTAAGCATGACATGTCCTTTCAGATTAATAACTTGTGATGAAGAAGGAGAAGTAATTTTATCTTTCTGTTGCCTCAAAAGCGTCTTAGCTACTTGCTGATTTTCAGAAGGTTGTTTGCCCTTTTGTGCATCCCTAGCATGTTTTTCTTGTTCAAATTTTACAATTTCAGCAGGAGTCATAGGAAGCAATGTAACTTTCTTTCCTTTGTTCATAAACGTATACTTATTGCTCCTACCATGGTGTGTAGCATCAGTATCATACTCCCAAGGTCTACCAAGTAACAGAGAACATGCTTGCATTGGTACTACATCAAAATCAGCAACTCCTAAGTATGTACCAATGGCAAATTTGATGTGAGCAGTTTGTGTTACCTTGACCTTACCGCTATTGTTGAACCACTGCACATGGTAAGGGTGTGGATGCGCACGTGTGGGAAGTTGAAGCTTCGTTACCATGTCGAGGCTCACCAAATTGTTGCAACTACCACTGTCGATGATGACACGTACACGGCGGTCATTGACGAGGAAGAAGGTCTGAAACAGATTGTTCCGTTGTGCCCGGTCGTCCTGCTCTATGTGAGTGCTTAAAACACGTTGTACAATAAGTGCTTCATGGTCGGCATAGGTATCCGATGTAAAAACAGCGTCATCATCGGATGTATCATCATCTCCTGCAATGTTAGCAGCAAGTGCATATTCATCTTCAACATCACTAGCACTTACATAGCCACCGTCTTCCGTAGCAATATAAGCCCGCTGACTAGGGCAGTCTTTCATCACATGGCCAAGTCCTTTGCATCTGTGACACTGGATCGCCGCAGAACGTGCAGTAGAGGCTGCCGAGGAGGTGGGCTTGGCTGGCGCCTTGGATGCTGCAGTCTTGGAACTCTCAACCTGGGCGGTAGATGTAGAAGGTGCTGATGTAGCCGCCGGTCGAGAAGGGGGTGCGGGTGGTCGTTGCTGCTGCCCACTTGAGCGTGAAGTAGCACCACCAATGTTGGTCCTCATGCTGCGTTGTGGTTGTTGGCGACCCTGCAATTCCTTTTCTGCAAGCATAGCAAGGTGGAAAAGACGAGTGATAGTATTGTATTCTTTATAATCAATGATATCCTGAATTTCACGTCTTAAACCACCATAAAAACGGGCCATTTTATCCTCATTGTCCTCCTCAATTTCAGCACGCATGCAACCTATTTGCAACTCCTGATAATACTCCTCTACCGATTTATTTCCTTGGTTTAGGCGCTGCAATTTTTTTCTCAAATCACGTTTATATGAAGGAGGGACCCATCTACCACGCATTTGCCGTTTTAACATATCCCAAGTTTGTGGTTCATTTCCAACCTGAACTATTTCAGTCCACCAAAGAAGAGCATATCCAGTGAAGTCACTAGTAGCTAAATGCACGCGGTGGATAGCAGGAACCATGTGAGCATTAAATTTTTGTTCGACTGACATCTCCCAATCTAAATATGCATCTGGATCATAGGTGCCAGCAAAAGGAGGTACTGAAAATTTTACCTTAGAGTAGGGATCATTGTTCCTGTGGTTGTCATTGTTACCTCGTGGAGGGCGGTTGCGGTGGCCGCCCATACCTTGACGGTTGAACTGAAAGCGATGACGTGCAGCCTCGTCAGGGTCAATGGCATTGTTTCCGGCATAGGATAGGTCGTCTTCCTCTTCAATATGATCGTCTTCCTCTTCAACATGTTCATCGTTGGCTCGTGCAGCAGGCAATCGTGTTTCCAAGGCAGTCATCCGGTCTACTAGGTCAGCCACAGTACGTGCGAGACGTTCGATGGAATGTTGGGTCTGCCGCTGAGACTCTAGTAGAGCACGTCGTGAGACACATTCATTAAAATCGGATGGAGGGGTACCGTTGTTATCTGCCATGTTAGTGAAAGACAAAACAACAAAGAATAATCCTGATGGAAAACAGCTAGGTGTGGTGGTGGGTGTGGGGTGGAAGCAATCCATCAAGCACCTTACCCACGCTTGCAAGTGTTCTTACCACGCCGCAGGGAGGTCACCGGCCTACAGGTGATGAACCAAGTGGAGGGTGGTGTACAATTGCAAGATATGAGCCTGTCCTGACCAAGAGAAAGGTGTAGCTTGGAAGGCAAGTGAGTAGCAAGGATTAGCGATAATAATAACAGTTAAACCAAGTTCAATAAGTATTCCCAAGTACTCGTCAAAGTTGCTGACCGTAGTGCTCCCAAAGTGAAAGTTCAAGTAATAGAGGGAAACTATGTGCCCAAAAATCAAAAAAGGAAGCAAAAACAGGTCAAAATCAGCTCTCTATAGATCGGACAAGGGATCGGACAAGAGATCGGACAAGTGATCGGACAAGGGTATGTGCAATTTTTTTTTTGCTGCTGTTCGGATCGGACAAGAGTTCGGACAAAGGTTCAGACAAGAGATCGGACAAGCAACAAACAGCCAATGACTGCCTCAGATTGGACAAGAGTTCGGACAGGAGTTCGGACAAGAGTTCGGACAAGCAACTAACAGGACTGTTTCTCTCTTTTTTTATTTTTTTTTTCTTCTTTTTTTCACTCTATTTTTTTTTGAAACAAGGATGACCAGATATGCAACCACAAAAATTGGCACCTACAACTGAGGTGGGATGTGGCTTGCAAAAATTCAAACAAGTTCGCTGTCCGGCGAGCAAAAACTTTGTCCAATTTTTTTCTTTATCTTCCCGATTTTTTTTGGCGATTTTGGTGAGGGCTAACCGACCTTTGTGGTTAGGGTACCCTCCAAATTGGGTCAGGAACACGCTCAAAAAATTTCAGATTTTTCTGCCAAACGAGCGAAAAGTTATGCCTGTTTTACTGAAGGGGGGTCACAAGAGACTGGATGTGGAAAACAAAATAGGGTTGCGGAAGGGGGTTTTTCGGTGGGGAATTTTATCTGAGACACAAGAACAACTACTACTCAAACGACACAGAGGGATGACTAAACCAGCAACAAGACTCGACCAAGAACACGAACTCAACAAAGTTAAAACTGAAATTAAAATCGCAAGGCACAAAGGGGTTCTCGGTGGGGAATTTTTTTGGTGCGGTTTTCTGGACTCTGGGTAAAAACAAAAGTAGATCGAAATTACCTAACGGGAAAACTGAGCTCTGATACCAGCTGATGGGGGAGTGGTCCCGATCTTCCGATAGGTAAAGGATAAACTTGGGTTGGTGGAGAATCTCGACGTTGGCGATCCAAGGCTCCGGTCCGGCGGATCAAAACCTTGCAATCGTTACACCACTGTCTCCGTTGGTTATCAACCACGCAGAACGCGATTGACCTCGCCACGAAGGCTAATTCCTGCAAGCGAACCCAAGAACACAAGCAAGAACAGGAAGGATACAAATCGAATGCCAAAACACAGACAAACGAAGATAAGGTGAGGTTTCACAAACGCCAATGCAGCAGCCAATCGGTCCGGTGCAAGAGGCGGTATCTAAACACAACAGTGTAGATGCAACAAAGCAAAACCTAAACCTAGAAGTGGCTGGCGTGAGAATATATAGGGCGGCGGCCTGTGGAAGGCAAACAGACATGGGCTGTGGGCTAGAATATGTACAGACTCAGATTATGAGCCAACATGGCCCAGTTCTGTCACGCAGTACTGTTTTAAATACACAGGACGACTCGAGACTCCAAATGAGGTGAAACCAACGGCAAACGATCCGTCTTCTCCTCAGCTTTCCAAAAAGTCAAAGAACACGCCAATCGGACTTCGTATGAGGAAGTTATGCCCATTTTGGTGAAAGGTGGTCGATGTAGTCCGAACCAGCGAATTCTTGACTTCAAATCAGCCGTGCGGCTCCGTCTTCAACTCCAACTCTCCTATTCCATCTCCCATGTTCCTAAGCAACAAAATATCACTAGTATTCAGTAGCATCCCATCCAAACAAATATAATCAAAGTTGCTAAGGAACGAATTAACCTCATGGTTCAAGCGACGGGCACGGGCGCGTGTGATTGGTCCTTGTAGTTGAATTGTAGGTGGAGGCTCCATGTGTGTATCATGTGAAGTGATGTCCTCATCACCTGGTGGGACATTGTTCAGATCACTCATCCATGGCAGGCGAGGTTGATAGAAGCAACATCATCCCGATCACCATGGACGTATTGACCTATGAACACAGAGCGGAGGTATTGGATCACGTGGAAAACTACAAGAGAATGTGCCTTGATGCCTTCGGCATGACTTGATCTGGTCCTGTCTAGAGGAGTCAGTTGTTGAGGCTAGCTGCGGCTGGTGAAATTCCTCAATAGGCGGTGTTAGCGTAAAAGATTACGCTAACAGGTTCTCTGAGATTAAGAACTAACAAACAGTGAGTTTGTGTTAAGAACTATCTCAAGCCTCCGAATTGGATAATAGCTCAAGTAGTCCGAATGTGTGTATTGAATAGCTGAGTATTCGATGCCTATTACAGGGTAAGAAGGGGGGTATTTATAGGCAAAAAAGTCTAAGGAAAAGACCTATTTACCCCTCAATTACAACCGACATAGTGGAAACTATTCGGTACCCTGAACAGGGTTAAAATGGTAAAATCTACCCGGAGTAAGTAGATAAGTCAAACATCTTATCAACCTTGTCATTCAGCTCCGGAGCATCATATCCTGCAGAGGGTTCCTTCGAATTGTAAGTCGAAGCACCCTTCGGCTTAACGACTCCACCTTCGTGCATAAGCTCATCAACTCCAAAGATGATAAGTTATTTTGAACTGTTAATCTCTAAGTCCTGAAAGTGAAGCATTTTCCCCCAACCGGCGGAGAGACCGTGAGTTACTTTTCAGGAAGCTGTCGACAACGCTCTCATCAACCAGTCTAACATATTAGTTAATACATTGAACAGGTTGATCAAGAAGACTGTTGATGGGATAACTACTCAAGAGCCGACACAAGGCCTCGTGTACTTCTCGACCAATCCTCTATGCCTACTACAAAACCCACTAAACAATCGACCGGCGCCACCACCACAAGTGCCGATAACGCAGGTCGGCAAGGAAGCTGACATGACGGCCCTGTTAACTACACCCATGCTACAAGGGCTAGATAGATAGGACCTGTCCTAGAACACATATCCCTTCGTTATGGGTACGACACCATCCCAACGTTCAACCGCGCCGCAAGGGCCAATAAGGAAAGAGGTACCCTAGACCACGTATGGAATCGCCAGAAACATGTTGCCAGATCTTGTGCCGCCAAGGGGGGCACTCGATGGCATTCCTCAGGGGTACCACCAGACAGCATACTAAGGAGTACCGCCCTACTCTGATGAAGAACAAAGATACAACATTGTTCGGCTGGACTAGTATCAGCAACCTCCAATGACTGATCGATACCATGCGCCAAACCAGCAAGAAGATGATTGGGTGAACTGAATCATTGAGGTGATTAGGGACCAGTTTGGAATGAAGCCCAAGGATCATACCTACGTGTATCGGTGACCGTACCCGGAGTGGTTTGATCAGGTGCCGCTGTCGAATCAATACAAGGACCCTGACTTCAGCAAGTTTTCAGGGCAGGACTTGGTCTCCACGATCGAGCACATCAGCTATTTTCTCACCCAGTGTGGCGAGGCATCAACTGAGGAGAACTCTATCACTATCGGGATTAGCCTTCGCCTTGTCCTCATCACTACCGGTGAACTCTGTTATAGGATGGGCAGACCTAGAGAAGAAGTTTCATAAATATTTCTTTGCCAGTATAAATGAGATGAAGCTTACTGACTTGATTGTAGTAAAATAGAAGATGAACGAGTGAGTACAAGATTATGCACAGAGATCCCGTGATGTTAGGAGAAAATGCTATAGTTTGAGTCTCAATGATGCACAACTTGTGGAGTTAGCATTCTAGGGCTCTCGAATCAAATAAAGGAGAGTCTTGTCATAGGAATTCGAGAGCCTCTCACACATGGTACAACGGATATCGGTCCATGAGAGCCGATTCTAGGAAGAAAAAAGGGACATGTATCAGAAGAAGGTGGCATATTCTCATGCATCCCAATCGGACTCCGATGAGGACAATGGGTCTGACGCGCAAGTCGGTTTAGCCGAATGGAAAAGAAACAAGAAATAGATCGCGTGTCCATGGGTGAAACCAGCTGACAAAGAAGAGAAGTATGACTTGGACATCAGCAAGGCCGATAGGATATTCAATCTATTGCTCAAAGAAAAACATATCTAGTTGCAACCTAATCACGTGATACCACCCGTCGATGAATTAAAGAAGAAGAAATACAGTAAGTGTCAAAACTTCCCATCTCACCACACTAACGAATGCAAAGTGTTTAGACAACATATACAATCATCTATGGAGCAAGGCCGAATCAAGTTCGATGATGGCAAGAAGCCAATAAACATCGACGACCACCCTTTCCCGGTTAACATGGTGCATGTGCACCACGCTGATGACCTGCACTCGAAGGACAACATGCGAGCTAGTAGTAGTGACACTTCCTCAGACCTGATCGAAAAATATGAGATGAATTCAAGAGAAATGATGGATAGCGAGGATGATAACGAGTACTAACAAGTCAACCCCATTGGAATTGTGAGTTCTTCAAATTCCGCTGGAATGAAGGATTGTGTCTGCTGTCGATGGATGACTGCCCTAAGTGCGGCAGCGAAGACAGTTGGTAGGGTGGTCGTGATCTGAGCATTGACAGGACAAGGCCACATATCAAGGAGAAATCGGCTATCCATCAATGGTTATTGCCGCCAAGAACATCAATATTTGAGAGGCTTGGTCTCATTAACACCAAGAAAAGCGGCCAATCGACCGATGGCTGAGGAGCCATGCTGAAGAGTATGGGCCTCATGGCTCTAGATGTGATGAGTGATTTTCAACGGAAGTCAAAGAGGACTGAAGAGAAGAGAAGACCTGTTGTGTCTGGGCCGCATGTGACTCAGGTACATGGGCAGCGAGCGAATATCGAGTAGAGGGGCCGTGAAGTTGGGCTGGCCCAATCCGGGTACATGGGCTAGGAGCAGCAGAGGATCCACTGGGCTATTGACCAGGATTGACTCAGGTACACGGGCGGCGAGCGATTGCCGGGCAGAGAGAGCTGCGGAATCGGGCCGGCCCAATCTGGGTACCTGGTGCAAAGTCGGTGGACGCTTTGTCAGTTTCGGTGCAAAACTGACAACCGCTGATCTCGGATCGGACCGTTGTGAGGCGAAGCCGTAGTCGCTATGAAATCTCCGCTTCAGGATAAGTCATCTGTAATTAGGAGTTTACTATTTTGCCGTTAGGCCCACAGTCTGTCAGTCGAGTCTGTAAAAATATCCTAAGGGCATTTTGGTCTTTTCCATTTTATTTCAGCGTCTGTAAAAACTCTAAGGGTCTTTTGGTATTTTCCTAGGCTATTGGGCTGCCTATAAATAGGGCCCCAATCCCTAGGGTTAGGGTTACCCATTCTGTAATCAACTTTAATGCCAAAAAGTTTAGGTCATCTTCTCTGTTTCTCCTGTGAGCGCCGCCATGCTTCTTTCTTCGCTGCAACTGTTCATCACGCACACGTCTAGAAATTTCTTCATCAGGTTTAATCTTTCTATTCTCAGCCATCAGGTGTCGCTGTGGATTCATTTAATTGTTACCTCATTTTGCGTGCCTAGTGTGATCATCTGTGTGCGATGACTTGAGTTCTGTTGTTTTGTGTTTGTGCGCTGAAAAATATTTTATTTTAGGCATGGTTTTTCTTTGGTTGTTGTCCTGTCTGCAGTATGAGGTCGCGTGTAATAGTATAGCCTTCGTGCTATTGCAGTAGTTTTGTTGCCGACTAGAATCATCTTTCACAGCTAGCTTGTGCTATTTTTCTATTGTTTCCTGTACTTGGCAGTAGCTCGTGTGTACCTTGCTCTAGGAAAATATTTTTCTAAGTTGTTTTTTCTCTTGGTAGCCTTGATGTCTGGTCACATCACATAGCACATAGGCTGTCATTACCTTTTAATCTGTTGCTGCTGTTGGCATGCGCATGGCTTGGCTAGGACAACTAGCCTGCAGCTCGTTACTTGCTTGTGTGTTCCTCTTGCAGCGGCCACAACTTTTTCTTTGCACAGGACAACATGTTCAGAGTTGTTTTGTTTTAGTGAACACAGCGAAGTATGCAAGAGGCTTCGAAGGTCCATTAAATCATGTGAAGGTTAGGCTTCGAGCGTCCTTGCAAAGGTGTCAGTCCGAAGGTTTCGGAGTACGTACGTAGCGAAGGTTTTGGAGTACATAGCGAAGGTTCTCGCGAAGCCTCGAATTTTTTGTTTCTTCGGGCTTTATAGACTTTGGCAAGCTTCAGAGTCTGCTCATTTCGGAGTCTGCAGTCTTCCGTGATCTCCGAAGCCTGCATGTTCCGAAGGCTGCAATGAGACTTCGAGCGACCGCTTCAAACTTTGTTTTTTTGTTGATAGACTTCGAACCGAACGTATTTTTCGAACAGTGACTGTTTCGTCTGATTTTTATATGCACTTCAACCAGTTGCATGTAATGATTGTCTTAATCTCACGAGGAGTGCTTATGTTTTGAATGATTGACTAATCTGCCTTTAAGCACTGTGTTGGTGTCTCTTTGTTTAGGACACCGGTCGTTTTTAGGCTAGATCTTTTTAGGTTCTATTGATCTTTTTACTTTTCCCTGCTAAATCTGTTGAGGTGCGTTGGGTGTTGGGAGTAGGCCATCGATTCGCAAGAATTCTTTAGGCGCCCATTCACCCCCCTCTAGTCGCTACTTTCGGTCCTACAAGTGGTATGAGAGCCTAGTTAGGGTTTTTCCATACCTTAACCGGTTCTAAACCCAGGTAGTGATCATGACTTCTCCTTGAAAGGTCCTGTCCTTGGAAGCTTATGGCTATAATTATTGGAAGACTCGCATGCGAGCCTATCTCATGAGCCAAAGCTTGGACATTTGGGACATTTGTGTTCACGCTACTTTCACCATATTGCCTGTTGCTGAGCGTAATTCTCCTGATATTATCGCCCAGCATCTGAACAACAACAAAGCGGTGAACATTTTGTTTTCTGGTTTAGTGTCGCGCCCCGATTTAATAAATCAGGACCTTTATTGAAATTCCAAAGAAATTTAATAAACCAAGACGTTCATCAAGCGACCACGTATAATACGGGCAATCATTCACGGTTCATAGACCGCATTATTACAAAAGTGAATGAAAGTGAAGAGAAACTAATAAAATCAAGGGTCCTAGATGAACGCCTCCTTCCAGTCTCGCCTTGACTGGGTCGCTACTCCAGACCTTCATCCTCCTCGTAGTAGACGGGCTCTGATGGTGTAAGTCAATGGGGTGAGTACAGATGTACTCAGCAAGCCACCGAATTCAAATATAATGCAAGGTAATAACAAGGGAGATAGTGGCTAGTTTTGCGGAAGAAGCATAATTGTAAAGCATTAAATGTGATCAACTTATTAGTACTGAAAAGTAAAAATGTGTATGCATCATCATCTTCTAACTCGAGGAGTACGTTTTACCTCCTCGCACAACAGTCCTTACATGCCATGAATAACTCAATCCTTCAAACAATTGTACACTAACTACGAGTAGTTACACAACCCGCCCTTGACCGTGGGCTCGGCTTTTCGAAAAGATTTAAATTACTCTGATCAGAGATGTACCACTGTACCCACAAGGCACGCACTCATCACCTACACCAAAGTGTAACGAGATGACCCATTCCACGGGAACTCGTGCCAAAACCTTCCATATGGTCTTCCCCGACTCAACAGCACCGTCTTATAGGTTTCGTACCATGTCTCGCCATGTCGAGTTTCCACAATACCCCCGCCCCCCTTGAGCCATCGTCGGTACAAGGCGCCCTGAGGGCTAGCCCCTTGCCCCTCCACTATGGTGCCGTGAGACGGAGTGTTCCACACTTCCAGTTAGGACTTACCCATTAGACTTGTGGTTGGTACGGAAGTGCTTTGCAACAGATCCCGCAGACCGGTCCTTATAGTGCCCCGGGTGCGACCAACCAGTTTCCGAGCTTGCACCCAGAACCCACCATACTTATAACATACCCAACTCCAACAGAGTCCAGAGACAAGAATAATGGGGTATTTCATATACCAGAATCCATCTAACTACGACTCATTCTTTATATCCTATAGCAGTTGTGCCGGTACATTGGGCACTAACTAATATAATATTTGTAGAGTGACAAGGAGTTAAGGCTCAATAAGCATGGCTTGGGTTTGCACACAAGGACGGGGATCTAATAAATATAAGTGTAAGGCTTGATATTTGACTAATGCAATATTAACCTATGAGTTATAGCGATAGTTTATTAAAACATGGGCTCAATGATGATCAACTGTTTCCACAGAAGGGTCGATGACTTGCCTTGATCCGTGAATGGTGAAGGTGGAACCTCGGGATAAGACTCGGGATCTTCGACGACGTTGTAGTCTTCTCGATACGGAAAAGTAAATACAACATTCAATAAGCAATCCAAAATCAAGCATACAAGCATACAAGTTGTTGTTGGATTTAAGTAAGGGAGATGGAGTTTTAATATTCTAGGGAATTGTTACTTAAATATTTAAGATTGATTCCTAATGAGATTTCTGAATTTATGACTTGATGTAATTTATTTTTCCTAGGGGTTTTCATTTCCCCTTTTTAGAGATGAACTAGAAAGGTATAAATCAGACTTGATGTTTTTATGGTATCAAAATTAGTGACTTTAAATTATTAAGTTTGTTATATAGCTTTAAGATAATTTCATAAAGTATGGATCTTTACTATATGAATTAACTAAATATCCTAAAAGGGCTTTTTGCAATATTAAGTAATGGATTAAAGTGGGCAAAGTGAACATGTTATTTTTGTTGCATTAAAACAGTGGAATAAAGTCATTAAGTCCTCTGAATTATATGATTTTCCTTGATTTTTGTAAAATGCCACATTTCTATTATATGAGTTAATCATTTATCTTAAAGGGCCTTGGAAATGTTGTTTAATAAATTAAAATGAGAAAAGTGAATTATTATATTTTTATTGGCTTATAAACAGGGTACTGGAGTCAATATATCATCTAAAATTAATATATAAATTTTTAGGAGTTTTTCTGAATGAAATAATAATTAAATCCTAAAAGGCGTCTTAGGAATGTTATTTAATAAAATGTCATGGACAACATGGTCATTCCATTTTTATTGTATTAATAACAGTGAAATGGAGCCATTGTATCTTCTGGAATTAATTTATAAATTTGTAAGGGTCTTTCTGAATTATTTAATTGAAACATTAATTAAATCCTAAAGGGATCTTTTCTTTATTATTTAATAAGATTATTATGTGCCAAATAAACATATTGTTTTTATTGCATAGAAGTGTAGAGGATAAAAAGACAAATTTTCCAGAATTAAAATGGTGAAATTTGGAGTTAATTTGAGCAAGATATGGATTTTTAAAGTTTTAAACTAATTTCTGTATTTTATTTAAAACAGAAAACCTGCGGGGTCCACGGTGAGCCCAGTCCAACATGGACCCGCGCACTGTGCGCGTGGGCCGGTCGGATCTAGACCGTCCGATCCAGATCCCACGGGCGGGCGTGATGCGGAGATTTTAAACTAAAATCAACGGCTCAGATCAGCCCGTACCGGTTCGATCAGGATTGAGGGCTCAGATTAGATCTGGTGGGGATTTAATCTGCGCCCTCCGTTCAAGATTGAACGGTCCAGACGCCGTCCAGCACGGCACGCACGGGAAGGGGGTACGTACCCTTCTTCTCCGGCTCCGGCGGCACTACGGCGGCGGATCCCCGGCGAGGGCGAGGCCCTATGGCGCGTCTACAGCCAAAAATGGAAACGGGGCACAAGGGGGATCCCGGCATACCCGCGATGATGACGATGGGGTAGTGGCAGCGGCCGGTGACGAGGAGAGGGTGGCGATGTCCTCGGGTTGGTGGTGGCGAAGGTGTTCCGGTGGTTGTCCGGTCCAGTGGAGGCGATGCCGAGGTAGGCGGGGCGACGACGGTTCCGGCGAAGGTGATGGCGAGGACGGCGGTGGCCGGGAGCGTCGGTGATCGCCGGCTGGAGCTTGAGCAGAGGGGAGGGAGGGAAAGATGGAGGCAATGCTCGGGAACGCGAGGGCTCGGGCTCTTGTGGCGCGGGGAAGTGCGGCTACGTTGGGGGGATTAAATAGGGGTCACCGGCGGCGGAAAAGGAAGGCTGACCGAGGGGAAATCGAGGAGGATTCCAAAAGCTCCGGTGAGGTTTCCATGTGCTCGGTTTGCTTACCAAAAGGGATGAAACCGCGTGGCCATAGCCGGAATGGGATCTCCGGTGGATAAGGAAGGCGATCCAGGTATCAATTTGGAGGATCCTGCCGGCCGGCGGCAAAATGGCAAGGAGGGGGCTCCGGTATGGAAGGGGATCCCCCCTTCCATCGAGGAAGACAGAACTGACAGGTGGCCCCCACCTGTCAGCGGCGGGCGTGAGGAGAAGAGGGGATGACAGGCGGGCCAGGGATGGCAGCGGCAGATGAGAGGCGCTCGGTGCCTGACGGGTGGGACCGACCAGGCGCGGGAGAGGAGAGAGAGGGGATTGGCGTCGATAGGTTGGCCTCACCTATCAGTGAGAGGGGCGGAAATGGGCTGGGCCGAAAGGCTTTTGGAGGGAATTTCAGGGTTTCGGCCCAATAAGAATTTAAATGTTTTTTTTCTAATTAATTTAATTCTAGAAATTGGTTTATTGGTTTAAGACTTGAAGTACTGTTGCTAAAATTTTGTAAAAATTCTTAAAAATATTTCTTGGCCTCTAGTTTATCCCATAAAATTTTCAAGTCCAAATTTTGAATATTTATCTCTGTTTGGCTTTAATAGGGTTCTTTTAGGATTTTTCTTTAATAATAAAATTCAGAAATTCATTTAATATTATTTTTCCTTTATTTTATTCCCTTTTAATTTTGGGGCTGTTACAATCCTATCCCCCTTACAGAGAATCTCGTCCTCGAGATTCGAAACGTTCCTCGGAAAACTAAGGGACAGAGTTCTACTGGTGCTCCGGATTAGGAGATGGTGTTACATCAGAAATAGGCAAAATGCTCTCCGGATCTCGGTTTGTTGAGACTAAAATGGAAGTGTCTTCGGTTGTACCTTGCTCTTCTTGGGCGGAGATGTGGTGAACTAGGGCACGTCCCATCGGGTTTGAAACGGAAGATGGGGCCTGCTTGGGGTGGGGGCACATGTTGGAGAAGTGGCCTTCTTGGCGACAGTTGAAGCATATGATTGGGTTGTCGTGCCTGTCCCTCTTGTATCCAGCAGCTTGCACGGGAGCTTTTCCGGTTGGTGGTGCTTGGGGCAGGATGCCAGGGGTTGGCCCTCCAAGGGTAGTTCGTGGCTCGGCAGGTGTCGGGGCTTGAGGTAGATTCACCGGGCGGGGCTTCGACACCATTACTTGTTGTTGACGGTAGGCGATCATCCTTCATTTCTTCAGGTCCACTTTGTTTTGTTGGGTTTCCTGAATAATAGCTTTATTCACCAATTTCTGAAAATTGGCGAAATCCCCGGAGACCAACTGAAGGGAGAGCTCGTCCTTCAGTCCCCGAAGAAACTTATCTTGGCGGGAGGCGTCCGTGCGTACTTCCTCCGGTGCATAACGGGCCAACCGGTTGAATTCATGCAGATACTCCATAACGGTCCTGCTTCCTTGATGTAGGTCCCGGAATTCCTGCTGCTTTTGGGCTACCATGCCATGTGGAATGTGGGCGGCCCGGAAAGCAGTGGTGAACTCAGCCCATGAAATTTCATGGCCCTCGGGCTGAGTTTCTCGGAAATTGTCCCACCATTCAGCGGCGGGTCCTTGGAGCTGGTGAGCGGCGAATGACACTCGCTCCTGCTCAGAACATGGCAGAAGGTCTAGCTTCTTGCCGATGGTCCTAAGCCAGTCTCCTGCCTCCATTGGATTGGTGGTGCTGGAGAATGTTGGGGGCCGGACACGCAGAAACTCTGAGAGTTGAGAGACTGGTGCCGGAGCATGGACGGCGGGGCGGAGTGGAGGCTCGGGATGGTGTTGATGAAGATGGAATAGCTGGGCCTGCTGCTCTTGTATCTGGTTTTGCTGTTGTTGCATTTGAGCAAGCAGAGAGGTAATCAGCTGGTTTTGGTTTGCCATCATCTCGGCCAGAGTGGGGTAGTTAGCAACCGGGGCTTGCCTCTGCCCAGTTGCTCCCCACTGAGGCAGGTTCCTGTTGTCTCCTCCGTTCTGAGGAGCGTCGGAACCCTGAGTGTTGGTCATCCTGAAGTTTCCAAAGTAGACAATATTTACTTAGAGGATATTATTATTAAGATTTTATTCCAAAAATGTCATTCTTGCGGTTACATTTTATTGATATCTTCATTCAGGCCTTATTTTTGACATGAATGGTAATACAATCAAATAAAAAGAAAAGCAATCAACCGTAAATCTACGTCTATGGTAGCTCGGGGGACGGCTCGATCGCGGGCTCGTGGGGGACGGTCGGGGTCGAGGAGCTGGATGGTCCGGCGGGTGGGGCACTACGTGAGATCCTCTTGGGCCTCATGGTGGGGATCCGAAGGGGTTTCCGCTTGTGGGGCGGAAGGGGTGCGATCTCCTCAAGATCCTTCTTCAAGTCTTTGAGCTGCTGGCGGAGCTGGGTATTGACCATGGCGCCCTGGCGTAGGAGCTCGTTCTGGCGCCTCAACTCCTCTACCTCGAGAGTCAGCTGGGGGTTCTTCTGGACTTGTCGACGGAGCTCAGCATTCTCGCGGGCTAGGTTCTCCGACGAGTGGCGGTAGAAGTCGATGGTGTCGTGCTGGCTGTCTGCGTCGCGAACGGCCTCTGTGTGAAGGTTGTCCATGGCCTCCAGAAGTCTCATGGTGCGGGCGATGGCGGAGTTGCTCTGCGTGAGGGGGCTGATGTAGATGCTACGGTGACTCCCGGGTGTGCGCATGGGCATGAAGCGGTAGATGGTGTCGCGGAGGTGGC
The DNA here is from genome assembly GCA_019279435.1 of Zizania palustris. Taxonomy (NCBI): domain Eukaryota; kingdom Viridiplantae; phylum Streptophyta; class Magnoliopsida; order Poales; family Poaceae; genus Zizania; species Zizania palustris. Next base: position 51,449,120 of record JAAALK010000080.1, read on the forward strand.
AGTCGTAGACCAGTCGAAGCTCGGCGAGGGACTGAAGAGCGGCTCGCTGGCTGGCCACCACGAAGGAAGGTCCTCCGACTCCATGGGTGTAGAAGGGTGGCTGCGTGGAGGAGGGGCGGATAATGACCGTGACCTCGCAGTAGCTCTCGCTCGCATCGGGAAAGATCCCGTGGAACGCGGGCTCATGGGGAAATCCCAAGAAGTCGACGAGCACGCGAAGCTCGCGGATGAATCCGGACTCGTCACGAAGAGTCCCACTCATGGTATGGACCGGCATCTACAAAAGAGAGAAATTTTTGTGAAAACTTCAGAAGATGAGAAGGTAAGCAGTTTGTAAGAAAATATGGTTAATATAAGTCCTAGGGTCAGGTCTGTTTGGCTTCCTACAGTCAAGTCGGCTCTGATACCATCTTGTCGCGCCCCGATTTAATAAATCAGGACCTTTATTGAAATTCCAAAGAAATTCAATAAACCAAGACGTTCATCAAGCGACCACGTATAATACGGGCAATCATTCACGGTTCGTAGACCGCATTATTACAAAAGTGAATGAAAGTGAAGAGAAACTAATAAAATCAAGGGTCCTAGATGAACGCCTCCTTCCAGTCTCGCCTTGACTGGGTCGCTACTCCAGACCTTCATCCTCCTCGTAGTAGACGGGCTCTGATGGTGTAAGTCAATGGGGTGAGTACAGATGTACTCAGCAAGCCACCGAATGCAAATATAATGCAAGGTAATAACAAGGGAGATAGTGGCTAGTTTTGCGGAAGAAGCATAATTGTAAAGCATTAAATGTGATCAACTTATTACTACTGAAAAGTAAAAATGTGTATGCATCATCATCTTCTAACTCGAGGAGTACGTTTTACCTCCTCGCACAACAGTCCTTACATGCCATGAATAACTCAATCCTTCAAACAATTGTACACTAACTGCGAGTAGTTACACAACCCGCCCTTGATCGTGGGCTCGGCTTTTTGAAAAGATTTAAATTACTCTGATCAGAGATGTACCACTGTACCCACAAGGCACGCACTCATCACCTACACCAAAGTGTAACGAGATGACCCATTCCACGGGAACTCGTGCCAAAACCTTCCATATGGTCTTCCCCGACTCAACAGCACCGTCTTATAGGTTTCGTACCATATCTCGCCATGTCGAGTTTCCACAATACCCCCCCTTGAGCCATCGTCGGTACAAGGCGCCCTGAGGGCTAGCCCCTTGCCCCTCCACTATGGTGCCGTGAGACGGAGTGTTCCACACTTCCAGTTAGGACTTATCCATTAGACTTGTGGTTGGTACGGAAGTGCTTTGCAACAGATCCCGCAGACCGGTCCTTATAGTGCCCCGGGTGCGACCAACCAGTTTCCGAGCTTGCACCCAGAACCCACCATACTTATAACATACCCAACTCCAATAGAGTCAAGAGACAAGAATAACGGGGTATTTCATATACCAGAATCCATCTAACTACGACTCATTCTTTATATCCTATAGCAGTTGTGCCGGTACAATGGGCACTAACTAATATAATATTTGTAGAGTGACAAGGAGTTAAGGCTCAATAAGCATGGCTTGGGTTTGCACCCAAGGACGGGGATCTAATAAATATAAGTGTAAGGCTTGATATTTGACTAATGCAATATTAACCTATGAGTTATAGCGGTAGTTTATTAAAACATGGGCTCAATGATGATCAACTGTTTCCACAGAAGGGTCGATGACTTGCCTTGATCCGTGAATGGTGAAGGTGGAACCTCGGGATAAGACTCGGGATCTTCGACGACGTTGTAGTCTTCTCGATACGGAAAAGTAAATACAACATTCAATAAGCAATCCAAAATCAAGCATACAAGCATACAAGCATACAAGTTGTTGTTGGATTTAAGTAAGGGAGATAGAGTTTTAATATTCTAGGGAATTGTTACTTAAATATTTAAGATTGATTCCTAATGAGATTTCTGAATTTATGACTTGATGTAATTTATTTTTCCTAGGGGTTTTCATTTCCCCTTTTTAGAGATGAACTAGAAAAGTATAAATCAGACTTGATGTTTTTATGGTATCAAAATTAGTGACTTTAAATTATTAAGTTTGTTATATAGCTTTAAGATAATTTCATAAAGTATGGATCTTTACTATATGAATTAACTAAATATCCTAAAAGGGCTTTTTGCAATATTAAGTAATGGATTAAAGTGGGCAAAGTGAACATGTTATTTTTGTTGCATTAAAATAGTGGAATAAAGTCATTAAGTCCTCTGAATTATATGATTTTCCATGATTTTTGTAAAATGCCACATTTCTATTATATGAGTTAATCATTTATCTTAAAGGGCCTTGGAAATGTTGTTTAATAAATTAAAATGAGAAAAGTGAATTATTATATTTTTATTGGCTTATAAAAAGGGTACTAGAGTCAATATATCATCTAAAATTAATATATAAATTTTTAGGAGTTTTTCTGAATGAAATAATAATTAAATCCTAAAAGGGGTCTTAGGAATGTTATTTAATAAAATGTCATGGACAACATGGTCATTCCATTTTTATTGTATTAATAACAGTGAAATGGAGCCATTGTATCTTCTGGAATTAATTTATAAATTTGTAAGGGTCTTTCTGAATTATTTAATTGAAACATTAATTAAATCCTAAAGGGATCTTTTCTTTATTATTTAATAAGATTATTATGTGCCAAATAAACATATTGTTTTTATTGCATAGAAGTGTAAAGGATAAAAAGACAAATTTTCCAGAATTAAAATGGTGAAATTTGGAGTTAATTTGAGCAAGATATGGATTTTTAAAGTTTTAAACTAATTTATGTATTTTATTTAAACCAGAAAACCTGCGGGGTCCACGGTGAGCCCAGTCCACCATGGACCCGCGCACTGTGCGCGTGGGCCGGTCGGATCTGGACCGTCCGATCCAGATCCCACGGGCGGGCGTGATGCGGAGATTTTAAACTAAAATCAACGGCTCAGATCAGCCCGTACCGGTTCGATCAGGATTGAGGGCTCAGATTAGATCTGGTGGGGATTTAATCTGCGCCCTCCGTTCAAGATTGAACGGTCCAGACACCGTCCGGCACGGCACGCACGGGAAGGGGGTACGTACCCTTCTTCTCCGGCTCCGGTGGCGCTACGGCGGTGGATCCCCGGCGAGGGTGAGGCCCTATGGCGCGTCTACGGCCAAAAATGAAAAGGGGGGCACAAGGGGGATCCCGGCATACCCGCGATGATGACGATGGGGTAGTGGCAGCAGCCGGCGACGAGGAGAGGGCGGCGATGTCCTTGGGTTGGCGGTGGCGAAGGTGTTCCGGTGGTTTTCCGGTCCAGCGGAGGCGATGCCGAGGTAGGCGGGGCGACGACGGTTCCGGCGAAGGCGATGGCGAGGACGGCGGTGGCCCAGAGCGTCGGTGATTGCCAGCTGGAGCTTGAGCAGAGGGGATGGAGGGAAAGATGGAGGCAATGCTCGGGAACGCGAGGGCTTGGGCTCTGGTGGCGCGGTGAAGTGCGGCTATGTTGGGGGGATTAAATAGGGGTCACCGGCGGCGGAAAAGGAAGGCTGACCGAGGGGAAATCGAGGAGGATTCCAAAAGCTCCGGCGAGGTTTCCATGTTCCCGGTTTGCTTTCCAAAAGGGATGAAACCACGTGGCCATAGCCGGAATGGGATCTCCGGTGGATAAGGAAGGCGATCCGGGTATCAATTTGGAGGATCCGGCCGGCCGGCGGCAAAATGGCAAGGAGGGGGCACCAGTATGGAAGGGGATCCCCCTTCCATCGAGGAAGACAGAACTGACAGGTGGCCCCCACCTGTCAGTGGCGGGCGTGAGGAGAAGAGGGGATGACAGGCGGGCCAGGGATGGCAGCGGCAGATGAGAGGCGCTCGGTGGCTGACGGGTGGGACCGACCAGGCGCGGGAGAGGAGAGAGAGGGGATCGGCGCCGACAGGCTGGCCCCGCCTGTCAGTGAGAGGGGCGGAAATGGGCTGGGCCGAAAGGCTTTTGGAGGGAATTTCAGGGTTTCGGCCCAATAAGAATTTAAATGTTTTTTTTCTAATTAAGTTAATTCCAGAAATTGGTTTATTGGTTTAAGACTTGAAGTACTGTTGCTAAAATTTTGTAAAAATTCTCAAAAATATTTCTTGGCCTCTAGTTTATCCCATAAAATTTTCAAGTCCAAATTTTGAATATTTATCTTTGTTTGGCTTTAATAGGGTTCTTTTAGGAGTTTTCTTTAATAATAAAATTCAGAAATTCATTTAATATTATTTTTCCTTTATTTTATTCCCTTTTAATTTTGGGGCTGTTACATTTAGGTCCCACTGAATTTGAGCATGTGAGCCATCTCACCACTGCTAGAGAGATCTAGGCTACCCTCCAAGCACACCATGAGGGGACAGCCCAGGTCAAGGCTCAGCTCTATCAGACCTACCGGCGTGAATATGAAAGTTTCACACAGAAGCCGAGTGAATCTGTTGAAGCTTTGTTTGGTCGTTTTCAATTGATCATCAACAAGCTTCGGGCCAACAAGGCCGAGGGAGTTCAGCTAGTCTCAGATCATGATCAGGCGCTCAAGGTTCTTCATACCTTGGACCCTAAGATCTAGGAGATCAAGGTATCCTCTATCATTGAGAGCACATCTTATTATACCTTGACAATTTCTGAGTTGTTCAGCAAGCTAAAGGCCACAGAGGTTGATACCCAGTTGAGATCAAATCTCACTGGCTCTGGATCAAAAACCCTGGCCCTTGCTACACCTTCGGTTGACCCCTCCTCTGTGAGCTGTGTTGGGTTCTCCTTGATGTCTATCACTAAGGACCAGCTTGAGTCGCTAAGAGATGATGACCTATGTCTGTTTAACAACCGGGTGTGTCGTGTCTATGATAAGCGAATGTTCAAAAGACATGACACAAAATCCGGATGCTTTGAGTGTGGTGATCCAGGTCACTTTATCGCTGACTGCCCCAAACGCAATAGTCACAAGAAGAGTACCGGTGGTGGCTTCTATAACTCCGGCAAGCACGACAACTCCTCCTTCACAAAGGGAAAGCCAAAGACCAGATTCTTCAGAAAGGCCCTGAAGGACTACCGGCGTGAGAACAAGAAACGAGACAAGGACTTCTTCGTCGAGATAGAGAAAAGCTACTCCAAGCGGTCTTCATCTTCTTCCTCTTCATCAAGCTCAAGCGATGAGGAGATCGTGATCAGGAAGGGGAAGGACAAGGATGATCTGGCGGGCCTCTACTTCATGGCTTTCGGGGACAGGCTGAAGAGCCACTCACATCGACGCTGAAGATCTCGCAAGAGCTTCTACTCAATGGATTTTGGGGATAAGGGAGAGAAGGGCTCCTCCGACGACTCCGACGACGATGACAATGAAAAGGTATCTTCTTACGAACGTGAAATCATTGATTTATTTGAAGAGAATCATCAGGAGTTAAAATATCGGGAAAAACTTCTTAAGGGGGCTAAGAAGAGGATAGATGAGCTTGAGAGTGAGATGGCCGTGGCCAACGGTAGAATTGAGAGTCTATCTTCTTCCCCTTGCTTGGGTGATAGCAGTGAGTGCCCAAAGTGTGAGGTGTTACTGTGTGACCTGACGACTCTGAAGTCTAAGTACACAGAGAGGGTAGATGAGAGGGACGCTTTGGCCACTGAGCTTGAGAGCGCTCAGCTGGAGCTGAAAGATGCTCATGCCACTATTGTCGTGCCCTGTGTTAATTGCCCATCCCATCTAGCTAGTTTAGCTGAGATGAAAGCCAAGGGTGATGAGCAGTTGGGCGAGTTGGAGAGAGTCAGAGCTGAGCTGGAGCAGACTAGGATAGAGCTTGAGACATTGTCAGTTCCACCCACTGTCTGTGAGAACTGCTTGTCTCTTAGATTGGAGTTGATCAAGATGAAAGCCGAGAAGTTCGTCCAAGTTGATAGAGAGTGTGAGACCTGCTTGTCTCAGGTGGAGGTAATAGCTTCCTTGAGAGAGGAGCTAGCTGATGTTCAGAATAAGAACTTTTACCTCCGTTAAATCCTAAGTTGGGTGAGTGCCAGAGAGCCACAGCTCGGCATGATGATCCAATTGTTTAAGAGGCAGGATGGGTTTGGGGTAGGCTACACCTACACCAAGGCTGATTTTGAGAGTGCCATTAGTCGGGCAGTGGAGTGGAGTAAAATAACTCCTGAACAGAGATACCCAAAGACTCACTCCATTGAGTCTTTCTAGGCTAGTCAGCCCAAGAATGGAGTGTTCCAAGAACAGCCTAAATCTCCACCAAAGAAGCTCATCTGGGTTCCAAAGCCCAAACACCGCTGCACTTCTCTAGACTCTCTACCTGGACCCTCCCACACCAAGGAGTCTGCACCCAACACCACTAAGCCCAAGAACCCCAAGCCTCAACCACATTCCAAGAAGCCCACCTACCACTGTGAGTACTGTCAGAGAGACAAGCATCTTGAGGAGTTTTGCTTCAGGATGAAGCGGGTTGAGAGAGAAGAGAGAGCTCGTGGAGGGCAGGAGCAGTTCTACCAGCAGGGTGATAGACTAAGAGTTCCTCGACACGGGGAGAGGCTAGAGGCTAGGCCGCGTCATGTAGGTGGTGGCAGAGGAGATAGTTTTCATGCCCATGCTCTGAAGGGTGGTGTTCGCTCCGACAGAGCTCCAGGTCATTTAGGATACGGCTCTGGACCTCGTGGCCGAGGTTTTAGGCAGAACCAAGGACCACGCTTTGGTCTAGACTCTTATGATGCTTTTTGCTTCCCGTATTTTGAGCAGATGGCTCGACACTAGTTTAGTTCTTTTGCTAAACCTGGTGTCGGACCATTTGCTCCCCCTTACGACCATTAATTGTGCAGGATCAGGGACTGGAGGACGTATGGATCATGGACTCAGGATGCTCTCGTCACATGATGGGACATCACAGATGGTTCTCCAGTCTCTCTCCCCTGAGCTCCAAGGAATACATCACCTTCGGGAACAGTGGTCAAGGGAAGGTACACGACATTGGCTCAATTCGCATCTCAGACCATTTCTCTTTGACGAATGTTGCTTTGGTTGGAAATTTGAACTTCAATTTGATTTCTGTTTCGCAACTTCTTTAGGATGGTTTGGAGGTTCGTTTTAAGAAGGGCATGTCTTCTATGGTTGATTCTAGGGGGTCTTTAATTTGCCAGGTCTTACCTTTCGGTAAGGTTTTTCGGATTGACTTCTCTAGTTCTTGTGGTCCTTCTCGCTGTTTGATTGTTGGATCCTCCTCTAAGCTCTGGAAGTGGCATAGGAGGTTAGGACATTTGAGTTTTGATCTGCTAGTCAGATTGAGCTCTATGGACCTCATCCGAGGATTGCCCAAGCTTAAGATGGAGAAGGATCTAGTTTGCCATCCATGTCGTCATGGGAAAATGGTTGCCGCTTATCACTCACCTGTGACTCAGGTGATGACATCATACCCGGGAGAGCTGTTACACATCGACACTGTTGGTCCAGCTCGAGTACGCTCAGTCGGTGGGAAGTGGTATGCGCTTGTGATCGTTGAAGATTTTTCTCGATTTTCGTGGGTTTTCTTTTTGGAGTCTAAGGATGAGACTTTTCATTTTGTTCATGACCTGATTTTGAAGCTGAAGAATGAGAACAATGGTCGGATGTGAGCGATTTGCTCTGACAATGGCTCTGAGTTCAAGAACTCTCAGTTCATAAGCTTCTGTAGTGATCAGAATCTTGATCATCAGTTTTCTGCTCCTTACACTCCCCCACAGAACGACATTGTGGAACGAAAGAACCACGCGCTAGTCGAGATGGCTAGGATGATGCTCGATGAGTATAGGACTCCTAGGTGCTTTTGGGCTAAAGCCATGAACACGGCTTGCTATCTGGCAAACCACATTTTTCTTAGAGCTTACCTAGGTAAGACTTCATATGAGTTGCGGTTTGGCAGACAGCCCAAGGTGAGCCACTTGCGAGCATTTGGCTGCAAGTGCTTTATGCTCAAGAAGGGAGGGCATTTGGACAAGTTTGAGTCTCATTGCTGGGATGGAGTTTTTCTTGGTTATGCTTTGCATTCTTGAGGCTTCTGTGTTTGGAACCTCGACTCCCAGCAGCTTGTTGAGACTTGCGAGGTTTCTTTTAATGAGTCCTTGTCTTCTTTGACTCCTTCTTTTGATCTTTCTGGAGATGATGAGCTCGGAGAGTCCATCTTCGAGGAAGATGATGACGCTCCAGCTATTGATGAGTGTGGGCCTTCTGCACAGCCTGCAGAACCCACACCTTCTGAGACTTCGACTGAGGATGAGGGTGGACCTCTGATCACTTCTTCCACTTCGATCGAGCCCCCTCAGTCGAGTCCAGAGGTGCTAGCTGCTGACTCCGATGAGGTGACTTCAGATCACCAGGGATCCCGAGCAGTTCGGCGTGATCACCCCTCAGAGCTCATCATTGGTGATCTTTCTGAGAGGACTTTGCTCTCTTTTGTTGACTCGCTTGCTGTGTTTGTTGAGTCTGCATTCGTTGCATCTATTGAGCCCAGAGACGTTTCTCATGCTCTTTCTGATTCAAATTCAATTAATGCTATGCAAGAAGAGGTTGAGAATTTTGTCCTGCAATCGGGTTTGGACACTAGTTGAGCTGCCAGCCGGATGCAACCCCATAGGCACCAAGTGGGTGTTCAAGAACAAGCAAGGTGAATATGGGGTTGTAGTGCGCAACAAAGCTCGATTAGTTGCCCAGGATTTTTGCCAGAAGGAGGGTATTGACTTTGAGGAGACTTTCACCCTTGTTGCCCGTCTTGAGTCCATTCGCATTCTTTTAGTTTTTGCCGCTTCGAAAGTTTTAAGCTTTTTCAAATGGACGTCAAGAGTACTTTTCTGAACGGGTACATAGAGGAGGAGGTTTATGTTAGGCAGCCCCCTGGTTTTGAGAACCCAAAGTTTCCTCGACATGTTTTTAAGTTGAAAAAAGCTTTATACGGTCTGAAGCAAGCCCCTAGGGCTTGGTATGACCGGTTGAAGCAATTTTTGTTGGAGAAGGGCTTTGTGATGGGTTCTATGGATAAAACACTTTTCTTGCTTAGAGATGCATTAGATTTCTTGGTTGCTCAGATATATGTGGACGATATCATTTTTGGTGGTACTACTGATGTGCTTGTGTCCAAGTTTTCTAAGCAGATGCACAGCGAGTTTGAGATGAGCCTCATGGGTGAGCTCAAGTATTTCTTAGGGCTCCAGATCAAGCAGACCAAGGACGACATCTTCATCCACCAAGGAAAGTACACGCGGGACATGTTGAAGAAGTTCTACTTTGGTGGAGAGCTAAAGCCTCAGATGACCCCAATGGGTACATCTAGGGCCTGGACAAGGACAAGAGCGGCGTCAAGGTAAATGAGAGAGAGTTTCGAGGGATGATCGGTTCGCTACTGTACTTGACGGCGACGAGGCCAGACATACAGTTTGACGTAGGACTGTGCGCGCGCTTCTAGTCTTCACCACGCGCGTCTCATCGACAGGCTATTAAGCGCATTTTCAGATACCTTACCTATGCGCCTAATCTAGGTCTCTTTTATTCAGCATCATCGTCTCTTGATTTATTTGGCTTTTCGGAGGCTGACTTTGGTGGGTGCCGGTTGGATCGCAAGTCGACTTCTGGTACTTGTCAGTTTCTTGGTTCTTCTCTTGTTTCTTGGTCTTCTCGGAAGCAGTCTGGAGTTGCACTTTCGACCACTGAGGCTGAGTATGTAGCTGCTGCTAGCTGCTACTCATGGTTAGTTTAGATGATTTCCACATTGCGAGACTATGGGTTGTTCTTTCCTACCAGAGTTCCTCTTTTTTGTGACAGCACTAGTGCGATTAGTGTAGGGAAAAACCCTTGTCTCCATTCAAAAACCAAACACATTGATGTGCGCTTTCACTTTCTGAGGGATCAATATGAGAAAGGTGTCATTGACCTTGTTCATGTTGATACCCATCATCAGTTGGCTGACATTTTCACCAAACCCCTAGATCAGTCTACCTTTAAGCATTTACGAGGGGATTTGGGTGTTGTATATCCTTTTTAGGATATTTTGAGTCAGTTGTCTTGCTTCTTTACTCTTTTCTTGAGTCTTTTTGTGTGTTTTCATATCATGCATATTCACATATCACACTTTGAGCCTGCTTCTGTTATATGATTTATCTGCTTTACTTATTCTAGCTGGTACATGCTTTTGATTACTTGTCGATGATCATGCTTTGCTTCAGTTCACATGATATGTCTAATATATGTCATATGCATGGCTTTTATGCTTTAAAATTGAAAAATGATCACCATTACTTCTGGTAACTAGCATGTGTAGGCTGAGTGCTTTTGCTATCTGTTACATGCCTTGTAGCTAGTTCCTTATTTAGATGCAGATATGCAACTTGGACATCTTTATGCTTTAAACATGGAAATATGCTATAAAAATGATAAAAATCAAAAATGAAAATTCCATGCCTTTTATGCTTGAATTGAAAAGATCCAGGTGGCTTTGCTTTGTCGCATTGCATTGTTCTAGACTGCTTACCATAGCACTTTGGTATGAACTAGGACATTGTAGTGTATACCAAGACCAATGTCTTAAGCTTCTGATGGTCCAGTTCTGGCCTAGGCTTGACTTGGTCGGTCAGTATAAGGTTTGACATGCAAATAAACCCTGGCAAAAATGAAAAAGGAAAAAGAAAAAGCCTGAAAATTAAAAATATAACAAGTTTGCTGAAGCACTTTGTTTTTGGACAATGCTGATCTTGGTAGATATCAGTTAGCTTTTGTATCTCATGCTTTACCTTGCTTGTCAACTGGAAAATGTGGTGATGCTTTTGTTTACAAAAATTGAAAAATGTGTGCTAATGACCTTCTTTAGATATCATCTATTGCACTGATCATGCCATGTGTCTTAGACAGTATGCATTTTGCTGTACCTGTTAGATGTTGTAATTGCAGTCAATCATATCTGAGAAGCATGCTTTCTACACTCCACCTGCACCCCAGTTGCATTCATTGCATATTTTGAGGGGGAGTTGCATTTCAGGGGGAATCTGTGTCTCTTTAGAGAGCATTTAGTCTCGCTTGATGAGTCCAATTGTCAACAAGGGGGAGGAATTTTGGTAGAAGAGTTTAAGGGGATGTTTTGGCTTTCTCTGGGATTTGTTTCAAGGGGAGTTTTTGTCCCGTTTGTCCTTACTCTTTGGATATCCTTGTTGATAATTCTGAGATTGCACTCGTTTTGAGCTTTTATTTTTGGTTAACCATAATTACCTCCGGGTACACGGGCAGTGATATACTTGTGACTCAGGTACACGGGAAGTGAGCGACTGTTGGGCAGATGGACCGCGAAGTCGGGCTGGCCAATCCGGGTACATGGGCTAGGAGCAGCAGAGGATCCACTGGGATGTTGACTAGGATTGACTTAGGTACACGGGCGGTGAGCGATTGCCGGGCTGAGAGAGATGCGGAATCGGGCCGGCCCAATCCGGGTACCTGGTGCAAAGTCGGTGGACGCTTTGTCAGTTTCGGTGCAAAACTGACAACCGCTGATCTTGGATCGGACCATTGATGAGGGTGGGCCTTCTGCACTGCCTGCAGAACCCACACCTTCTAAGACTTCGACTGAGGACGAGGGTGGACATCTGATCACTTCTTCCACTTCGATCGATCCCCCTCAGTCGAGTCTAGAGGTGCCAGCTACTGACTCCGGTGAGGTGACTTCAGATCACCAGGGATCCCGAGCAGTTCAGCGTGATGACCCCTCAGAGCTCATCATCGGTGATCTGTTTGAGAGGACTTTGCGTTCTTCTGTTGACTCTCTTGCTGTGTTTGATGAATCTGCTTTTGTTGCATCTTTTGAGCCTAGAGACGTTTCTCATGCTCTTTCTGATTCGAATTGGATTAATGCTATGCAAGAAGAGCTTGAGAATTTTGTCCGCAATCGGTTTTGGTCACTGGTTGATCTGTGACCCGGATGCAACCCCATAGGCACCAAGTGGGTGTTCAAGAACAAGCAAGGTGAAGATGGGGTTGTGGTGCACAACAAAGCTCGACTAGTTTCCCAGGGTTTTTGCCAAAAAGAGGGTATTGACTTTGAAGAGACTTTCGCCCTTGTTCCCCGTCTTGAGTCCATTCGTATTCTCTTAGCTTTTGCCGCTTCGAAGGGTTTTAAGCTTTTTCAAAAGGATGTCAAGAGTGCTTTTCTGAACGGGTACATAGAGGAGGAGGTTTATGTTAGGCAGCCCCCCGGCTTTGAGAACCCTAAGTTTTCCTCGACATGTTTTTAAGCTGCAGAAAGCTTTATACAGTCTGAAGCAAGTCCCAGGGCTTGGTATGACCGGTTAAAGTAGATTTTGTTGGGGAAGGGCTTTGTGATGGGTTCTGTGGATAAAACTCTTTTCTTGCTCAGAGATGCTTCAGATTTCTTAGTTGCTTAGATTTACGTGGACGATATTATCTTTGGCGATACTACTGATGCTCTTGTGTCCATGTTTTCTGAGCAGATGCACAGTGAGTTTGAGATGAGCCTCATGGGTGAGCTCAAGTACTTCCTAGTGCTCTAGATCAAGCAGACCAAGGACGACACCTTCATCCACCAGGGTAAGTACATTCGGGACATGTTGAAGACATTCGACTTTGGTGGAGAGCTGAAGCCTCAGATGACCCCAATGGGAACATCTGGGGGCCTGGACAAGGACGAGAGTGGCGTCAAGGTCAATGAGAGAGAGTTTCGAGGGATGATCGGTTCGCTGCTATACTTGACGGTGATGAGGCCAGACATACAGTTCGCCGTGGGACTGTGCGCGTGCTTTCAGTCTTCACCACGCTCGTCTCATCGGTAGGCTGTCAAGCGCATTTTCATGTATCTCACCTATGTGCCCGATCTAGGTCTTTATTATTCAGCATCATCATCTCTTGATTTATCTGGCTTTTCGGACGCTAATTTTGGTGGGTGCTGGTTGGATCGCAAGTCGACTTTCGGTACTTGCCAGTTTCTTGGTTCGTCTCTTGTTTCTTGGTCTTCTCGAAAGCAATCTGGAGTTGCACTTTCGACCACTGAGGCTGAGTATGTAGCTGCTAGCTGCTCACAGTTGGTTTGGATGATTTCCACATTGCGAGACTTTGGGTTGTTTTTTCCTACCAGAGTTCCTCTGTTTTGCGACAGTACTAGTGCTATTAGTGTAGGGAAAAACCCTTGTCTCCATTCAAAAACCAAACACATTGATGTGCGCTTTCACTTTCTGAGGGATTAATATGAGAAAGGTGTCATTGACCTTGTTCATGTTGATACCCATCATCAGTTGGCTGACATTTTCACCAAACCCCTAGATCGGTCTACTTTTGAGCGTTTACGAGGGGATTTGGGTATTGCGTATCCATTTTAGGATATATTTTTGAGTCAGTTTTTCTCTTTCTTCTTTACCTTTTTTCTTGAGTCTTTTTGTGTGTGTTCATATCATGCATATTCACATATCACACTTTGAGCTTGCTTCTGTTATATGATTGAACTGCTTTACTTATTCTAGCTGGTACATGCTTATGATTACTTGTCGATGATCATGCTTTGCTTCAGTTCACATGATATGTCTGATATCTGTCATATGCATGGCTTTTATGCTTTAAAATTGAAAAATGATCACCATTGCTTCTGGTAACTAGCATGTGTAGGCTGAATGCTGTTGCTATCAATTACATGCTTTGTAGCTAGATCCTTACTTAGATGCAGATATGCAACTTGGACATCTATTTGCTTTAACATGGAAAATGTTCTATAAAATGATAAAAATCAAAAATGAATGAAAAATCCATGCCTTTTTCTGCATAATTGGAAAATATCTAGGTGGGTTTGCTTTGTCACATTGCATTGTTCTAGACTGCGTACCATAGCACTTTGGTATGAACTAGGACAATGTAGTGTATGCCAAGACCAATTTCTTAAGATTCTGATGGTCCAGTTCTGGCCTAGGCTTGACTTGGTCGGTTAGCATAAGGTTTGACATGCAAATAACCCCTGGCAAAAATGAAAAAGGAAAAAGAAAAAGCCTGAAAATTAAAAAAATAACAAGTTTGTTGAAGCACTTTGCTTTGGACAATGCTTATCTTGGTAGATATCAGTTAGCTTCCGCATCTCATGCTTTACCTTGCTTGTCAACTAGAAAATGTGGTGATGCTTTTGTTTGAAAAAATTGAAAAATGTGTGCTAATGACTTTCTTTAGATATCATCTGTTGCACTGATCATGCCATGTGTCTTAGACAGTATGTCTTTTGCTATACCTGTTAGATGTTGTAATTGCAATCAATCATATTTGAGAAGCATGCCTTTCTACACTCCACCTGCACCCCAGTTGCATTCACTGCATATTTTGAGGGGGAGTTGCATTTCAGGGGGAGTCTGTGTCTCTTTAGAATGCATTTAGTCTCGCTTGATGAGTCCAATTGTCAACAAGGGGGAGAAATTTTTGGGGAGAAGAGTTTAAGGGGGAGTTTTGGCTTTCTCTGGGATTTGTTTCAGGGGGAGTTTTTTTTGTCCCGTTTTGTCTTTACTCTTTGGATATCCTTGTTGAAAATTCTGAGATTGCACTCGTTTTGAGTCTTTACTTTTGGTTAACCATAATGACTACTTTCTTGCTTTTGTTCGGCTTTTGGTCATTATGGTTAAATTTTTATTTTATTTTCTTCTTTCTGTCTTCTTGTGTTTTGTTTTCGTGTTTCCACATGTGCTCGCAGGTATTGGAGAGCTGATGAAGAGAAGTGTTGACAATGCACTCATCATTGAGGAGATTGAGGAGCCATGCTGAAGAGTATGGGCCTCATGGCTCTAGATGTGATAAGTGATTGTCAACGGAAGTCAAAGAGGACTGAAGAGAAGAGAAGACCTGCTGTGTCTAGGCCGTTTGTGACTCAAGTACACGGGCAGCGAGTGACTGTCGGGCAGAGGGGCCGCAAAGTCTGGCTGGCCCAATCCGGGTACATGGGCTAGGAGCAGCAGAGGATCCACTGGGCTGTTGACCAGGATTGACTCAGGTACACGGGCGGCGAGCGATTGCCGGGCTGAGAGAGCTACGGAATCGGGCCGGCCAAATCCGGGTACCTGGTGCAAAGTCGGTGGACGCTTTGTCAGTTTTGGCGCAAAATTGACAACCGCTGATCTCGGATCAGACCGTTCTGAGGCGAAGCCGTAGTCGCTACGAAAGCTCCGCTTTAGGATAAGTCATCTGTAATTAGGAGTTTACTATTTTGCCGTTAGGCCCACAGTCTGTCAGTCGAGTCTATAAAAATATCCTAAGGGCATTTTGGTCTTTTCCATTTTATTTCAGTGTCTGTAAAAACTCTAAGGGTCTTTTGGTATTTTCCTAGGCTATTGGGCTGCCTATAAATAGGGCCCCAATCCCTAGGGTTAGGGTTACCCATTTTGTAATCAACTTTAATGCCAAAAAGTTAAGGTCATCTTCTCTGTTTCTCCTGTGAGCGCCGCCGTGCTTCTTTCTTCGCTGCAACTGTTCATCACACACACGTCTAGAAATTTCTTCATCAGGTTTAATCTTTCTATTCTCAGCTATTAGGTGTCGCTGTGGATTCATTTAATTGTTACCTCGTTTTGCGTGCCTAGTGTGATCATGTGTGCGATGACTTGAGTTCTGTTGTTTTGTGTTTGTGCGCTGAAAAATATTTTATTTTAGGCAAGGTTTTTCTTTGGTTGTTGTCCTGTCTGCAGTATGCGGTCGTGTGTAATAGTATAGCCTTCGTGCTGCCACAGTAGTTTTGCTGCCGACTAGAATCTTCTTTCACAGCTAGCTTGTGCTATTTTTCTATTGTTTCCTGTGCTTGGCAGCAGGTCGTGTGTACCTTGCTGCAGGAAAATATTTTTCTAAGTTGTTTTTTCTCTTGGTAGCCTTGATGTCTGGTCACATCACATAGCACATAGGCTGTCATTACCTTTTAATCTGTAGCTGCTGCTGGCATGCACATGGCTTGGCTAGGACAACTAGCCTGTAGGTAGTTATTTGCTTGTGTGTTCCTCTTGCAGCGGCCACAGTTTTTTTTGCACAGGACTACATGTTTAGAGTTTTTTGTTTTAGTGAACACAGCGAAGTATGCAAGAGGCTTCGAAGGTCCATTAAATCATGTGAAGGTTAGGCTTTGAGCATCCTTGCGAAGGTGTCAGTCCGGAGGTTTCAGAGTACGTACGTAGCGAAGGTTTTGGAGTACATAGCGAAGGTTCTCGCGAAGCCTCGAATTTTGTGTTTCTTCGGGCTTTATAGACTTCGGCAAGCTTCGGAGTCTTCTCATTTCGGAGTCTAGAGTCTTCCATGATCTCCGAAGCCTGCATGTTCCGAAGGCTGCAGTGAGACTTCGAGCGACTGCTTCGAACTTTGTTTTTTTGTTGACAAACTTCGAACCGAACGTATTTTTCGAACAGTGACTGTTTCGTCTGTTTTTTATATGCACTTCAACCTGTTGCATGTAATGATTGTCTTAATCTCACGAGGAGTGCTTATGTTTTGAATGATTGATTAATCTGCCCTTAAGCACTGTGTTGGTGTCTCTTTGTTTAGGACACCAGTCGTTTTTAGGCTAAATCATTTTAGGTTCTGTTGATCTGTTTAATTTTCCCTGCTAAGTCTGTTGAGGTGCGTTGGGTGTTGAGAGCAGGCCATTGATTCGCAAGAATTTTTTAGGCGCCCATTCACCCCCTCTGGTCGCTACTTTCGGTCCTGCAATGGCAGCATCGTATCAGGAAAGCCACAATGGTGCTCCAATGGGATCTTCACGAAGAATCACAAGAGGAGAGTAAAGCGGCTACGACAGAGAGAGCTGAAGGTGCAAAGCCACAAGAATGAGACAGATCGGTCCCAAAGGATTAAAAGCGAATGGTGAATGAAGGACAAAGTTGATCACGACGACAAGAAAGATGTAGGGGTAAATATGGTTTCTTCCTCCATGTAGACTATCGGGCCACCCCTAAGGCCGATGCCAAGCAGGTGATGAGAACATCCCTACAGCCTATACACCCACACCTGAGTACCAAGGATTGATGACTCGTGCTTGAGTTCATAAACTTAATGATCAAGTGAATTTGCTACTTGTTCCTCATGCCGATACACCAATGAATGGATTACTAAGTTCCCGTTATGATTGTATTATACTTAGGAACATGGGAGAAGGAATGTTCCATCGATCAATTGCTTACTACGACCCCATCGGCATAAGCCATAAGGCCAATTACCACCATCGACACGATGATCTCCATCAACCATCAGGCCAATCGACTGACCACCGACTACCGACCACTCCCAATATGCAACTGCCACTCGGCCCACACTCGACAGTCGACGGCTACCTCTATCGCCATCGGCCACCATTCAGATGATGGCCTCCTTCCATCATCGGGCCGATAATTAGGATTGAGACCTCTTAGGGCGTGACCCATACCCCTAGGGCATGGCCCATGCCCCCGGTCCATTAAACCCTATAAATAGATGACAGCTGCCACTGTTAGGGTTGGGTTTTTTGCTTAGATTATTCTGTCGTTGCAATTTCGCCATATACCAGTTTGTAAAACCCCAAACTTCGAATCTTTAGATTATCATCTACAATTTTAGATTGTGTTTACCTTATTCTTGCAAATTTCTATGATTGAGTTGCATGATCAAAAACTTCTTGGTGAGGTCGACTACGTGAAAGCGTGGTTGATAACGACTAGACGAGAGGGTGTAGCGATTGCAAGGCTTTGATCTCTAATCAGAAGCCTTAAAATGTCAACGTCCACTCGTCGCCTCAATCGTACCTATCAGAATATTGAGCAATCCTTTTGCACATTCCCATGCTCATCGAGTTGTATAAGAGTAAAGGTTGCCCGTTAGGTATCAATCTATCCTCGTGTTTTTTCGTTTACCCAGAGTCCAAAAAAGACACAAAAATATTTTGTTGTACTGTGTTAGTTTTTTTCCCGCTGTTTTCAAACCCTCTTGAGCCTTTTTCACCAGATTTATTTCAATATTGCTTTGTTGAGTTTGAGTCCTTTATTCGAGTGTTGTTATTGGTTTAGAGTTGCGTTCTTGAGTCTAGTTTGATTCTTGTGTTTTGGTGAGAGTCTTTTCTTGAGAGATCAAGTTCATCTCGGTTTCGGATTGCGACCGTCTTGTGTTTCTTTACTGTGTCGCAAGCATGTAGCTAGGTTGCAAACTGCCTTGTGTTAATCACCCGGCAACGCTAACCTCCTTGTGTTGTATCGCAAAAAACCTATTTGAGGAGTTCTTCAAGAGTCGAACAAGCAAGAAGTGCAGACACTCTGTTCTGCACACCATCCCAAAATTTTTTGCAACTACCTTTGCATATGGATTCGAGATCAAGCAACAAAGCTCTTCCAAGAGCCATACAAGAAAAGTGTCTTCCGTACACATATCAAAAGGGAAAAGCGGTCCCAAGAGAAGAAAGATGAAGAAAAGTAAAGAAAGAGAAGAAGACAAAAAGGAAGAGCAGGAAGCAGAAAGTGTCCTGCTCCGTACCGAGAAGAAAGGAAAAAGAAGAGTGTGTGGCAGAGTGTCCTTCTCAGTACCCAGAATAAGAGAAAGGAAGAGCATGTAGCAGGTAACAAAAGTGTCCTGATCCATGTTGTATGTTCTGAAAACTTTGACCTTTTGCGCATGTTGAGTGCACGTCGCACAATCCTTGTGCCCCTCTCTTTCTTTCTTAGACTAGACTGTAAGGACCCGTCTTAGACAACAACTCTGACAAGTATTGTGACTTTTATTTAGCATTGTTAATTCTGCTATTAATTTGTGCTAATCCTTGCTACTAAATTTTGCCTTCCAAGATCCACATACGTACTTTCAGAACATATTGGATCCTTGCAATCATGCATCACAAGTCATCATGCTTCAATTGGTAAGGACTTCATAAGGACTTGGTAAGATGTGGAAAGTGAGAGAAATAGTGATCCGCCGGTTCTTTAAGGGTAGTCGATAGGGATAATACTATTGTTTCACCTTCTATTTTCTACTAACAATGGCAGGTAAGATCACCGGTTTTAGAGATTGCTCATCCAAGGAAGAACTTCAACGGATCAAGGAAAAGTTTGATGCTAGCATGAATGCCATGCAGCTAAGCATTCAAGCATTAGCTGAGAGTATCGCTACTCTCACAGCTATGTTCAGAGGATAGCACCAGAGCAGTGACCTCCCGCCCCAGTGCATTAGGTTGAAGCCGATGAAGAAGACACCAATCACAATAGTTCCCTCTCCGCCAATGTAGAACTGAGAGTAGCGACCAGAGGGGGTGAATGGTCGCCTAAAAATTCTTTCGGATCAATGACCTTCTCGCAACACCCAACGCACCTCAAAAGATGGCCAACAACTAAGACCAAAATCACAGATGAAAATAGCACTATCATTCTCCTGTCAAATAAGATTTGATGCGACAGTCTAAGAAAATATAAGCAGTAAAAATAGTCTAGCCTAAAAATGACCGATGTCCTAATCAAAAAGACACCACCAAAGTGCTTAAAGAAAGATTCGATTAATACTAACAGGTCTGACACCAAATAAACGAAAGTTCAATCAAATCACTTGTACATCAAAAAGCAAAACATCCACAGTGCATAAATATTTAATCAAAGCTAGGAATATACACATGTCTCATAAGCATATCATCAAACACATCATCTCCATAGATATTCTTGAAGATAATCAAGACATTCTCAGAATGAAAATTGTAGATGCACGAGAAACGAGACGAAATTTACTGTGATATGAACTTCAGTTCTGATGCGCGCGCCCTGTAGCTTAGCTTTCTCCACGTGTCAGCAGTGAGTGATCTTCCTCACGGTGCTCGTCGCCTAGTGAAGTGCTGAGGCGCGACGGGCTATAGCGGCTTCAACGCGGTCGGACTCCACAGAACCAGCAACCAGTTTCTGCCGCCTCTAACGCCGCCACACACGCTCCCGATTGGAAACCACGACAAGCTAGCGCCGAGCGGCCTCCCACGCGTCAAGCCTCTTCAGGACGGGAGACACGCGTGGCCTGCTTGCTTGCTTCTGGCAACACGCAAGCACCCTGCTGGCAGCTGCACAATTAGGGATGGATATGGATGTCAGAATATGGATATCCGAATTATTCGTATTCATATTCGAATTACTGTAAATATGGATATCTTTATTCGTATACAAATTAAATATGGATGACATTTGGAAATATCCGAATTCGTTTTACAAATGTGGATATGGAAACGGATATCCGAATTCTGCTGAATGTGGATATGAAAATAGATACATCCGTATTCGTTTTAAGATTTCACACAAATTAAACTTAGACTTAAGATAATATATTATCACTATATTAATGGTTTATTTATTATTTATATAATTATGAAATAATTAAGTTAGTGAATATTAATAAGTTATGGTTTAAAATAAATTGATGGTTAAATATTTGTTTGAACTTTAATTTTTTATAATCAAAATACAACATATCTCATTTCATATAATTGTTTTGTATTTTTTTAGATACATTTTCTATTTTTAACTCATTAATTGTGTTTCTAGTATTTAAATTGAAATATGTGAAATTTGAAATGCAATTACCTAAAATAATGCACTAAAATTGAATTCACTATTTTGTGTCTATTTTTAGTTATTATCCATGAAATTTAAATAAATATCAAAAAATTTATGTTACGACACTTCATCGGTAATGTGGAGCTTAAGAGTTTTTTAATTATAAAAAATCAAAGAAAGTCTGAAAAATACGAGACTTATCACAGTGTTATAATATTATACGTAAATACCATGATAAAATTTTGAAAATATTTTGAGAAATTTATCATATAGAATGTTAAGATCTCTGAGATTCTCTTGAGATGAAATAGAGTTTTGAGAAAGAATAGGCTATGGTTTAAAGTAATTAATGGTTAAATATTTGTTTGAACTTGAATTTTTTTATATAATAAAAATACAACATATCTCATACCATATAAATGTTTTGTATTTTTCTAGATCAATTTGCTATTTTTAACTCATTAATTGTGTTTCTAGTATTTAAATTGGAATATGTGAAATTTGAATTGCAAGTACCTAAAATAATGCACTAAAATTTATAGAAAATTCACATTCACTATTTTGTGTCAATTTTTAGTTCTTATCCACTAAATTTAAGGAAATGTTAAAAAAATTATGTTACGACACTTCATCAGTAACGTGGAGATTAAGGGTTTTTTAATTATAAAAAATTCAAATAAAGTCTAAAAAATACGAGACTTATCACAGTGTTATAATATTATACGTATATACCATGATAAAATTTTGAAAATGTTTCGAGAAATTTATCATATAGAATGTTAAGAAATCTAAGATTCTCTTGAGAGGAAATAGAGTTTTGAGAAGGAATAGGCTATGGTTTCAAGTAAATTGATGGTTAAATATTTGTTTGAACTTGAATTTTTTATATAATCAAAATACAATATATCTAATACCATATAAATTTTGTGTATTTTTCTAGATCCATTTGCTATTTTTAACTCATTAATTGTGTTTCTATTATTTAAATTGGAATATGTGAAATTTGAACTGCAAGTACCTAAAATAATGCACTAAAATTTTATCACATTCACTATTTGGTGTCCATTTTTAGTTCTTATCCACTAAATTTAAAGAAATGTTAAAAAAGTTATGTTACGACACTTCATCGGTAACATGGAGTTTAAGGGTTTTTTAATTATAAAAAATTCAAATAAAGTCTGAAAAATACGAGACTTATCACGGTGTTATAATATTATGCGTATATACCATGATAAAATTTTGAAAATGTTTCGAGAAATTTATCATATAGAATTTTAAGAAATCTAAGATTCTCTTGAGAGGAAATAGAGTTTTTAGAAGGAATAGGCTATGGTTTAAAGTAAATTGATGGTTAAATATTTGTTTGAACTTGAATTTTTTTTATATAATCAAAATACAACATATCTCATACCATATAAATATTTTGTATTTTTCTAGATCCATTTGCTATTTTTAACTCATTAATTGTATTTCTAAAATTTAAATTGGAATATGTGAAATTTGAACTGCAAGTACCTAAATAATGCACTAAAATTTATCGAAAAATCACATTCACTATTTTGTGTCCATTTTTAGTTCTTATCCACTAAATTTAAAGAAATGTTAAAAAATTTATGTTACGACACTTCATCGGTAACGTGGAGCTTAAGGGTTTTTTAATTATAAAATAATCAAATAAAATCTGAAAAATACGAGACTTGTCACAGTGTTATAATATTATACGCGGATATCATGATAAAAATTTTAAAATATTTCGAGAAATTTATCATATAGAATGTTAAGAAATCTAAGATTCTCTCGAGAGGAAATAGAGTTTTGAGAAGGAATAGGCTATGGTTTAAAGTAAATTGGTGGTTAAATATTTGTTTGAACTTGATTTTTTATATAATCAAAATACAACATATCTCATACCATATAAATTTTGTGTATTTTTCTAGATCCATTTGCTATTTTTAACTCATTAATTGTGTTTCTAGTATTTAAATTGGAATATGTGAAATTTGAACTGCAAGTACCTAAAATAATGCACTAAACTTTATAGAAAAATCACATTCACTATTTTGTTTCCATTTTTATTTCTTATCCATGAAATTTAAAGAAATATTAAAAAATTATGTTACGACACTTCATCGGTAATGTGGAGCTTAAGGGTTTTTTAATTATAAAAAAATCAAAGAAAGTCTGAAAAATACGAGACTTATCACAGTGTTATAATATTATACGTAAATACCATGATAAAATTTTGAAAATATTTCGAGAAATTTATCATATAGAATGTTAAGATCTCTCAGATTATCTTGAGAGGAAATAGAGTTTTGAGAAAGAATAGGCTATGGTTTAAAGTAATTAAAGGTTAAATATTTCTTTAAACTTGAATTTTTTTATATAATCAAAATACAACATATCTCATACCATATAAATGTTTTGTATTTTTCTAGATCAATTTGCTATTTTAACTCATTAATTGTGTTTCTAGTATTTAAATTGGAATATGTGAAATTTGAATTGCAAGTACCTAAAATAATGCACTAAAATTTATAGAAAAATCACATTCACTATTTTGTGTCCATTTTTAGTTCTTATCCACTAAATTTAAGGAAATGTTAAAAAAAATTATGTTACGACACTTCATCGGTAACGTGGAGATTAAGGGTTTTTTAATTATAAAAAATGCAAATAAAGTCTGAAAAATACGAGACTTGTCACGGTGTTCGGCCAGCTCCGCCTTTAGCTTAGCGTTCTCGGCGGCCAAGGCATCAGCTTGGCTCCCGCTTCCTCCGGAAATGGTGTCGGGGTCCCGCGAGCGGACGTAGTCTGTCCGAAGGGACACTACTGGAGGTCCGCTCGGGGGACGCTGCTCCGGCGGCCCGCCCGGCGACCCGACCAGGTTGGCGGAGGTCGGTTCGGGTAAGCCAGTCGGCGCCCCGGGCTCCGGGCGTCTCTTCCTGCACCTGGACGGGGTCCATCGGGGACGCTGCTCCAACGGGCGTGGTGGTGGGAGCTGGAGGGTTGGGGTCGACGGCTGAGGCAGGCTGGGCCCCGGCGGTACGAGCTGACCTGCGTAGGGGGGCCGTGCTCGCCCCCTTCCGGCTCGACATGCTTGGGTGGATGGGTGTAGAGGACGCTAGCTTTTCGGACTAGGATCCCCACGGACGGCGCCAACTGTTGGGACGACGGATCGAACCAGCAGGTTTTCTTAGTGGAAAATGAGAGTAGTGTATTCAATGCCCTCTTGAGCCTGTGTCATTACAACTGTAGTTGGGGGGTATTTATAAGGCGCCCCGTCCAAAGGCCAGGCGCCTCTGGAACGCCAACAGCTACCCGGCCAACCGCCGGTCGACAGTACAGACAAAATGGACTACATACAGTACAGACAAGAAGATTCGACTCTGACAGCGTATAGGCCGTGTCGGACGCTGCCCGCGCCGCCTGACACGGCTCAGAGGATCGCGATCATGTCCCTCTGTATATTTGTCTCGTCCTTTTCCCGCCAACGCTCTCTTCGGGTTCACTACTGCGGCCCGACGGAGGGGCCTTCGGCAATTCCCTCCCGGAGGGCGGTCTCCGGCAACCTTCTCCCGGGGGGTGGCCTCCGGCAGCCTTCTCCCGGAGGGCGGCCTCCGGCAACCTTCTCCCGGAGGGCGACCTCCGGTAACCTTCTCCCGGAGAGAGGCCTCCGGCAGCCTTCTCCCGGAAGGTGGCCTCCGACAGCCTTCTCCCGGAGGGTGGCCTCTGGCAGCCTTCTCCCGGAGGGTGGCCCTCGGTATTCTTGGCTTCAGACCCCCAGGCGGTGGGCCCCCTGGCCATCGGGATTATCTTCCCCCAACAAGAAGCATCTTCTGAAGCTTCTATCGACTGGCCTCCATCAGTCGACTCGGACGGAGTCAACCCTACTGCAGAAGCAGGCATCGACCAAGATTTACCTTTGCCCTTTACAGGACCCGTCACCTTATTCAAAGTCGTCTCCTGTGCCGGAGTTGACTCTTAAATCGGAGACACTTCTAGTGCCAGCGTTGTCTCCTGCGTCGAAGTCGTCAATGACGCCGAAGCTGTCTCAAGCTCTGGGATCACCTCCTTAGCCAGGGCCACCTCAACTAGAGCTAATTCCATGAATTTAAAGGTATATGCTATTATTTAAATGTTGTAGGTAAAATAAAGTGAAACAAGCTTCGGTTGAGATATACCTCCGATACCTTGTCGTCGGAGAGGCCCGGGACTACTCGGAGGCTCAAACATCTGACCGAAGTCTTCGTCAGACTCTGGAGATCGAACCGAAGCGAAAGCTGCTGGAGTTTCCTCTGCTGTAGCAACCACCAATTCGTCCAGAGCCGAGGCCTCAACATTAAGGGCCTGAACCCTTTTAGCCTCAACTCCGCCTTGGTCAAAAACTGGGGCATTTGTCCGGCCCGATGGAGTAGCTTCGGCATCCACCTGCCCAGGCTTGCCCCCTTGTTCGGTTGGCGCCAGTTCCGCACCATCTTGGATGAAGGTCTCAATTTCCATCCAAGAGCCTTCTTCATCGTCCCCCACAAGAAGAGCGTCGAATTCCTCCACCATCTGCATGTCCGCATCATCTTCATCTTCGGTTTGCTCCGGCGATGAAACAAGCGATTTCGAAGGAGAACGAGCCTTCGGCTTGCGGGTCACTTTCTTCACTAGCGTCTTCACTGGGCCAGAACTCCCGGCCTCAGCCTTCCTCCTCCTTAGAGCCTAATCCATTGCGGACTAGTCTGGAAGGGATGGGGGTCAACTCCGAGTACACTCCAAACTCGGTTGAATCGCTTGTAGTTCCATACCAGCTTCACCCTCCACTCTTTCTCCATGAGCGTAGGTGCTCCGAGGACCTTCTCCACAGCTCGGACAACTTGCTCCAGAGTCCAAGTCATGCGTAGAGCTAAAAGATAAGATATCATCTAATTAATTCATTGAAATTAAATCGATATATGTGTATGAAACACCTTGATGTAGGATATGCAAAAAGCCTACCTGTGGAGTTCGAAGGGATTTCTCGAAGTCCCCTCTCTGGTTTCTCTTCGAAGTGGATTGGCCAGGCGGCCATCAAGGGAGGAAATTTGAGCCCAATGAATTCCTCTACTAAGTCGCGCATGCTCATACGTCGACTCACAGAGTACAACAACCCCAGACGTACCTGAAGCTGGCTTGGATCAGGACTGATTTCTACCTCCCTCCAGTACAAGATCTCCTACAGGGGCGCCGCCAAGGTGAAGGTCATCCCCACCTCGGCATAGAACCAACGGAGGATCCATTTGAAGTACCACTAGTCATTGATGGCCTTCACTGGAAATCGGTCTTGTAATTCTTCCCGAAGCTGAAAGTTTATGCTCCTAAAGGCCACCACCATCTTCTCTCCTCCGGGTCCAGTGTACGTCTTTTGCAGACATAAGGCCTTGTAGAGAGCAGCGAAGATCTTTGCTCTCTCCGTACACCCTTTGGCCCGCATGTCCCATTCAAAGATGGCAAAGCGAGCAATTGCATTGGGAGAGAGTTGAGGGAGCTTTACATGGAATAAATCCAATACCTCTGCCAAGAAGTGCACTACAAGGAGCCTGAGTCTGCCTTCTATGAAGGCTTCAAATACTATGACCTCTCCTGCGTGTGGTACTAGAATAACCTCTTCCACGGGGGTCACACCTTTACTCTGGGCCCTAGCTTCCCGGCCACCGCCTCGACAATTGACTTCTTTGAGCAGGTTGATGCCTCCAAGATATACGACTGGTCCGTATACTTGGTGGACGCCGGTTTGAGATCGTGAGGGCCAGTGGGTCAAGGATTCTCCGAAAGCCCCACCGCCGCTGCCTCTACCGCCATGGCTTGCTGCTGAGCTAAAGCTAAAGTCGGCACAGGGACCTTGGAGCTAGTTTTCGCCATTGGAGAAAGCTAGGAGGGCTGGAAATGTGTGCTCACGAAGGAGAAAATCGACTCTACAGAAGCAGTCAGTAACATGCGTAAAAATCACTATTCTTCTTCATTTTATAACCCCTGAAGTCCCTTGTGATGTATGTTACAGAGCAACATTTGGGTTGCTCTGTTTCAATTTCAACGCCGTTATGACATATAGGGTCATCTCAATGAAGACTTGCAACCGCTATGAGATCTTGTGGCCATTAGCCTTCTTAGAGAGTAATGACTCTAATTTGGGTCTAATGGCTCTAAGAACTAATAGCTAGTTTGGCTCTGAAGGAACTTTGACTCCGAAGCCACCTCTTTGGACACCTCTGAATGGGTTTCTGGTCCGGAGATTCCTTATCTCCGAAGATATTATTTCTAATGGTTATAAGGACTTTCGGATTTCATTTTTCCAAATTTTAGACATGAAATTATTTCTTGCGTATACTGCCCTCTTCACCGCACAGGCAATTCAGAGAGAAGTATTCAAGGGGCTACTGTTGAGGGAAAATATTTCATCCTCCGGGTATTAAGAAAACATCTACATCAACACAGTTAGAAGAAGAAATGATGTTAGAACTTTTGATCTCTGAAGGTCTTAAAGTGTCAAGGCTTCGCTGTATTCAGAGCCTTCTGCAATGAAAGCCTCTACAAAGACTTCGGCGTGATGAAGAATCCTAGAGCCTCTTTACCCGAAGGGGTACTACTAGCGAGGACATAATGATTATTTTCTCACTGTTAAATTAGTATTTTACCCTTTTAACCCCATGAGGAATATTAAATAGTATCTTCTAAGTCGGTTGTAATTAGAGGGTAAATGAGTCTTTTCCTAATGTATTTTGTCTATAAATACCCCTCTTCGCTCTATAAGGGGCATCGAATACTCAGATATTCAATACACACTTCGAACTATCTCAAGCTATTATCCAATTCAGAGGCTTGGAATAGTCCTCATAAGCAAACACTTCATTTGTCAGTCTTTCAAGTTCCCTAAACCTGTTAGTGTAATCTTTTGTGCCAACAAATACATCGAATATTTCCCATACATCATTAAACATAAAAAGGGGAAGGACAATGTAAGTGCTGATGCCTTGTCCCACCGATACACCATGTTGTCCCAACTTGATCATAGATTTTTTGGATTAGAGACAATCAAGCAATTATATGCTACTGACCCTGATTTTAAAGAAGCATTTGGTCAATGCAGAGAAGGGAGAACCTGGCACAAGTACGTTCTGATTGATGGATTACTATATCATGCTAACAAATTGTGTGTCCCTACTAGTTCTGTTGACTTCTATTTTTGCAGGAAGCACTCGGGTGGAGGATTAATGGGGCATTTCGGCGTAAAGAAAATAGAAGATGTGCTGACCGCCCATTCCTTTTGGCCTAAGTTAAGGCACGACGTCAAGCGCTATGTAGCCTGAAACACCTTGTGCAACAAAGCTAAGTCCCACATTAATCCCCATGATTTATACATGCCTTTACGACCCGTTTGGGAACCCCAAATCCTGGCCCATTCCCAAATAGGCCCTACCTGTTTCTAGTGTCCTTTGGAAAGATATTTCTATGGATTTTGTTTTGGAATACCTAAAACTAAGAAGGGGAGGGATAGTGTCTTTTTGGTTGTCGATAGATTCTCTAAGATGGCACATTTCATTCCTCATCACAAGAGCGGCAATGCTACAATAGTTGTTGATTTATTTTTCAGGGAAGTCGTTCGTCTTCACGGAGTGCAACACACAATTGTTTTCAATCGAGACACGAAGTTCCCCAGCCATTTCTAGAGGATAATATGGCACAAATTGGCGACCAACCTTCTGTTTTCCACCACCTGTCATCCCCAAACTGATGGTCAAACTGAAGTGGTGAACATAACCTTATCTACAATGCCACGAGCTGTGCTGAAGACCAATTTGAAGATGTGGGAAGGGTGTCTACCTCATGTAGAGTTCTCCTACAATCAATCACTACACTCTACCACACAGCTAAGTCCATTCCAGGTTGTATAAGGTTTTAATCCTCATGCTCTGAATTATTTATTAACTTTACCATCTATTGAAAAAAAGAATTTTGATGCTAAACATGTTCTGAATTTATTCTCCAAATGCATAAAACAACTAAGGAGCATATAGAGCGTATGAATGGAAAATACCAACTGTCACGTAGACATGGTAGAAAAGAAGTTATTTTTCACCAAGAGACTTAGTTTGGCTATATTTACAAAAAGATAGATTTCCTGACTTGCGAAAATCTAAGTTGATGCCTCACACTACTAGACCTTTTAAAGTTCTTGCCAAGATAAATGATAATGCATACAAGATTGAATTACCTACAGATTATAGCTTCATCAACATTTTTAATGTCATTGATTTGAAGCGCTACATGGGTGTCGAGCTTGACGATGACTTGAGGATGACTCCAATTCAAGAAGGGGAGGATGGTGAGGACATCCCTATGGACGATACACCCACACTTGAGTACCAAGGACTGATGACTCATGCTCAAGTTTGTCAACTTAATGATCAAGTGAATTTTCTCCTTGTTCCTTAGGTCGATACGCCAATGAATGGATTACTAAGTTCTAGTTATGATTGTATTATACTCAGGAACATGGTAGAAGAAATGTTGCGTCGATCGATTACCGACTACAAACCCCATCGGCATCAGCCACCACTTAGATCACCATCATCATCGGTCTCCATCGGCATAAGCCATCGGGCCGATTACCACCACCATTGGCATGATGATCTCCATCAGCCATCGGACCAATCGACTGACCACCGACTACCGATCGCTCCCAACATACAACCACCACTTGTATCGCAATTGACAGCCGACTGCTACCTCTATCAGCATCATCCACCATTCGGATGATGGTCTCCTTTCGTCATCAGGTCGATAAGCATACAAACCACCGATCGAGAGTCAGGCGTCCAAATAAGCTAAGTTAGAGTCGGTTAGGATTGAGTCATCCTAGGGCGCAACTCATACCACTCGGGCATTTCTTGTAGGACCGAAAGTAGCGACCAGAGGGGGGGTGAATGGGCGCCTAAAAAATTCTTTCGAATCTATGGCCTGCTCCTAACACCTAACGCACCTCAAATTACTAAGCAGCAAAACTTGAACATATCACTGAAGCCTAAAAGTATCTAGCCTATAAAAAACCGGTGTCCTAGACAAAGCAACACCAATACAGTGCTAATAGGCAGATAAACAAGACATTCAAAACATAGCAGATCAAACTTCACAGCAAAAGATCTAAGTGCACATAGAACGAGATGAGATGTTACTGTTCAAAGTTTGTCTCCAGTAAAGAACTTGACGAAGCCTGCAGTGTCGAAGCCTGTAGTGTCGAAGCCTGCTTCGAAGTCCACAATATAGAAGCCTGTAGTCTTGACTGTTGAGGACTGTCCGAAGCCTGCCGCTTCGATGTGTATACTTCGAAAACACACTCCGAAAAAGTGGCTTGACGATAGTAGCTCCGAAGCTACCTTCGCAACATACTTCGGATGAAGCCAACAGGAAAACTAGCTTTGCTTCAGGCTTTCGATGTGAAGTATAGTGAAAGATTTCGAACACAGGAAAAACACGTCAGAGAAGTGAACTTCGTTGCAGACCTCGGTGTGAACTTCAAAAACAGCAAAAATCACCTCAGAGTCTGACTACGCATTTGGAGCACTCTTACGTGTCGAAGTGGGCTTCGAATAAGTAAAAACCGTATGCAGACAATTCGCTGACAAAGCTGCGGACGCTACTTGCATGAAAAGCAAAGGCTAGAACCTAGCGCACTGTAGCTAGCAGCTACTAGACTCCGGAGATACCGAGCGAAAACTGAGAGAAAGAAATAAACAAAGGCCCACACAGCTAGCTTTTGGCAGAACTATTGCCTCTGGTTTCACGACTGAGAGACACGGCTCTCTGTGCAAGAACTGCTGCCTTGCCTGCTGCAAAAAGGCTAATGGCCAGCTATCATGCACACATAGCTGTCAATAGCATGCTGTAGTACTGCAACTAGGCAAGAAACAGAGGGCATGTATGAAACACTCAAGAGGCTAATACATAGCTTGTAGCCTAGATTTCAAGAAGACAGTGCTACTGTCTGCTGCTAGCTTGTACCAGCCGATGCTACACATTAGATCCACAATCAACCAATGCAGGAAAACAAAATACAACATCACGTAGAGGAGAAAAGGTAACCACACAGCGAAAATCAATGAACAACAGGCGCTCAAAAGAAAGCTCACAAATCGAGGCACAACAAATAAACAAGTTCACAGAAGTGTATCCAACGATGGAGATAAGAAGAATAACACTTGACACAACCTTCTCTTGAAGAACCAGAGCAAGAAGAATAAAAATCATCTGCTAGCGGCGCGAGCAGGAAGAACAGGAAAATGACCCAA
>JAAALK010000080.1:51480978-51568326 GCA_019279435.1 Zizania palustris
TTAAATATAGGCAAGCTTCTCTCCACAGACCTTGATAAAAACCTGCTAAGTGCTGCCAGATGCCTAGTCAGCTTTTGCACTTGCTTTAAATTTTCCAGAGGAGCCATCTTTGTACCGTAGTTATTTGAGTAGGGCTAGCTTCAATTCCCCTGCTTGAAACTAAATACCCTAACAACTTTCCAGCCTTAGCTCCGAAGATACATTTTTCGGGGTTAAGACGGATCCCACATGCCCGAAGGCTATTGAATGTTTCTGCTAAGTCTAGGCTATGCTGGTGCTTTAAAGCACTCTTTATTACAATATCATCCATATAGGCCTCCACATTGCGACCTAATTGATGACCTAGAGCCTTAGCAACTAACCTCGAAAAAGTAGCTCCGGCATTTCTTAAGACAAAGGGCATTCTTACATAACAGAAGACTCCCGAAGGAGTTACGAAGCTTGTCTTGATCTCATCTTCGCGCTTTAACCATATTTGATGATAACCAGAATACGCGTCAAGGAAGCTTAATAACTCCGAACCTGCGGTGGAGTCAACCAATTGATCAATTCGGGGCATGGGGTAGGGGTCACGAGGGCATGCTTTATTCAAGGATGTGAAATCAATGCACATGTGCCACTTTCCGGAAGACTTCTTTCTGACGAAGACTGGGTTGGCTAACCATTCTGTGTGAGCCACTTTTCTGATAATCCCAGCTTTCAACAATTTCTCAACTTCGTCCTTCGCTAGAGCAGCTCTTTCTGCAGACATTTTCCGGAGTCCTTGCCGAACAGGTCCGGGCCTTCGGGTTTACAAGTAAACTATGTTCAATGATATCCCGATCGACTCCGGTGATATCTTCGTCAGACCAAGCGAAGACATCCAAATTCTCTTCTACCACCTTTTCCAAGGAGGTTGCAACTTCTGGAGGTAATCTTTGCCAAATTGAAATGTATACTCTTTACCATCTTTAACAATGACCTTCGCTACAATCTCTCCCTCAGGACTTGGTCTCGGAAAGGACTTCTTCGAAGCTTCGGAGGAGGCTGAAAAAATTTCTTCGTTATCTTGTACATTGTTTACTTGTCTTGGATCAAGAGGGGGACCATGACCATATTCCGCTCTCCGAGCGATAGCTTGATCTCCGAAGACAGTAAGGACTCCTGCTTATGTGGGCATCTTCATGCACAAATAATTGTGATGCGCCACAGCTCCGAACTGGTTTAGCATGCCTCTTCCGAAGATGACGTTGTAAGCATACGGGGCATCTACAACATCGAAGATTACTTCCTTAGTTCGGGCCAATAAACCTTCTCCGAAGGTAACTTCCAGGCCTATTTGGCCAAGTGCATCAAGCAGAGGTCCTGCGAAGCCTTGCAAAGGACGAGCCGCTGGAAGGAGATGCTTTCTGGAGATGCACAATTGATCGAAGGCTTGAACAAAAATGATGTCTGCCGAACTACCTCCGTCAATCAACACCCTTCGAACTTCAGTGCCCGCAATATCAGTAGTGATAACAAGTGGGTCTGCATGCGGGAACTTAATACCAGCTGCATCCTCCGCAGAAAAGGATATCGGTACATGAGACCACTCCGGCATTGCAGCTGCAGACGACGAAGTCCCAATATGGCCTACTTCCCTGACGTAGTCTCTTCGCTGTCTCTTTGACATGCTTCCGAGGGTACCTCCTCCAGAGATGGGGAGAACTACTCTCTTCCCTTGATCTTGCCCTTCCTCTTGCTTCGGAGGTGGCATAACATTGGCCACTGGAGGGTGTCTTGCGGCATCGAAGTTTTCTATCCGCGCCACAACCTGGACCGGCTCTGGGCGCGTTGCAGCTGAAACTCGGTCGGTAGTACCTCGACCCGAAGTTCTTTCTAGATACTCTCCCCTTAGGGTAAGTATAGCCTTGCAAGTATCAGTTGCATGGCTTCGATTTTCTCCATGGATGCAGCAGAAAAGGGTCTGGCCCTTGCCAGCCGTTTTCCCTGGCGGCCTCCAGCCGCTGGCCTTGTTCCCCGAAGACTGTGGAGCTCTCTGTGTAAACTTCTGTGGGGGTGCAATATTCATAACTTCAGAACGAGGGTGCTTTTGCCCTCTTCTCCGATCATGTTGAACTTCGAAGACTAGTTCTTGCGGCTGTGCCGAAGTTTTCACTTCTACTTTAACTTCTTGCAATATGGACGAAGTAGCGGCAGTTCTTCGGAGCCAACCCTCTTCTGACCTCGCATACTCCTCGAAGTAAGACATCAGCTGAGAGACCGAGGATATGCTTTTCCGATGAAGCTTATCCAAGAGGCCTTGATGAGTGACGCCTTCCCGAGCTGCATCAACTACCGAAGATGTAGACAACCCCCGGATTTGCGACTTCGTATGAGCGAAGCGCTTAAAATATTGCCTCAATGTCTCTCCGGGAGCTGTTTCACCTGGAAAAGGCTTCCTGTTGACATGGGAGGCACGAAGGTGCCTTGAAAATTGCTTATAAACTTCTTCTTCAGCTGCCCCCATGAATTAATTGATCCTGGCCTCAAAGACCAGAACCACCTTAATGCCACTCCTTGAAGAGCTAAGGGTAAGCACTTCGCCATGGTGTCTCGAACTCCTCCGCTAGCTTCAATTGCTAGGGCATAAGAACGAACGAATTCTCCGGGATCTTCATCTCCGGCATACTTACAGAGCTTCGAAGTTTTGAACTTTGGATCAAAGCGAACTTTCTGCAGCTCAGGATGCAGCGGAGATTCATTATCGAAGGAGGCATTCTCCGGGGCTTTGGGATAATCGGGTTAGTCAGTCTTCGGGCACTTCTAGGATAGTTGGGATGGCTTGAGAGCGAAGCCTGTTCGCAGCTTCCTGTCGCCACCTTGCTACTTCAGCTTGAAGGTTGGCCATTTGAGTGGCCATATCTCCAAGATTGTCTTCATCTCCTCCGGAAGGATCTTCCGGGTCTTGAGAACTAGTAGGATCAGTTCGAATTGGGATGGAAGGTGGAGGAGGGACTCCGGGTGGTCGAAGTATAGAAGGGGTTGGCGGAGAAGCTTCGTATGTTCGAGGGATGGAAGCCCCTTCTGGAGTTCGCGGAGGGAATGTCGAAGGCCCTCCGACTTCAACCGTGTCAAATGGTATCTCTCTGGAGATCCGAGAAGACCTCCGAATGGGATTGCGGGGTGCGCTCCGCTTAGGAGGCATGATGTAAGAAGTTGGTAGAGAACGAAGTTTTTTGGACTAGGTTCCCCACGGACGGCGCCAACTGTTGGCGTAAAAGATTACGCTAACAGGTTTATGTAGAATAGAAACTAACAAACGAAGTGTTTGCGAAGAGAACTGTTCTAAGCCTCCGAAAGGATAATAACTTAGAATGGTTCGGATGTGTGTATTGAATAACTTGTATTCGGTCCCTATTACAGGGTGAAATGGGGGGTATTTATAGGCCCAAATATTAAGGAAAAGACCTATTTACCCCTCTATTACAACCGACATAGTGGAAACTATTCGGTACCCTTGATAGGGATAAAATGGTAAAAGACTAATCTAATAATATAAAAGATAAATCTTCCATCTTAGCTGGCAATAAAGATCTCGAAGAGCCTTAATACGAAGATGTACTCCGAACCAATGCCTATCTTCGTACTTCGAGCTTGACTCAGGGTATCTTCGAAGATGGACGTCTGGAAGCCTTCGAATCCACTATCTGCTTTCATGCTGTTGCGGCAATAACCCCGAAGATGAGATATTTTTCCCCAACAGTCATTATGGTTAACTAAAAGGTAAAAGCTCAAAATGAGTGCAATCTCAGAAACATCAACAAGGATATCAAAAGAGTAAGGACAAACGGGACAAAAACTCCCCCTGAAACAAATCCCAGAGAGAGCCAAAACTCCCCCTTAAACTCTTCTCCCAAAATTTCTCCCCCTTGTTGACAAGTGGACTCATCAAGCGAGACTAAATGCACTTTAAAGAGACATAGACTCCCCCTAAAATGCAACTCCCCCTCAAAAAATGCAATGAATGCAACTGGGGTGCAGGTGGAGTGAAGAAAGCATGCTTCTCAGATATGATTGACTGCAATTACAACATCTAACAAGTATAGCAAAAGACATATTGTCTAAGACACATGGCATGATCAGTGCAACAGATGATATCTAAAGAAAGTCATTAGCACGCATTTTTCAGTTTTTGCAAACAAAAGCATCACCACATTTTCCAGATGACAAGCAAGGTAAAGCATGAGATGCAGAAGCTAACTGATATCTACCAAGATAAGCATTGTCCAAAACAAAGTGCTTCAACAAACTTGTTGTCTTTTTAATTTTCAGGCTTTTTCATTTTCCTTTTTCATTTTTGCCAAGGGTTATTTGCATGTAAAACCTTATGCTAACCGACCAAGTCAAGCCTAGGACAGAACTGGACCATCGGAAGCTTAAGACATTGGTCTTGGCATACACTACACTGTCCTAGTTCATACCAAAGTGCTATGGTAAGCAGTCCAGAACAATGCAATGCGACAAAGCAAACCCACTTGGATCTTTTCAACTTAAGCATAAAAAGGCATGTAATTTTCATACATTTTTTATTTTTATCATTTTTATAGCACATTTCCATGTTAAAGCATAAAGATATCCAAGTTGCATATCTGCATCTATGTGAGGAACTAGCCACAAGGCATGTAACAGATAGCAAAAGCACTCAGCCTACACATGCTAGTTACTAGAAGCAATGGTGATCATTTTTCAAATTTAAAGCATAAAAGCCATGCACATGAAAGATATAAGACATATCAAGTGAACTGAATCAAAGCATGATCATTGACAAGTAATCAAAAGCATGTACCAGCTAGAATAAGTAAAGCAGTTCAATCATATAACAGAAGCAAGCTTAAAAGTGTGTTATGTGAATATGCAAGATATGAACACACACAAAAAGACTCAAGAAAAGAGTAAAGAAGAAAGAAAAAACAAACGCAAAATATCCTAGAAAGGATATACAACACCCAAATCCCCTCGTAAACGCTCAAAAGTAGACTGATCTAGGGGTTTGGTGAAAATGTCAGCCAACTGATGATGGGTATCAACATGAACAAGGTCAATGGCACCTTTCTCATATTGATCCCGCAAAAAATGAAAGCGCACATCAATGTGTTTGGTTTTTGAATGGAGACAAGGGTTTTTCCATACACTAATTGCACTGGTGCTGTCGCAAAACAAAAGAACTCTAGTAGGAAAGAACAACCGAAAATCTCGCAATGTGGAAATCATCCAACCTAACTGTGAGAAGCAGCTAGCAGCAGCTACATACTCAGCCTCAGTGGTCGAAAGAGCAACTCCAGACTGTTTTCGAGAAGACCAAGAGACAAGAGAATAACCAAGAAACTGGCAAGTACCAGAAGTCGACTTGCGATCCAACCGGCACCCACCAAAGTCGGCATCCGAAAAGCCAGATAAATCAAGAGATGATGATGCTGAATAATAAAGACCAA
Source organism: Zizania palustris (assembly GCA_019279435.1). Classification (NCBI taxonomy): domain Eukaryota; kingdom Viridiplantae; phylum Streptophyta; class Magnoliopsida; order Poales; family Poaceae; genus Zizania; species Zizania palustris. The sequence continues at coordinate 51,486,432 of JAAALK010000080.1, forward strand.
GATCAAGCGCATAGGTAAGATACCTGAAGATGCACTTGACAGCCTGCCGATGAGATGCGCGTGGTGAAGACTGGAAGCGCGCGCACATCCCCACGACAAAATGTATGTCTGGTCTTGTCGCCGTCAAGTACAGCAGCGAACTGATCATCCCTCGAAACTCTCTCTCGTTGACCTTGACGCTGCTCTCGTCCTTGTCCAGGCCCCCAGATGTGCCCATTGGGGTCATCTGAGGCTTCAGCTCTCCACCAAAGTCGAATTTCTTCAACATATCCCGAGTATACTTACCCTGGTGGATTAAGGTGCCGTCCTTGGTCTGCTTGATCTGGAGCCCGAAGAAGTACTTAAGATCACCCATGAGGCTCATCTCAAACTCGTTGTGCATCTGCTCAGAAAACTTAGACACAAGATCATTAGTAGTACCGCCGAAGATAATATCGTCCACGTAAATCTAAGCGACTAAGAAATCCGAAGCATCTCTGAGCAAGAAAAGAGTTTTATCCACATAACCCATCACAAAGCCCTTCCCCAACAAAAACTACTACAACCGGTCATACCAAGCCCTGGGGGCTTGCTTCAACCCGTATAAAGCTTTTTGCAACTTAAAAACATGTCGAGGAAACTTGGGGTTCTCAAAACTGGGGGGCTGCCTAACATAAACCTCCTCCTCTATGTACCCGTTCAGAAAAGCACTCTTGACGTCCATTTGAAAAAGCTTAAAACCCTTCGAAGCGGCAAAAGCTAAGAGAATGCGAAAGGACTCAAGACGGGCAACAGGGGCGAAAGTTTCTTCAAAATCAATACCCTCCTTCTAGCAAAAACCGTGGGCAACTAATTGAGCTTTGTTGCGCACCACAACCCCATATTCACCTTGCTTTTTCTTAAACACCCACTTGGTGCCAATGGGGTTGCATCCTGGTGGCAGCTCAACTAGTGTCCAAACCCGATTGCGGACAAAATTCTCAAGCTCTTCTTGCATAGAATTAATCCAATTCGAATCAGAAAGAGCATGAGAAACGTCTCTGGGCTCAAAAGATGCAACAAAAGCAGATTCAGCAAACACAGCAAGAGAGTCAACAGAAGAACGCAAAGTCCTTGCAGACAAATCACCGATGATGAACTCTGAGGGGTGATCACGCTGAACTGCTCGGGATCCCTGGTGATCTGAAGTCACCTCACCAGAGTCAGCAGCTGGCACCTCTGGACTCAACTGAGGGGGCTCGATCAAAGTGGAAGAAGTTATCAGAGGTCCATCCTCGTCCTCAGTCGAAGTCTCAGAAGATGTGGGTTCTGCAGGCAGTGTAGAAGGCCCACCCTCATCAACAGCTGGAGTATCCTCATCTTCCTCGAAGATGGACTCTCCGAGCTCACCATCACTAGAAAGCTCAAAAGAAGGAATCAAAGAAGGCAAGGACTCATCAAATGAAACCTCACAAGTCTCGACAAGCTGCTTGGATTCGAGGTTCCAAACATAGAAACCTCGAGAATGTAAAGCATAGCCAAGAAAAACACCATCCCAGCAACGAGACTCAAACTTGTCCAAATGCCCTCCCTTCTTGAGCACAAAGCACTTGCACCCAAATGCTCGCAAGTGGCTCACCTTGGGCTGTCTGCCAAACCGCAACTCATATGAGGTCTTACCAATGTAAGCTCTAAGAAAAATGCGGTTGGCCAGATAACAAGTCGTGTTCATGGCTTTAGCCAAAAAACGCCTAGGAGTCCTGTGCTCATCGAGCATCATCCTGGCCATCTCAACTAGCGTGCGGTTCTTTCGTTCCACAACGCCGTTCTGTGGGAAGTGTAAGGAGCAGAAAACTGATGGTCAAGACCTTGATCACTACAGAAGCTAACGAACTGAGAGTTCTTGAACTCAGAGCCATTGTCGGAGCGAATTGCTCGCATCCTACCATTGTTCTTATTCTTCAGCTTCAAAACCAGGTCATGAACAAAATGAAAAGTTTCATCCTTAGACTCCAAAAAGAAAACCCACGAGAATCGAGAAAAGTCGTTAACAATCACAAGTGCGTACCACTTCCCACCGACTGAGCGTACCAAAGCTGGACCGATAGTGTCCATGTGTAACAGCTCACCCGGATACGAAGTCATCACCTGAGTCACAGGTGAGTGAGATGCGGCAACCATTTTCCTGTGACGACAGGGATGGCAAACTAGATCCTTCTCCATTTTAAGCTTGGGCAATCCTCGGATGAGATCCATAGAGCTCAACCTGACTAGCAGATCAAAACTCAAATGACCTAACCTCCTATGCCACTTCCAGAGCTCAGAGGAGGATCCATCAATCAAACAGCGAGAAGGGCCAAAAGAACTAGAGAAGTCAATCCGAAAAACCTTACCGAACGGTAAGATCTGGCAAATCAAAGACCCTCTAGAATCAAACACAGAAGAATTGCCCTTCTTAAAACGAACCTCCAACCCATCCTCAAGAAGTTGCGAAACAAAAATCAAATTGAAGTTCAAATTCCCAACCAAAGCAACGTTCTTTAAAGAGAAATGGTCAGAGATGCGAATTGAGCCAATGCCGTGTACCTTCCCTTGACCACTGTTCCCGAATGTGATGTACTCTTTGGAGCTCGGGGAAGTGAGACTAGAGAACCACCTATGATGTCCCGTCATGTGGCAAGAGCATCCTGAGTCCATGATCCAAACGTCCTCCAGTCCCCGATCCTGCACAATCAGTGTTTGTAAGGGGGAGCAACTGGTCCGGTACCAGGTTTAGCAAAAGAACTAAACTAGTGTCGAGCCATCTGCTCAAAAGAAGGAAAACAGAAACCATCAGAAGAGTTTGGACCAAAACGCAGCTCAAAGCACGATCCATGGTTCTGCCTAAAGCCTCGGCCATGAGGTCCAGTACCATAGCCAAAACGGCCTGGAGCTCTGCCGGAACGGACACCACCATCTAGAGCACAGGCATGAAAGTTGTCTCCTCTACCACCACCTACATGACACGGCCTGGCCTCCATCCTCTCCCTGTGTCGAGGAACACGCAGTCTACCACCCTACTGGTAGAACTGCTCCTGACCACCACGAGCTCTCTCTGCTCTCTCAACTTGCTTCCTCCTGAAGCAAAACTCCGCAAGATGCCCGTCTCTCTGACAATACTTACAATGATAGGTGGGCTTCTTGGGATGTGGTTGAGGCTTGGGGTTCTTGGGCTTAGTGGTGTTTGGTGTAGTCTTCTTGGGTTGAGAGGGTCCAGGAAGAGAGTCAAGAGAAGTGCGGAGGTGATTGGGCTTTGGAACCCAGATGGGCTTCTTGGGTGGAGCTTTGGGCTGTTCTTGGATCACTCCATCCTTGGGCTGACTAGCTTGGAAAGACTCAGTGGAGTGAGTCTTGGGGTATCTCTGCTCAGGAGTCATTTTACTCCACTCTACTGCCCGGCTAATGGCACTCTCAAAGTCAGCCTTGGTGTAGGTGTAACCTACCCCAAACCCATCCTGCCTCTTAAACTGCTAGATTATCATGCCGAGTTGTGGCTCTCTGGCACTGATCCAACTCAGGATAGAATGGAGGTAAAAGTTCTCATTTTGAGCATCAGCTAGCTCCTCTCTCAAGGAAGCTAGAATCTCCACCTGAGACAAGTAGGTCTCACACTCTCTATCTACTTGGACAGACTTCTCGGCTTTCAGCTTAATCAACTCTAGTCTAAGAGACAAGCAGTTCTCACAAACAATGGGTGGAACTAACAGTGTCTCAAGCTCTAGCCTAGTCTGCGCCAGCTCAGCTCTCACTCTCTCCAAATCACCCAAATGCTCATCACCCTTGGCTTTCAGTTCAGCTAAATTAGCAAGATGAGATGGGCAATCAGCACAGGGCACAAGGACAGTGGCTTGAGCATCTTTCAGCTCCAGCTGAGCGCTTTCAAGCTCGGTGGCCAAAGCGTCCCTCTCATCAACCCATTCTGTGTACTTGGACTTCAAAGTCGACAGGTCACACAGAAGCACCTCACACTTTGGGCACTTACTGCTATCACCCAAGCAAGGGGAAGAAGATAGACTCTCAATTCTGCCGTTGGCTACGGCAAGCTCACTCTCTAACTCATCTATCCTCTTCTTAGCCCCTCTAAGCAGTTTTCCCTATATTTTAACTCCTGACGATTGCTTTCAAGTAAATCAATGATTTCACGTTCATAATATGATACCTTTTCATTGTCGTCATCATCAGAGTCATTGGAGGAGCCCTTCTCTTCTTTATCCCCAAGAGCCATTGAACAGAAGCTCTTGCGGGATCTTCAGCGCTGATGTGAGTGGCTCTTCGGTCTGTCCCCGAAGGCCATGAAGCAAAGACCCGTCGGATCATCTTTGTCCTTCCCCTTCCTGATGATGATCTCCTCATCGGTTGAGCTTGATGAAGAGGAAGAAGACGTGGACCGCTTGGAGTAGCTCTTCTCCATCTCGGTGAAGAAGGCCTTGTCGCGCTTCTTGTTCTCATGCCAGTAGTCCTTCAGGGCCTTTTTGAAGAATTTGGTCTTTGGCTTGCCCTTGTTGAAGGAGGAACTGTCGTGCTTGCCGGAGTCATGGAAGCCACCACCGGTGCCCTTCTTGTGGCCATTGCGCTTGGGGCAGTCGGCAATGAAGTGTCCTGGGTCACCACACTCAAAGCACCCGGATTTCATGCCGTGTCTTTTGAACATTCTCTTGTCATAAACATGACGCACCCGGTTGTTAAAAAGACACAGGTCATCATCTCCCAAAGACTCAAGCTAGTCCTTAGTGATAGACATCAAAGAGAACCCAGCACAGCTAACAGAAGAGGGATCAATAAAAGGTGTAGCAAGGGTCAGAGACTTTGATCCAGAGCCAGTGAGATTTGATCTCAACTGGGTATCAACCTCGGTGGCCTTCAGCTTGCTAAACAACTTAGAAATGGTCAAGGTATCATAAGATGTGCTCTCAATGATAGAGGATACCTTGATCTCCCAAATCTTAGGGTCCAAGGTATGGAGAACCTTGAGCGCCTGCTCATGATCTGAGACTAACTGAACACCCTCATCCTTGTTGTCCCGAAGCTTGTTTATGATCGATTGAAAACGACCAAACAACGCTTCAACAGATTCACCCAGCTTTTGTGTGAAGTTTTCGTATTCACGCCGGTAGGTCTGATAGAGCCAAGCCTTGACCTGGGCAGTTCCCTCATGGTGTGCCTGGAGGGTAGCCCAGATATCTCTCGCAGTGGAGAGATGGCTCACACGCTCAAATGCAGTGGGACCTAAACCGGAAAACAAAATATTCACAGCTTTGTTGTTGTTCTGATGTTGGGCAACAATATCTGGAGTAGTGCGCTCAGCAACAGGCAACACAGTGAAAGTAGTGAGAATGCAGATGTCCCAGATGTCCGAGCTTTGGCTCATGAGATAGGCTCGCATGTGAGTCCTCCAAAAATTATAGCCATAAGCTTCCAAGGACGGGACCTTTCCAGGAGAAGTCATGATCACTACTATGTTTAGAACCGGTTAAGGTATGGAAAAACCCTAACCAAGCTCTGGTACCACTTGTAGGACCGAAAGTAGCGACCAGAGGGGGGGGTGAATGAGCGCCTAAAAAATTCTTTCGAATCTATGGCCTGCTCCCAATACCTAACACACCTCAAATGACTAAGCAGCAAAACTTGAACAGATCACCGAAGCCTAAAAGTATCTAGCCTATAAAAGACTGGTGTCCTAGACAAAGCAACACCAATATAGTGCTAATAGGCAGATAAAAAAGACATTCAAAACATAGCAGATCAAACTTCACAGCAAAAGATCTAAGTGCACATAGAACGAGATGAGAAGTTACTGTTCAAAGTTTGTCTCCAGTAAAGAACTTGACGAAGCCTACAGTGTCAAAGCCTGCTTCGAAGTCCACAATATAGAAGCCTGTAGTATTGACTGTTGAGGATTGTCCGAAGCCTGCCACTTCGATGTGTATACTTCGAAAACACACTCCGAAAAAGTGTCTTGACGATAGTAGCTCCGAAGCTACCTTCGCAACATACTTCGGACGAAGCCAACAGGAAAACTAGCTTCGCTTCAGGCTTTCAATGCGAAGTATAGTGAAAGATTTCGAACACAGGAAAAACACGTCAGAGAAGTGAACTTCGCTGCAGACCTCGGTGTGAACTTTGAAAACAGCAAAAATCACCTCAGAGTCTAACTACGCATTCGTAGCACTCTTACGTGTCGAAGTGGGCTTCAAATAAGTAAAAACCGTATGCAGACAATTCGCTGACAAAGCTGCGGACGCTACTTGCATGAAAAGCAAAGGCTAGAACCTAGCGCACTGTAGCTAGCAGGTACTAGACTCCGGAGATACCGAGCGAAAACTGACAGAAAGAAATAAACAAATGCCCACACAGCTAGCTTTTGGCAGAACTATTGCCTCTGGTTTCACGACTGAGAGACACAGCTCTTTGTGCAAGAACTGCTGCCTTGCCTGCTGCAAAAAGGCTAATGGCCAGCTATCATGCCCACATAGCTGTCAATAGCATGCTGTAGTACTACAACTAGGCAAGAAACAGAGGGCATGTATGAAACACTCAAGAGGCAAATACATAGCTTGCAGCCTAGATTTCAAGAAGACAGTGCTACTTCTACTGCTAGCTTGTACCAGCCGATGCTACACATCAGATCTACAATCAACCAACGCAGGAAAACAAAATACAACAGCACGTAGAGGAGAAAAGGTAACCACACAGCGAAAATCGATGAACAACGGGCGCTTAGAAGAAAGCTCGCAGATCGAGGCACACCAAATAAACAAGTTCACAGAAGTGTATCCAACGATGGAGATAAGAAGAATAACACCTGACACAACCTTCTCTCGAAGAACCAGAGCAAGAAGAATAAAAATATCCGCTGGTGGCGCGAGCAGGAAGAACAGGAAAATGACCCAAACAAATGATTAAAACGTGATATCAGTAAAAAAGGGTGACCTAACCCTAGGGATTGGAGCCCTATTTATAGGCTGCCAAATAGCTAGGAATATTCCACCATCACCTTAGGGTTTTTTACAGACACTGAAATAAAAGGAAAAGACTAAACCGGCCTTAGGATATTTTTATAGACTCGACTGACTAACTGTGGGCCTAGGGACAAAATAGTAAACTCCTATTTACAAATGACTTATCTGGAAGCTAAGCTTTCGTAGCGACTACGACTTCTCTTCTGGACAGTCCGATACAAGATCAGCGGTCGTCAGTTTTGCGCCGAAACTGACAAAGCCTCCACCGACTTTGCACCAGGTACCCGGATTGGGCCGACCCGATTCCGCAGCTCTCTCAGCCCGGCAATCACTCGCCGCCCATGTACCTGAGTCAATCCTAGTCAACAGCCCAAGGGATCCTCTGCTGCTCCTAGCCCATGTACCCGGATTTGGCCAGCCTGACTTCGTGGCCCTTCTGCCCGACAGTCGCTCTCTGCCCGTGTACCTGAGTCACACGCGACCTAGACGCAGCAGATCTTCTCTCTTCTATCCTCTTTGACTACCGTTGACAATGACTCATCACATCTGGAGCCATGAGGCCAACGCTCTTCAGCATGGCTCCTTATTTCCCATGCCTCGGGTCCTGTAAATCCTATAAATAGATGGAAGCCACCACTGTTAGTGTTGGGTTTTTTCTTAGATTATTCCACCATTACAATTTTGTCGTATACTGGTTTGTAAAATTCCAAACCTCGAATCTTTAGATTATCATCTGCAGTTTTAGATTGTGTTTACCTTGTTCTTCGATAGTTTTATGATTGATTTGCAGGATGAAAACCTTCATGGTGAGGTCGACTACATGAAAGAATGGTTGATAACGACTAGACGAGATGGTGTAGCGATTGCAAGGCTTTGATTTCTGGTCAGAGGCCTTAAAGAGTCAACGTCCACTAGTAGCCTCAATCGTACCTATCCGAAGACCAGGCCATCCTTTGCACGTCGTCTTTCTCATTAGGTGGCCAGTACAATGGCCTAGCTAGTATTGACACCGCAGCTGGGAGTATTTGATAAGTCAGAAGATCACGAGAACCTGCTCCTAAGACCTCTTTACATCAACTCCCTTGTCAATGGTAAGCCGATGTCCAAGATGATGGTAGACGGAGGCGTAGCCGTCAACTTTATGCCATATGCCACATTTCGGAAGGTAGGGAAAGGGCAAGAGGACCTCATCAAAACCAAAATGGTACCGAGGGACTTCAGCGGTAATTCATCGAAAACGATGGGGTGCTAAACACAGAGTTGATAGTTGGGAGCAAGACTGTGTCAACCACATTCATCGTCATAGAAGGAAAAGGATCCTATAGTTTGTTGTTGGGGTGTGATTGGATTCATGAGAACTGTTGTGTCCCATTGACAATGCATCAGAGCCTCATGTATTGGGTCAGTGATCAAATGGAAATCGTCCCTATCGATAAATCGGTTAACGTAGCTATAGCCAATTTATCAGTGTAGGAGATGGAAGAAGTTGTCTGCTTATTCAGCAAGGCTTGGGATGGTGATTTCTTACTGTATCAAATGACACAATCAAACCAATTATAAATGAACAACCCAAGCTTAACCTTTGAAGTCGACATGGATGAAGCAGAAGGTAAACTCGGTCAAGGCTTCACCGCAACCAATGAGCTACAGGAAGTAGATATCGGACCCAGTGATAGACTGAGGCCAACCTTTGTAAGTGCTCAACTGCCCGATGAAATAAAGAATGAATTAATTACATTATTACGAGAATATAAGGATTGCTTCGCATGGGAATATCATGAAATGCCAGAGTTAAGCCGATCGATCGTAGAACATTGGCTCCCAATAAGGGAAGTGTATTTTCCATTCAAGCAGTCACCTCGACGATTAATGGCAGAAATATATCTAGATATCAAGGACGAGGTAACAAGGTTATATGATGCAGGATTCATAATACTGTGTCGATACCTAGAATGGGTACCAAATATCATGTCAGTATGGAAGAAAAGTGGGAAGCTTATAATATGTGTTGACTTTAGAGATTTGATGGAGGCAACCCTGAAAGACGAATACACAATGCTGATCACAAATTTGCTGGTGGATGCCGCATCAGGTGAAAAGATTATCAGCTTCATGGATAAGAATGTAGGGCATAATCAGATTTTAACGGCTGATGTTGGCGTAACGGATTACGCAAACAGGTTCTATAAAAATAAGAACTGACAAATGAGGTGTTTGTGAATGCGAACTATCTTAAGCCTCTGAAAAGGATAATAGCTCAAAATAGTTTGAAGTGCGTATTGAATATCAGAATATTTGATGCCTCTTACAGGGCGAGAAGGGGGTATTTATAGGTAAAATCTCTAGAGAAAAGACCTTTTTACCCCTCAATTATAACCGACATAGTGGATACTATTTCGGTATCCCTTATAGGGTTAATATAGTAAAACATGCTCGAAGGATGTTGATAAGGTAGATGTCCCATCCTTCTGGTTGTTTTCCACTCCGGAGCGGATGTCTCTCGGAGGGTCTCTTCGGACCGGAGCTTAGACAAACCCCTCGGCTTCGAGCCCTTCAATCCAGAGGCAAGTCTTGGGCTCCGAAATTAAGACTTGCCTTTATCTTGGAGGATCATGAGGATGAAGTATTTTCCCCCAACAGTAGCTCCTCAAATATGCTTCTCTAGATAGCCTGCACAGCAAGGAGAGCAGTATACACAAGAAACATTTTCATGCTCACGACCTTACAAAAAATATAAGGCATTATAACCATTTGAAGCGTCCTTGGCATCGGAGCTGTATCGAATCCAGGCTTCGATCTATAACCTCTGTATGATAGCTTCGGAGGAAAATGAACCGTTATAATGATTATGAATTGTAAAGAGCCATTACTTTTGTATCGTTACCTCTCAAATAGCAGTTAGACCTTTCGAGAAAGCAATAGCCACAAAAGTTTTACCGCGGGTTCACATTATTTCACCTTTCGGCCCCACCTGTCATTAACGTGGTTTGGATCTGCAAGTGTGAAAACATACGCGAATCACGCCAAATGAGAACGGAGTGGTTATAAAAGAGGAAAGCAATCAGCGGTGAAAATTTTTATAGAGCTTTTGCGTTTCGACATTTACGCACTTTTAGCTTTCAAACTTACTCTCCGAAAATTTCGAGCACTTCAGCAATAGCGAGAACCAGTGTGAGAGTGCCGGCGGCGACAGTGACCTTGGCGCGGCAGCAAGCTTGGGCCACCTCTACAGCAGCGGTGATGGCGGGAGCTCTGGGGGACTCTTGTCCCAAGGATCCAATGGAACTCTGCCCACCATCGAAGAAGCCGCTGAAGCAGATGTTCATCCTCAGGCGATCGACTTGCTAGGTGGAGTCTGTCGAGGAAGCAGTGAGCAGAAAGCTAGGGCCGGGGATGAGAACTCGGATCCCCGGAGAAGAAGTGACTCCGGAGCCGAGGAGCGGAGAAGTCGTCTTCTTCCAAGCCTTCTTTGAAGCGGGACTCGGACTTCCTTCAATAGACTTTTTGACAGAGGTGCTGGATATGTTCCACGTCACTCTGCCGCAGCTATCTCCGAACGACATAGCTAGGCTGGCGATCTTTGAGTGGGCCCTCTGAGATGAAGGGTGCGAGGGGAGGTCCGAAGTATTTGCGGCGACCCATGAGGCTTCGTGTCAGCCTAAGCCGCATGACGGGCCTGGTTACTCCAAGTTGCTGGTGGCCTTCGGGAGTGTCAACTTTCAGATCTGGAAGGGGCACATGAAGAATTTCTCGGCGAAGGAAATCAACAACCAGTGGTATTCCGATTGGATACTCCGGTGGTTCTATGCCAAGGTCGGAGAAGACTCTAGCCTTGCAGGGCCCCTACAAGAAATATGGTATAGGACGGAGGCGGAGGTGACTCTGGACTCAAGTCTGCTCTCAACGCGACTTGTGTTGTTGTCTTCGGTGGCCAAGCACATGTGTATGCGAGACTTGGAGGAGGAGTTCATTGATCTCCGGATACCTCTGCTTGGGGCCAATTGGCTTGTTGTTTTCCACAGCGCTTCGGAGGGGGAGCTTCGAGCTCTAGGTAACATTTCGAGATTTTATGCACTCAGATTAGTCATATAGAATATCTATAGTTTTCTTAAACGATTGTTACCTTATTTCAGCGGCTCCATTGGCGCTGGCTCTAGAGAAGATAGCTCGGGCTGTAGAGAGGATACTCGGGGCCCCTACCGCAGTAGAGAAGCAGCGGAGGGTAGAGCTTGTTGGGAGCTAGGAACGCTCCAACCGAGTGTGGAGCGTGCTCGGAATCGAAGCTCCTCCGCTTCCAAACTTCGACCAAGCAGGCTTGGTCTCTCGAAAGAGGAAGTCTACTGCTGGGACTTCCAAGACTGTGAGGACTCTAGTGAAGAAGGCGACACAGAAAGCTAAACTCCCTTCAGCTCCAGCGTCTCCATCTTCGCTCAACATTCGGAGCTCTTCTTCGGAGGAGACCTCGGAGGCTCAAATGGGGAGGGAGCATGAAGCTCTATTGATGGAAGGTGGCGAGGGGCATTCTCAGGCTAAGACCGAGGATCCACCTTGGGTGGAAGTCGGAGCAACGCTAATGGCCGAAGAGGGGTTCAGGGAACATAGCTAGAAGATCTTGGTTGGCCAGTGATCGGAGTAGTGGTGACGGAGGTAAGGGCCTCGATGTCTGCTACTCTGGCCCAAACTTCAGGGGAGGACATCGAGGAGTACCTCAGAATGTACGAGTTTCTAGGGATCCCATAATCCTCCCTCAAAATCTAGATGGAGGTAAGCCTTCGATCTTTATTTCTTGATATAACTAAAATAATTTCATTGTATTGGCAATATCTTTTAGATAATTGACGAATACCTTATGTTTGTAGATGCTTCAGGGAGCAATATGGCTCTGGCTCAAGACGGACCCTAGGCTCTAGCTGGGGACGAGGCTCCGGCAGAAGAGGTAGCTCCAACGATAGAGGTTACTTCTGTTGGAGCTTCTTTAGCCGAGGGGGTCACCTTTGTAGAGGGATCCACTCTGATGGAAGAGGTGGCCCCGGTGGCTCCTATACTAGGGAGAGGTAAAGGAATAACTTAGCCTGGGCCTCTCCCTTCGTTGATGACAACACCATCAACAAACGACCCTTCGGTGGATGCTTCGAAAGAAGACCCCGCCGAAGATGATCAGAGAGCCTTGTCCTAGCTCCCGCTATTCGCTCCGTTCTTGGAGCAGCGGATAGGGCTCCAATCTATCCTGTAGCCCTTGGCTAAAAAGAGCCAAGAGGTTGGAACTCTGAGCTAGTCTCCTTATTTAGCGAGGCTAGTGGATCGGAGCTAGACCTAGCTCTCGAAAGGTCTACCCTCCAAGTATGCAAGGAACATAGAGTACATTCAATTCATTGTAATTACATCATACTTACTTTGCTTTTTGCAGTAATTTGTCCTTGCTAGCGCGCCAGTGACTTCCAACGAGCTCGAGTTTTATCGGCTCAAAACTAAGGTTACAATGCTTCAAAGGGCCCTTAAGGGCTCCGAAGATAAATCCCTACGATTGGAGGAAGAACTCCTTGAGGAGCAGAGGATGAAGGCCATTGTGGAGGAAGTGCTCCGAACGGAGCAGCATGCTCATGCCAGCCTGGCATCTTTGATTAAGGAGCTCCAAGCGGAGCGAATGGTGCTGAGAGCTAAAGTTGATAAGCTTCGAGCAGCGGATGTGACTTTCGGGGCTGAACTCGTGCGGTTCTAGGAGGCGCTTCAACAAGCACTGTCTAAGAAGAATTACTTAATGACAAAGGCATATGAATTCTCCACCATCTCTACCGAGAAGACAAAGGCCGAGACGAGGCATGGCGATGTGGCTAATCAAACCATGGACACCCTCCGGGGTGTTCTAGAATATTTTGGAATAGTGTGCCCATCTTCTTTGGCTGCGACGAACGAGCCTCTCGACCGAAATCTCAAGATGATCCAAGTGGCGGCAAAGATGATGAAATGCTCCGGTACTCACTATGGAGAAATATCTGGGCAAGTAGCCGGGATCGGAGTCCATCATCATCTCGAAGCCATCGGGGCCTCCATTTCTTCGATGAAGAATTCGACGCCAACAAGCTTTGCTGATAAAGGCTTGCTCTGACCATCTCTAGACGTGTCTTCGGCTTGGGAAGCCTTCTGGGTGACCTGGAAAATAGATAATGAAGCTGCGGCCAAGGCATGGAATGACGAAGCCTGTTGGTAGAGGCAAGCTCAAATGAGGCCTCCGGCTCCACCTCCGCCAACTGCTCTGCCTCTGGGCCCAAAGGTCTAGCTTCTAGGGCACTTTATTATGTAAAAAGACTTTGTAATGTTCTTTTGTTTTAATGAATGAAAAGTCTTTTCTTGGATGTTTGTTTTTAGGTTTTGCCACATGCTTCGGACTTTGATCTTGAAGTACTAGAGCTTGACGAAGGGCTTCGCCAACAATGGGTTATTCTTGAAAGCTTAAGGCCTTATAGGTGCCCATGATTTTATGTTCCTCAGGGGGAGCATGGAGAGATAGCACCTAATGTTTGCAGCAAAGTCCTTTCTTATATCAAAGAAGAAGATAAAGAAATTACGTCTTTTTCCTCGAAGTATGTGGATTGGTCTGATTCGGAGCATCAAGATGAAGACCCGACAGAGGCTAGCTCCGAACAGCTTCTAACCTGGGCCGAACATCAAGAAGAGCAGAAAACGTGGAGAGCTTCGAAGAAGAAGGGTAATCGAACCAAAAGAAAGGTTTTGAGAACTCCAGGCTCCGAAGACCGAACTAGTCCTGGAGGTAGCTCTAGAAGTCTGAGAGGTCTCCGTTTCTATTTAGGCTTAGATAATAATTTTTCCTGATTATGATGTTTGTAATGTGATTTAACCAAGCAATATAATGTGTTTGAGAAGCATTGTTTGATTGTGCCTTACTCCCCTACCCCTCTTTGTGGGTGGGTGGCCATATGCAATGCAATAGGGCTGGTCGCGCACAACGCCCGACATATTAAAGTCGAGGCTTCGCAAACATTACTTGATAACCACGAACACAACTTTTTTCGTAGAATTCTTCGAACTGTATGTTCTTATCATGATATCTTACCTATTAAGAGGTAGAGTTGTTGACGCATCGAACTAAAGGTTTGATGCCAGCAAACTTAGCAAAGAGCTTCGAATTTATAAATTAGAGCTCTGAAATTGGTCACTTAGGACTCTTAATGGGTTTCATTTGGCCCGGGCCTTGAAACCTTATAATTTGGTCACCTTTGACTCTTTTACAGATCCTTTGAACCTGGAGGATCGGAATCTATTTGTTTAAAGTCCTTAGACTCTTCTACGGATGCTATCAAGCCGAAGCTCGGAATCCGTAAGCTTTGGCCACCTACAACTCTTTTACAGATGCTTCGAACCCGGAGGATCGGAATCTACTCTTTTAAAGTCCTTAGACTCGTCTACGGATGCTATCAAGCCAATGGCTCGGAATCCATAGGATTTGGCCACCTACGGCTCTTTTACAGATGCTTCGAACCCGGAGGATCAGAATCTATTTTTTTAAGTCCTTAGACTCTTCTACGGATGCTATCAAGCCAATGGCTCGGAATCCGTAGGTTTTGGCCACCTACGGCTCTTTTACATATGCTTCGAACCTAGAGGATCGAAATTTGTTTTTTTAATTTCCTTAGACTCTTCTACGGATGCTATCAAGCTAATGGCTCAGAATCCATAGGATTTGGCCACCAACGGCTCTTTTATGAATGCTCCGAACCCGGAGATTTGAACTTCATTATTTTATATTCCTTAGACTCTTCTACGGATGCTATCAAGCCGATGGCTCAGAATCCGTAGGATTTGGCCACTTTCGGCTCTTTTACGGAATGCCCGAACCAGTGGTTCGAAGGCCGCATAATGGGTTCTGATGAAAGATGCTCACCTCCACAAGCATCTCTGTTCTCCGAATGCGTCCACCAGGGGTAGGGAATATTGAGGGGTAAGCATAATTCGAATCACAAGCTTTATTTCATTTAGAAAGGTACTTTACAATTCTTTACAAGGATCCCTAAGCGTAATAACGTTTAAGGTGCTCCTCATGCCATGCATTCTTTAACTCTTCATCTTCTAAATTTGCTAATTTAAAAGATTCGGGTTGCCTTGAGCGTAGGATAATATATGGTCCTTCCCATTTGTTTCCTAATTTCCCGAAGCAATTACACTTCGCAGTACCAAATGACCCGGTCTAAGTTCATTAACTTTTACCTTCGGGTCATACCATGCCTTCGTCTAGTCTTGGTACTTTGTCAAATTGGCGACATCTCGAAGCCTTGTTTCTTCAGACAAGTCAAGTGAAGTGCTTCTTTCGTCTTTATTTTATGGCTCCATTACACGGAGGGATCCACCTTTCAGCTTCGTTGGAGTCATGGCTTCATCTTCGAACAACAACCTGAATGGGGTAAAACCTGTAGACCTAGCTACAGTGGTCCGAATGGACCATAAATCTTAGGTAGCTCTTCAGTCCACAACCCCTTTGCCAACCCTACAATCCTTTGATTTAAGCCAGACGAAATATTTCCATCGGCTCGTTCGACAGCTCCGTTGGATTGGAGATGACAGATGACTGCAAAGCACATTTTAATGCCCGGTCCTTCGCATAATTCTTTAAAAGGTTCGGCTTCAAATCGGGTGCCATTGTCGATTGTCAACTCTCTGGGCACTCCGAACCTACAAATGTTATTTTGCCAAAAGAATTTCTGCACATTTTTCGAAGTGATAGCAGTTAAGGGTTCGGCTTCGACCCATTTGTAAAAGTATTCGATTGCTACCACTGTGAACTTCAAGCTGCCCTTCGCCATTGGGAAAGGGCCGATGAGATCCATTCCTCATCGTGCCATCGGCCATACCAGAGCAATGACTTGAAGGGGTGTTGGAGGACGATGGCTTCATCTTCCCATCCATTGGCACCCTTGACAGGTTCGAACCAATGATTCTGCATCTGCTATAATTGTTGGCCAATAAAGCCCCTAGCGAAGTGTTTTGCGTGCTAAAGCCCAAGGGGCTAAGTGGCTACCACATAAGCCTTCATAAATTTCCCGAAGTATATCTTGGCCTTCGTGTTGCGAGATGCATCAGAGTAGAGGAGAATAGACTGCAACTTTATATAGCACTCCATTGACAAGCTTATAATTCCGGACCCTTGACTGTAACCTTTGCAATTCTGGGCCTTCGAGGGAAGTTGATTTGTTTTGCAAGAAATCTAATATTGGGCTCGACCAATCAGTGATTAGTATACAAAATACTTCGGCGGAGGGTGGCTGATGTACCGAAGGGTTGACAAGCTCTTCATAAAAAGCCCCTTCTTGGACATCCAATGCTCCGGCTACAGCCTTCGCTAGGATGTCTACAAGTTGATTATCTGCTCGAGGGATACTCCGGATGGAAATTCCTTTGAACAATGCCTCCATCTTGCAGATCTCTTCTAAGTACTTTGCAAGATGTGGATGTCGAGCTTGGAAGCTTTTATCAACATGCCCTGCAATGACTTGAGAATCTGTTTTTATTACAATTCGAGTGGCTCCATGTGCTCGCGCTTTGTGGAGACCAAGCAGGATTCCTTCGTACTCTGCAATATTGTTAGTGGACATAAAGTTGAGCCTTGCAGAGTACATTGCTTTTTGTCCCGAAGGCGAAATTATCACGACTCCGGCACCAGCTCCGGATGCTTGAAATGCTACGTCGGAGTACACTGTCCAGACTCCTTCGCATGAATCTTCTGGAGCCCAAATTGCGGATGGAGTCCATTCTACAACAAAGTCAGCCACAACTTGAGACTTAATGGTTGTTCTTGGAGTGAAGGAAATGCCAAAGAGGGCTAGCCCGACAGCCCATTTTCCAATTGTCCTTGTAGAATATTTGCTCCGGAGCAATCACCAAGAGGATACGACGTAGGGACAATTATATTGTGTGCTAAAAAGTAATGCCTTAGCTTCCGTGAGGCCATTACCAAAGCATATGCAAATTTCTCGAGCTCAGAGTATCGTGTTTTTGCTTCGGACAAGGCTTCAGAAACAAAGTATACTTGGTTCTGCTCTAGTTTTCCATTGAACTCTATCTCTCTGACAAGCACTACACTTACTGTGGAGCCTGTTGCTGCAAAATAAAGGAGAAGAGTTTCCTCTACAAGGGGCATAGTAAGCGTTGATAGATTTCCAAGATAGTCCTTGATTTCTTCAAATCTTTTTTGGCACTCCGGCGTCCACTTTAAACTTTCGGACCCTTTTAAGGCTTTGAAAATTGGGAGGCTTCGCTCCGCTGATCTGGCCAGGAATCTGTTGAGAGCTGCAAGGCATCCGACTAGCTTCTGGACTTGCTTCAAATTTTTAGGCGGAGCCATACTTTGCAGTGCACATATCTACATCGGGCTAGCTTCGATTCCTCTGCTCGAAACTAAGTACCATAGCAATTTTCCTGCTTGCGCTCCGAAAATACATTTTTTAGGATTGAGGCGAACTCCACATGCTCGGAGGCTATCAAAAGTTTCTGCTAAGTATAGCCTATGCTTGTTCTTTAAAGTACTCTTTATTACAATGTCATCCATATAGGCTTTGACATTTTGGCCTATTTGGTGACATAGAGCTTTAGCAATGAGACGTGAAAAAGTTGCCCCGACATTTCTCAAGCCGAAGGGCATTCGAACATAACAAAATTCTCCGGAAGGGGTTATAAATCTTGTCTTGGCTTCGTCTTCGCATTTCAGACAGATTTGATGGTAACCAGAGTATGCATCAAGCAAACTTAGGAGCTCGAAACCAGCCGTAGAGTCAACAAGTTGATCAATGCGGGGCATGGGGTAGGTGAGGAGCCATGCTGAAGAGCGTGGGCCTCATGGCTCCAGATGTGATGACTCATTGTCAACGGAAGTCAAAGAGGACTGATGAGGAGAGAAGACCTGCTGCGTCCGGGCCACTTGTGACTCAGGTACATGGGCAGCAAGCGACTATCAGGCAGAGGGGCCGCGAAGTCGGGCTAGCCCAATCCGGGTACATGGGCTAGGAGAAGTAGAGGATCCACTAGGCTGTTGACCGGGATTGACTCAGGTACACGGGCAGCAAGCGATTGCTGGGCTGAGAGAGCTGTGGAATCGGGCCAGCCCAATCCAGGTACCTGGTGCAAAGTCGGTGGACACTTTGTCAGTTTCGGCGCAAAACTGACAACCGTGATCTCAGATCGAACCGTTCTGAGACGAAGCCGTAGTCGCTACGAAAGCTCCACTTCAGGACAAGTCATCTGTAATTAGGAGTTTACTATTTTGTCCTTAGGCCCACATTCAGTCAGTCGAGTCTGTAAAAATATCTTAAGGGCATTTTGGTCTTTTCCATTTTGTTTCAGCGTCTGTAAAAACCCTAAGGGTCTTTTGGTATTTTCCAAGGCTATTGGGCTGCCTATAAATAGGGCCCCAATCCCTAGGGTTAGGGTTAACTCAGTTAATGACAAATTCGAGTTCACTTTCCCCACGATTTTCTCCTGCTCATCCCCTGTTCCTGTGAGCGCCGCCATGCCTCTCGGCCGTCGCTGTTCATCGCGCACACGTCAAGAAACCACTTCGTCAGTTTTATTCTTCCATTATTAATTTTCCGACGTCTCGCTGCGATTTTGGTTTATGTTGCGTCGTTTTGCGTACCTTGCTCTTCTGTGTGCGTTGGCTATGTTTTCTTGCTACAGTTCTTTCCCTGTGTCTGTTTTAGTAGTCTTCGGCGGAGCATAGTCTATCCTTGAAATATTTTATTTCTGCTCGGTTCTTGATGGCGTGTTCCTGAAGCATTTTTCTCTCGGGTCTTTATTCGTGCACAGAACTCCTGCAATGGCATAGATGCAGCTAGAGGCAGCAGCAGTCTATGACATATTCCTATGACATCAACTAGCCTTTAATGGCTCCTAGTGCAGAATAGTTTATTTGCTAGTACTTATGTTGCATGGCTGTGAGTTCTCTTTCTTGGCATGGTTTTTGATCGCGCGGATTTCCTGCTTTGATCTGTGGCTTGCTGCAGCCTAGGCTGATTTCTGTTACACCTACATTTTTGTACTAGCCTATGGTTGCGGCTAGCTTGTGTTTGGGGCTGCTAGGATAGCTAGTTTGTAAGCTGCAGACCCTACAAGTTTTTTCCTAGCCTAGGTGCACAGCAGCACTGTCAGCCGCAACAATTAAATGTGAAGTGTGTTGTGTATCTACTTTGCTCGAGCGAAGTCCGCTCGTAGAGACTTCGGCATTTGGTTGGTGTTTCTGGGAGTTCATTTAGACTTCGTCTGTTCGAAGTACACTTCGACACGTGGTGAACTTCGAAGATGAAGTTTGTGTTCGCAGAGTAGCTTTTGGCTTCGATTTTTTTCCTGTTAGCTTCAGAGTTCTTTCACTATAGCTTCGTATTGTCCAAAGTCTTTCGAAGTTCAGCGTTGGTCTGTTTTGACTGAGCAAAGGTTCTAGCACTTGCCAGTAGGTTTCGATACGGCTAGCATAGCTGCGCAGCGAAGTCTGCTTGTAAAGCGTGCGAAGCTTTTTCTTCTCTAGCGACAGTTTTTGCGTGGTCCCCTCAGCTCAGTATCGCAGGCTTCGAAGACTTTCAATTGTTGATAGTTTCAGAGCTTTTATCTCAGCTTACGGACAGACTTCGGATAGGCTTCGCTGTCCACTTCAATAGACTCCGCATGAAGACTTCGAAGCATACTTCAGCAAGGTCACAACAGGCTTCGGCACTACGTTCTTCGAAGCAGGCTTCGTCAAGTACCGAACAGGAGACAAATTTTAAACAGTAAACATTCATCTCTTTTACGTGCACTCAAGTTAATTGCCTGTGATGTTCTACTTTCATGAAGCTTGAAATGACCATGTTTTAAATGCTCTGCTGATCTGCCTTTGAACACTGTGTTGGTGTCTTCTTGCTTAGGACACTGGTTGTTTTTAGGCTAGATTATTTTCTTGGGTTAGATCTGCTAGCTTCAACTGATTGTTAGTCGAGGTGCGTTGGGTGTTGGGAAAAGGCCATTGATTCGCAAGAAGTTTTTAGGCGCCCATTCACACCCCTCTGGTCGCTACTTTCGGTCCTACAGTAGGGGTCTCGTGGGCATGCTTTATTTAGAGATGTGAAGTCAATGCACATGCGCTATTTTTTGGAGCCCTTTTTCTTGACGAAGATAGGGTTATCCAACCACTCCGTGTGGGCCACCTCTCTAATTATTCTAGCTCTTAGCAACTTTTCTACCTCCGCTTTAGCGAGGTCTGCTCTTTCGGTTGACAACTTGCGAAGCCCCTGGAGAACAGGTCGAGCCTTAGGGTTAATGAGCAACTTATGCTTGATAATGCTCCGGTCAACTCCAGGGATATCTTCGTCTGACCAGGCGAAGATATCTAGATTTTCTCAGACCACTTCTTCTAGCGAAGTGGCGATCTCCAAAGGCAACCCCTTGCCAAACTGAATGGGGTATTCTTTGCCTTCTTTGACAATGATCCTTGTGACTACATCACCTTCTGGGCTTTGCTTGAGGGAAGGGTTCTTCGAAGGGTCCAGGGACCCCGAAGCCTCCTCTGAGTGTTCTTGCACACTATTTACCTGTAGAGGATTGAGAGGTGGGCCGTGGCCTTACTTTGCTCTCTAAGATACAACTTGGTGTCTTGGGATTGTAAGGACTCCACCTTGCGTGTGCGTTTTGAGACACAAATAATTGTGGTGCGCCACAGCTCCAAATTGATTCAGCATCCCTCTTCCGAAGATTGCATTGTAGGCATACAGGGCGTCCACAACCTCAAAGATGACCTCTTCGACTCTGGCCAGGGGCCCCTTGCCGAAAGCAACCTCGAGGCCTGTTTGGCCGAGGGCATCGAGAGGAGGGCCTGTGAAGTCTTGGAGTGGGTGAGGTTCTAGAAGTAGATCTCTTCAGGGGATAAACATTTGATCAAAGGCTAGGACGAAGAGTATGTCAGCGGAGCTTCCACCGTCGACCAGCACCCTTCGAACTTCCACTCCTACAACATTAGCTAAAACGACGAGGGGGTCTGCATGGGGGAACTTCACCCCTACAGCATAATTGGTAGAGAATGATATGGGTACATGGGACCACTCGAGCATTTCTACAGCCGAGTTTGAAGTCCCTATATGCCCTACTTCCCGAACGTATTCCCTTCATTGACGCTTCGACATATTATCGAGGGTCCCCCCTCCGGAGATGGGTAGGACCACTCGTTTGCCACGATCTTGAGGGTCTTATTGCTTCGGTGGTGGCATAATGTTGGCCACCGGAGGCTACATAGGAGCTTCGAGATTGCCTGCACGCCTGATAGCTTGTACGAGCTCCGGCCATGCTGTTGGAGGAGCTCGGTCTGTAGTGCCTCGCCCTGAGTTTCTCCCAAGATACTCGCCCTGGAGAGTCAGTATGGACTTGCAATCCTTGGTGGCATGGGTTCTATTTTCACCAGGCACACAACAAAAGAATGTCTAGCCTCGGCCAGCTGGTTTATCTAGCGGCTTCGAGCCACTAGCTTTATTGCCTTGAGCCTGTTGATAGTTAGAAGACATCTTTGGAGTGGAGGGGGTAATATTCAACACTTCGGAATGAAAGTGCTTCTTTCCTCTTCTCTGATCGTGAGAACGATTATCGAAGAGGGCCTGTGGAGGACTCAGAGCCCCTGGCTCTATCTTGACTTCTTGGGCCTCTTCTGCTTTGGCATACTGCTCGATGTATGTGATCAATTGCGCTACTGAAGACACCGGCTTCCGATGAAGTTTGCTGAGGAGGTCGGGATTCATTACACCTTCACGTGCTGCATCTACAATAGATGATGTTGATAGCCCCTTGATCTGGGACTTGGTGTGGGCGAAGCGCGTGAAGTATTCTCGAAGAGTTTCTCCCGCCTACTATTTCACCTGAAAAAGGCTTCCAGTAGACATCAGAGCTACGAAACTCCCATGGAAGTTGCTCACGAATTTCTTCTTCAACTGCTCCCAGGACTTGGCTTTAGAGACCAGAACCAACGAAGAGCTACACCTTCTAATGCAAGGGGGAAACACTTTGCCATCGTATTTAGACCCCTCCGCTAGCTTCTATTGCAAGAGCGTAAGAGCGAGAGAATTCTCCGGGGTCAAACCCTCTGGAGTACTTGTGCAGCTTCGAGGCTTAGAATTTGGGATCGAAGCACATTTTCTGCAAGTCCGGATGTAGTGGAGATTCGTCGTTGAAGGAGGTGTTCTCGGCACTCTCTTAGACTTGAAGGGCTTTAGGATAATTATCGAGGTCGTCGTCTTGATGCATCTCCGAAGCAGCAGGGTTGTCCTAAGGACGAAGCCTGTCTGTGGCCTCCTGTCTCTATCTTTCCACCTCTGCCTGAAGCTAGGTCATCTGAGTGGCCATGTCTTCGGGGAGGTCTTCACTTCCTCCGGAGGGATCCTCCAGGTCTCAAGAAATAACATAGTCAGTTCGGAACACAGATAGAGCTGTTCGAGGAGCTCCGGTTGCTCGGGGTTTATTTACTACTTCAAGAGTTTGAGGAATGTCTGAAGGTCCTGCTCCGGAGGTCCGACAGGACCTTCGGAGGGGGCCGGTGGCTATACTCTGCTTGGGAGGCATGACTTACGAAGCTAAGCAGGGTCTACAGACCGAGAGCTTTGAACGGTGGTGGAAGGTGAAAAAGGCCTTCGAACTGTACTTGAAGCCCCTTGCCGAAGGGTGCGCGGAATCCTAGTACTCCGAAACTCCCTCCGCAAATGCACTTCAAGTACATACAGTGGCATAGAACTAGCTTTTAATACTAAGTTCCCCACAGACGGCGCCAATTGTTGGTGTAACGAATTACGCTAACAGGTTCTATAAAACCAAGAACTGACAAATGAGGTGTTAGTGAATGCGAACTATCTTAAGCCTCCGAAAAGGATAATAGCTCAGAATAGTTTGAAGTGTGTATTGAATATCGGAATATTCGATGCTTCTTACAGGACGAGAAGGGGGGTATTTATAGGTAAAATCTCTAGAGAAAATACCTTTTTACCCGTTAATTACAACCAACATAGTGGATACTATTTCGGTATCCCTTATAGGGTTAATATAGTAAAACATGCTCGAAGGATGTTGATAAGGTAGGCGTCTCATCCTTCTGGTTATTTTCCACTCCGGAGGGGAAGTCTCTTGGAGGGTTTCTTCGGACTGGAGCTTAGACAAACCCTTTGGCTTCGAGCCTTTCAATCTGGAGGCAAGTCTTGGGCTCCAAAATTAGGACTTGCCTTTATCTTGGAGGATCATGAGGATGAAGTATTTTCCCCCAATAGCTGACGAAGACATCCACAAGATGGCATTCCGGTGCCTAGGCCCTTGATGGAAACAGCGAAAAAGCAATCTAACACAAAACAACGAAATATTTTTGTGTGGCTTTTTCTGGACTCTGAGTGAAAGCAATCAACACAGATAGATTGATACCTAACAGACAACCTTTGCTCTGATTCAACTTGATTAGAATGGGGACGTGCAAAAGGATAGCCCGATCTTCCGATAGGCATGATTGAGGCGATGAGTGGACGTTCACGCTTTAGGGCTTCCGACCAGAGATCGAATCCTTGCAATCGCTACACCCTCTCGTCTAGTTGTTGTCAACCACGCTTTCATGCAAATCAATCATAGAACATTGCAAGAACAAGGTAAATGCAATCTGAAATTGTAGATGATAATCTAAAGATTCGATGTTTGGTTTGTTTTACAAACCAGTATATGGCGAAACTGCGATGACAGAATAATCTAATTGCGGCGGTTGCCAACTATTTATAGGGTTTATAGGAGCCGAGGCATGGGCCATGCCATAGGAATATGGGTCGTGCCCTAGAAGGACTCAATCCTAACAGACTAACGATCCTAACAAAACTTAGACTTCACTAAGTCAGACGCCAGGTTCCCAATCGGTTGCTTCGCAAGCATATCGGCCTGATGATGGAGGGAGGCCATCATCTGAGTGGTGGCTGATGCTGATAGAGGTAGCAGTTGATTGTCGATTGTGGGCCAAGTGGTTGTGGGATCGAAATAGGCGACTAGAGGGTGGGTGAATAGGCACTTCGACAAATTCTCGTGAATTGATGACCTGTTCAGATCACCCAACGCACCCCTAAAAATTGCAGAAGCAAAATTGATGATCACAGTAAGAATTCAGATCAAGAACAATGCAGTTTGAATTTGTCCCCTTGACTGGACTCTGAAACCCCAAAATGCTTTAGTTGGAGTTTGAGTTGCTGATAACTATTGCTTAGTCGGTAGTTGATTCACCGACTTAGCTTTGTCAGAGAATAAGACTACGACTGGATTAAAATAACAGAACTCAAAACTATTTCAGCTCAAATCCTTGGATGGTTAGCATGTAGATCAATGATAGATATTCTGCTAACACACAACTTGATTGCATATACTCTGTGTTAAAACATTTGCTGAGTATTCAATTCGCAATTAGCAAAAGCACTAGGATCAACAAATAGCAAATAGACAAGTGCAGATTGCTGAATCAAGAAGAACATAATTACTCTAGAGTTTTCATATGTAAGCTTTGCATTCTTGTTCTGAACACACTCAAGATAGTGATCAAATGCAAAGAAGGGTTAACACAAATCAATAGCTAACAAAAGATGTGAACTAAATACACAAATAATTTCAGGTGTTGTATATCATTCATATCAGTGTGGAACTTTTTCACAATTTGTGTCTTCAACAAACAGAGAAGCAGGCAATAGAAACCACTATGCATCAATCAGAAAAATAAACTTCCTCAAGAACACCGGCAAAGAATATGTATAGACTCCTGGTCTGCATGGTGATGTGCATAGCAATCTGGTGTCTAGAGTGTTCAGAGAAGGCAGAAGAATAGAAGAAGGGATATTAAAACCTGTTGGCTACTATGTTCTTGTGTGTCTCCCTGTGAAATCGTGGCACAGCTAACTTGCAGTGACCACTGCTGTATCAGTTCTGGGACGCACATGGCACAAAACAGGAAGAGAAACAGGCAATACAAATCTGGCGCATAAAGTTCTGGTGTCCGGCGAAGCAAGAACAACAGGTAGAGAATACGCTTTTTGTCCTGGTGGCTGAAATCAGGATCACCGGTGAAAGCAACACAACAGAACAACTGAAATCTGGCGGAAAAATGAGAAGGGAACCAAAATAGAATCAACACTGGAGAAACATTTCTGCTCTAGCGCCTGTTCACCGTATAAAAAAAGTAATAGAAAGCCTCAAACGAAGGCAATTGCGGCAGCTACGAAATTTCCGGTGAAAAGATCTCAGTAAAGAGAATTGTAGCGCACCTTGAAACTTTGGAGAGGACTGAGCAGAGAAGCCGGCGTTGCTCCTGTAGATGATCTAATCGTAGCGGCGCTGTGCAGCTTGCGGGATGGCGCGACGGATGCTTGGCGCTGGCGATAAACCAGAGTGATGCACTGGTAAAACCGGATGGTGCACAGTCGCACTTCAAAGAACCGTGAGCAAGAAAAGCAAAGTAGCAAACATAGCACAAAAATGAAAGATAAAATCTAAAGAAACTTTCTGGATAAGAAGACCCAAAAGATTTCAGCAAAATGTTCAACCTAATCCGCTAGGCATGGAGTCCTTTATATAGGCAAGCTCATCAAGGTATTCCCCAAAATGCCATTAGGGTTTAATGACCAAGTATTTACCTAATTGCCCTTATGTATTTTTAGAATTATTAATTCTGAAAAACACACAAAAAGTATACTCCTAATTTATTACATCATTCACCCCATTCTTTTAATATTTTTTAAGAATTAAAAATTCCTAAATATACTAAAAGATTACACTTAATCTAGACTACTAAACAGAAAAATAAACTCCTATTTATTGGAATTTAAAAACATTTTCTGATGTGACGGTTTTCAGCCTAAACAGATAAAGTCTTCCAGATGTTCGACATGTGTCACCAGTCCGCGAACTCGACTGCCAGCAAGTATCTCCCGCTCTCGATCACTCGAACCGCCTTGTCACTTGCACCGGCTTCCCTTTCGCTGAACTTGGTCAACACGTTGTCTTGATCATTAGTTCATCCATGTCTTGCCTCATTTCCATGCGTACACTTGAGATCACCTTTAACTTTTTCCGGTATCCTCGACCATCTGGCATCAGGCTCCCCGCTTGACCCTGATCACCCACCATCTATAGTTGACAAGCATCTCAACCTGCAGACATGAGACAAGCAAAACACACAACTCCATGCAACCCATACCATGACTCACACAACCAAACAAATTAGCCAAACAATCTTGTCAATCACTCATCATCAAGATAAAACCACAATGCAAGCCTCACTTGGTTTCTCAATCTCCCCCTTGATGAGTGCATTGACAACTCCATGACAAAACAAAAGTAAAATGCAAGTTCAGCACACAAGTGACCATGAAACTCATAAAAGAGCAAAAATAAACATGTCACTTGATAAAAGTTCTCGGTAAACGACAAACAAAATCAGAAGCAAGCAAATTCTCCCCCTTTGGCAATGCAGACATCAAGATAACAACATGAGGTGTGAGGATGAAGTGTAAATGCAAGTGAGGAGCCATGCTGAATAGCGTGGGCCTCATGGCTCCAGAAGTGATGAGTCATTGTCAACGATAGTCAAAGAGGACTAAGGAAGAGAAGATCTGCTGTTTCATGGGCCGCGTGTGACTCAGGTACACGGGAAGCGAGCGACTGTCGGGCAGAGAAGGCTGCGAAGTCGGGCTGGCCCAATCCGGGTGCATGGGCCAGAAGTAGTAGAAGACCCACTGGGCTGTTGACCAGGACTGACTCAGGTACACGGGCGGTGAGTGATTGCCGGGCTGAGAGAGCTGCGGAGTCGGGCCGGCCTAATCCGGGTACCTGGTGCAAAGCTGGTAGAGGCTTTGTCAGTTTCGGCGTAAAACTGACATCCGTTGATTCTGTATCCGACTGTCCAGAAGAGAAGCCGTAGTCGCTACGAAAACTTAGCTTCCGGATATGTCATCTGTAACTCTAGGCCCACAGTCAGTCAGTTGTGTCTGTAAAAATTCCTAAGGGCAGTAGAGTCTTTTCCTTTATTTTTGAGTCTGTAAAAACCCTAAGGGGCTGGTAGAATATTCCTAGTGTTGGGCTGCCTATAAATAGGACCCCAATCCCTAGGGTTTGGACTACCCTTTTGGCTGAATTCAATACTACTCCTTTGGGTCACTTTTTGTCTCTTGCTTTCTCCTTTCTCTCTCTTGTTGTGCGCAGCCAGGCTGCATGTTCATGAGATTTTTGCCTTGCATTTATTTCTCTCCTACAGTGCATTGAAGCTTCGATTCTCCATCTGTGCACAGCATCATTTTGTTGTTTCGTTTCACGTGCTCAAGCATTTTCTGATGAGTTTTTGGGCTTCGGCAGGCGTGGGGAAGCTTCTGTTCTTCACGAGCAGAGTACTAGTTCTTGCTGTTTGCAAGTAGTACTCCACTGTAGCTACAGTACTCCTTTGCCAGCTTTTTGCTTTTACTGCTCAACTTTTCGATCGGGTTGACAGGACTGAAATCACTTTCCTGGCTGCTTTCAGGCGAAGCCATCCTCTCTGTTCGAAGCCCCTCAGCTCCGTGAGGCAGGCTTCGATCCGACCATACTTGAAGGCTTCGTTTCAATCTTCGAACTTTGTTTTGTGTTCTGTGCTGCTAGCTTCGAAGTACTTTTTGAACGGACAGCATTACATACTTCGAACAATAGTGCGAAGGGGCTTCGGCCCTAACTGTTCGAAGTCCATACTTCGACAAGTTTCGAAGTTGGGTTCGAAGCCTGTAGCTCCGTTAGGCCTCGCACTGACTTCTGTGTAGCGTGTCACCCTTCGCCTCTCTTTTCGGAGCTTGCTCTTTTCGAAGGTAGAGCATTGGCTTCGGACTTGTTTTTCTGTCGCGTGACAGGCTTTGCTTCTTTGTTCGAAGGTTGTCTGTTTGTGTGTTGTGTTCGAAGCTTTCTGTTCGAAGGTTGTGCTTCGGAGCTCTCGGTTCAAAGTTGTGTTCGAAGTTTTGTCTTCGAAGTGCTCACTTCGAAGCAGGCTCCGACTCTGTCACTTTGCTCCGAAGCTCTTGGTTCGAAGCTGTGTTCGAAGCCTTGTCTTCGAAGTACATACTTCAAACCAGGCTCCGGCTTTGTCGTACTTCGCTCCGAAGTACACTTCGCAACTTGCCACTTCGAACTAGGCTAGACCGTGACACCTTCAGCTTCTCGGACAGACTCCGTCACCAACCTCCGAAGCAGACCTCGACGTGCGAAGGGGGCTTCGCCAAGTTCCGAACAGGAGACAAATTTGGACAGTAACTTCTCTCTTCATCTTACACATACTTAGATCATTTCATTGAGAAGTTTAGGCCTGTTACACTTTGTTCATCTGTCTAGTTGCACTGCTTTAGTATTACACTGTTTATCATCAGCTGCTTCTAGGTTAGAAACCTTTAGACTTAGGCTTTCTGTTCATTCTCTGCTGCATAGTCTTTTGAGGTGCGTTGGGTGTTGGGAACAGGCCATTGATTCGAAAGAATTTTTAAAGGCGCCCATTCACCCCCCCTCTGGTCGCTACTTTCGGTCCTACAAGTGGTATCAGAGCGAGGTTAGGGTTTTTCCATACCTTAACCGGTTCTAAACCCCAGTAGTGACTATGACGTCTCCTGGTAAGGTCCCGTCCTTGGAAGCCTATGGCTATAATTATTGGAAGACTCGTATGCGAGCCTATCTCATGAGCCAGGGTTCGGACATATGGGACATTTGCGTTCACACCACGTTTGTCATTTTGCCAGTCGCTGAGCATGGTACTGCTGGTATCATTGCTCAGCATCTGAGCAACAGTAAGGCTGTGAACATTTTGTTTTCTGGTTTAGGTCCCACTGAGTTTGAGCGTGTGAGTCATCTCTCCACTGCGAGAGAGATCTGGTCTACCCTCAAGGCACACCATGAGGGAACAGCACAGGTCAAGGCTCGGCTCTATCAGACCTACCGGCGTGAATATGAGAATTTCACACAGAAGCCGGGTGAATCTGTTGAAGCTTTGTTTGGTCGCTTTCAGTCGATCATTAACAAGCTTCGGGACAACAAGGCTGAGGGTGCTCAGTTAGTCTTCAGATCACGAGCAGGCGCTCAAGGTTCTTCACACCTTGGACCCAAAAATCTGGAGAGATCAAGGTATCCTCTATCGTTGAGAGTACTTCTTATGATACCTTGACCATTTCTGAGTTGTTTAGCAAGCTGAAGGCCACTGAGGTAGATATCCAGTTGAGATCAAATCTCACTGGTTCTGGATCAAAATCCCTGGCCCTTGCTACACCTTCAGTTGATCCCTCTGCTGTGAGCTGTGCTGGGTTCTCTTTGATGTCTATCACTGAGGACTAGCTTGAGTTGTTGGGAGATGATGATTTGTGTCTCTTTAACAACCGGGTGCGTCGTGTCTATGATAAGAGAATGTTCAAAATACACGGCACAAAATCCGGATGCTTTGAATGTGGTGATCCAGGACACTTCATCGCCGACTGCCCCAAGCGCAGTGGATACAAGAAGGGCACCGGCAGCAGCTTCCACGACTCCGGCAAGCATGAGATCCCCTCCTTCAACAAGGGCAAGCCGAAGACTCGTTTCTTCAAGAAGGCCCTGAAGGACTACCGGCGAGAGAACAAGAAGCGCGACAAGGCCTTCTTTGCCGAGATGGAGAAGAGCTACTCCAAGAGATCCACGTCTTCTTCCTCTTCATCGAGCTCAAGCGATGAGGAGATCGCCATCAGGAAGGGGAAGGACAAGGACGATCCGGCGGGCCTCTGCTTCATGGCCTTCGGAGACAAGCCGAAGAGCCGCTCACACCAGCGCCGAAGATCCCGCAAGAGCTTCTGCTCCATGGCTCTTGGGGATAGAGAAGAGAAGAGCTCCTCCGATGACTCCGACGACGACGATAGCAAGGTATCATCATATGAGCGTGAAATTGTTGATTTACTTGAGAGCAATCGTCAGGAGTTGAAGTATCGGGAGAAACTGCTTAGGGGGGCTAAGAAAAGGATAGACGAGTTAGAAAGTGAGCTTGCCGTAGCCAACGGTAGAATAGAAAGTCTATCTTCTTCCCCTTGCTTGGGTGATAGCAGTGAGTGCCCGAAGTGTGAGGTGCTTCTGTGTGACCTGTCGACTCTAAAGTCCAGGTACACAGAAAGGGTTGATGAGAGGGACGCTTTGGCCACTGAGCTTGAAAGCGCTCAGCTGGAGCTGAAAGATGCTCAATCCACTGTCGTCGCACCCTGTGTTGATTGCCCATCGCATCTAGCTGCCTTAGCTGAGCTGAAATCCAAGGGCGATGAGCATTTGGGTGATTTAGAGAGGTTGAAAGCTGAGCTTGCCCAGACTAGGCTAGAGCTTGAGACACTGTCAGTTCCACCCACTGTTTGTGAGAACTGCCTGTCTCTTAGAATGGAGTTGATTAAGCTAAAAGCCGGAAAGTCTGTTCAAGTAGAGAGTGAGTGTGAGACCTGCTTGTCTCAGGTGGACGTTCTAGCTTCTTTGAGAGAGGAGCTAGCAGATTCTCAGAATGAGAACTTTTACCTCCGTTCTATCCTGAGTTGGATCAGTGCCAGAGAGCCACAGCTTGGCATGATGATCCAGCAGTTCAAGAGGCAGGATGGGTTTGGGGTAGGTTACACCTACACCAAGGCTAACTTTGAGAGTGCCATTAGCCGGGCAGTGGAGTGGAGTAAAATGACTCCAGAGCAGAGGTATCCCAAGACTCACTCCACTGAGACCTCCTAGGCCTGTCAGCCCAAGGATGGAGTAATCCATGAACCATCCAAAGCTCCACCCAAGAAGCCTATCTGGGTTCCTAAGCCCAAACACCTCCACTCTTCTCTAGACTCTCTTCCTGGACCCTCTCAGCCCAAGAAGACAACACCAATCACCACTAAGCCCAAGAATCCCAAGCCTCAACCACATCCCAAGAAGCCTACCTATCATTGTGAGTATTGTCAGAGAGACGGGCATCTTGCGGAGTTTTGCTTCAGGAGGAAGCGGGTTGAGAGAGCAGAGAAGGCTCGTAGTGATCAGGAGCAGTTCTACCAGCAGGGTGGTAGACTGCGTGTTCCTCGGCGCGGGGAGAGGCTGGAGGCCAAGCCGCGTCGTGTAGGTGGTGGTAGAGGAGACGGTTTTCGTGCCCATGCTCCAGGTGGTGGTGTTTGTTCCGGCAGAGTTCTAGACCGTGTTGGCTACGGTTCTGGACCTCGTGGCCGCAGGGTTAGGAAGAACCGTGGACCGTGCTTTGAGCCGCGTTTTGGTCCAAACTCTTTTGATGGTTTTCGCTTTCCATCTTTTGAGCAGATGGCTCGACACTGGTTTAGCTTTTTTGCTAAACCTGGTGCCGGACCATTTGCTCCCACTTACAGACATTGATTGTGCAGGACCGGGGACTGGAGGATGTTTGGATCATGGACTCAGGATGCTCTCGCCACATGACGGGACATCGCAAATGGTTCTCCAGTCTCACTCCCCCGAGCTCCAAAGAATATATCACGTTCGGGAACAGCGGTCAAGGGAAAGTAAGTGGCATAGGCTCAATCAGCATTTCAGATCATTTCTCTTTAAAGAATGTTGCTTTGGTCAAAAATCTGAACTTTAATTTAATCTCTGTTTCGCAACTTCTTGAGGATGGCTTGGAAGTGCGTTTTAAGAAGGGCAATTCTTCTGTGGTTGATTCTAGAGGGTCTTTGGTTTGTCAGATTTTACCCTTCGGTAAAGTTTTTCGAATTGACTTATCTAGTTCTTTTGGCCCTTCTCGCTGTTTGATTGCTGGATCTTCTTCTGAGCTCTGGAAGTGGCATAGGAGGTTAGGTCATTTGAGTTTTGATCTGCTAGTCAGGTTAAGCTCTGTGGACCTCATCCGAGGATTGCCCAAGCTTAAGATGGAGAAAGATCTAGTTTGTCATCCCTGTCGTCATGGGAAAATGGTTGCCGCTTCTCACTCACCTGTGACTCAGGTGATGACTTCATATCCAGGCGAGCTTTTACATTTGGACACTGTAGGTCCAGCTCGGGTACGCTCAGTCGGTGGGAAGTGGTATGCACTTGTGATTGTTGACGACTTTTCTCGTTTCTCGTGGGTTTTCTTTTTGGAGTCTAAGGATGAAACTTTTCAATTTGTCCATGAGCTGATTTTGAAGCTGAAGAATGAGAACAATGGCCGGATGCGAGCAATTCGCTCCGACAACAGCTCTGAGTTCAAGAACTCTCAGTTCGTCAGCTTCTGTGGTGATCAGGGTCTGGACCATCAGTTCTCTTCTCCTTACACTCCCCCACAGAACGGCGTTGTGGAACGAAAGAACCGCACGCTAGTTGAGATGGCCAGGACGATGCTCGATGAGCACAGGACTCCTAGGCGTTTTTGGGCTGAAGCCATGAACACGGCTTGCTATTTTGCCAACCGCATTTTTCTTAGAGCTTACATTGGTAAGACATCATATGAGTTGCGTTTTGGCAGACAGCCCAAAGTGAGCCACTTGCGAGCGTTTGGCTGCAAGTGCTTTGTGCTCAAGAAGGGAGGGCATTTGGACAAGTTTGAGTCTCGTTGCTGGGATGGTGTTTTTCTCGGTTATGCATTGCATTCTCGAGGCTTCCGTGTTTGGAACCTCAAATCCCAGCTGCTTGTCGAGACTTGTGAAGTTTCATTTGATGAGTCCTTGCCTTCTTTGACTCCTTCTTTTGAACTTTCTGGTGATGATGAGCTCGGAGAGTCCATCTTCGAGGAAGATGAGGATACTCCAGCTGCTGTTGAGGGCGGGCCTTCTGCATCCCCCGCAGAGCCCACACCTTCTGTGACTTCGACTGATGATGAGGGCGGACCTCTGATCACTTCTTCCACTTCGATCGAGCCCCCTCAGTCGAGTCCAGAGGTGCCAGCTGCTGACTCCGGTGAGGTGACTTCAGATCACCAGGGAACCCGAGCAGTTCAGCGTGACCATCCCTCAGAGCTCATCATAGGTGATTTGACTGAGAGGACTTTGCGTTCTTCTGCCTCTCTCGCTGTGTTTGCTGAATCTGCGTTTGTTGCATCTTTTGAGCCCAGAGACATTTCTCATGCTCTTTCTGATTCTAATTGGATTAATGCTATGCAAGAAGAGCTTGAGAATTTTGTCCGCAATCGGGTTTGGACATTGGTTGAGCCGCCACCAGGATGCAACCCCATAGGTACCAAGTGGGCATTCAAAAACAAACAAGGTGAAGATGGGGTTGTGGTGCGCAACAAGGCTCGACTAGTTGCCCAGGGTTATTGCCAGAAGGAAGGTATTGACTTTGAAGAAACCTTCGCTCCTGTTGCCCGTCTTGAGTCCATTCGTATCCTTCTAGCTTTTGCCGTTTCAAAGGGTTTTAAGCTGTTTCAAATGGATGTTAAGAGTGCTTTTCTGAACGGGTACATAGAAGAGGAGGTTTATGTTAGGCAACCCCCCGGTTTTGAGAACCCTAAGTTTCCTCGACATGTTTTTAAGTTGCACAAAGCTTTATACGGGTTGAAGCAAGCCCCCAGGGCTTGGTATGACCGGTTAAAGCAATTTTTGTTGGGGAAGGGCTTTGTGATGGGTTCTGTGGACAAAACTCTTTTCTTGCTCAGAGATGCTTCAGATTTTTTAGTTGCTCAGATTTACGTGGACGATATTATCTTTGGCGGTACTACTGATTCTCTTGTGTCCAAGTTTTCTGAGCAGATGCACAGTGAATTTGAGATGAGCCTCATGGGTGAGCTTAAGTACTTTTTAGGGCTCCAGATCAAGCAGACCAAGGACGGCACCTTCATCCACCAAGGTAAGTACACTCGTGATATGCTTAAGAAATTTGACTTTGGTGGTGAATTGAAGCCGCAGATGACCCCGATGGGCACGTCTGGGGGTTTGGACAAGGACGAGAGCGGTGTCAAGGTCAATGAGAGAGAATTTCGAGGGATGATCGGTTCGCTGTTGTACTTGACGGCAACAAGACCAGACATACAGTTCGTCGTGGGACTTTGCGCGCGTTTTCAGTCTTCACCACGCGCGTCTCACCGGCAGGCTGTCAAGCGCATTTTCAGGTATCTCACCTATGCGCCTGATCTTGGTCTTTATTATTCAGCATCATCATCTCTTGATTTATCTGGCTTTTCGGACGCCGACTTTGGTGGGTGCCGGTTGGATCGCAAGTCGACTTCCGGTACTTGCCAGTTTCTTGGTTCTTCCCTTGTATCTTGGTCTTCTCGAAAGCAATCTGGAGTTGCTCTTTCGACCACAGAGGCTGAGTATGTAGCTGCTGCCAGCTGCTGCTCACAGATGGTTTGGATGATTTCCACTCTACGAGACTTTGGGTTGTTCTTTCCTACCAGGGTCCCATTGTTTTGCGACAGCACGAGTGCTATTAGTGTAGGGAAACACCCGTGTCTTCATTCAAAAACCAAACATATTGATGTGCGCTTTCACTTCTTACGGGATCAATATGAGAAAGGTGTCATTGACCTTGTTCATGTTGATACCCATCATCAGTTGGCTGACATTTTCACCAAACCCCTAGATCAGTCTACTTTTAAGCGTTTACGAGGGGATTTGGGTGTTGTGTATCCTTTTTAGGATATTTTGCGTCAGTTTTCTTTCTGCTTTATTTTTTTCTTGAGTCTTTTTGTGTGTGTTCATACCTTGCATTTTCACATATCACACTTTAGAGATGCTTCTGTTATATGATTGAACTGCTTTACTTATTCTAGCTGGTACATGCTTTTGATTACTTGTCAATGATCATGCTTTGTTTCAGTTCGCTTGATATGTCTGATATCTGTCATATGCATGGCTTTTACGTTTTCAACTTGAAAAATGATCACCATTGCTTCTGGTAACTAGCATGTGTAGGCTGAGTGCTTCTGCTATCTGTTACATGCCTTGTAGCCAGTTCATCACATAGATGCAGATATGCAACTTGGACATCTTTTTGCTTTCACATGGAAAATGAGCGATAAAAATGATAAAAATCAAAAATGAATGAAAAATTCCATGCCTTTTTATGCTTAAGTTGAAAAGATCCAAGTGGGTTTGCTCTGTCGCATTATATTGCTCTGGATTGCTTACCATAGCACTTTGGTATGAACTAGGACAGTGTAGTGTATGCCGAGACCAATGTCTTAAGCTTCTGATGGCTCAGTTCTGGCCTAGGCTTGACTTGGTCGGTTAGCATAAGGTTTGACATGCAAATAACCCTTGGCACAAATGACAAAGGAAAATGAAAAAGCCTGAACTTTAAAAGGATAACAAGTTTGCTGAAGCACTTTGTTTTGAACAATGCTTATCTTGGTAGATATCAGTTAGCTTCTGCATCTTATGCTTTACCTTGCTTGTTTACTAGAAAATGGGGTGATGCTTTTATTTGCAAAAACTGAAAAATGCGTGCTAAATGACTTTCTTTAGATATCATCTGTTGCACTGATCATTCCATGTGTCTTAGACAGTATCTCTTTTGCTATACTTGTTAGATACTGTATTTGCAGTCAATCATATCTGAGAAGCATGCTTTCTACACTCCACCTGCACCCCAGTTGCATTCACTGCATATTTTGAGGGGGAGTTACTTTTCAGGTGGAGTCTGTGTCTCTTTTGAGTGCTTGATGAGTTCACTTGTCAACAAGGGGGAGAAAATTTGGGATCAGAGTTTAAGGGGGAGTTCTTACTCTGTTGATATCCTTGTTATTCTGCAATCGCACTCATTTTGAGCTTTTACATTTTGATTAACCATAATGACCGATTCTTGCTTTTGTTTGGCTTTTGGTCATTAGGGTTAAACTTTTACCTTATTTTTCTTCTTCTTTGTTTTCTTGTATTTTGTTTTCGTGTTTCCACATTTGTTCGCAGGTGCTGAAGAGCTGAGAATTGAGGAGTGTTGACAATGCACTCATCAAGGGGGAGATTGAGGAGCCATGCTGAATAGCGTGGGCCTCATGGCTCCAGAAGTGATGAGTCATTGTCAACGATAGTCAAAGAGGACTAAGGAAGAGAAGATCTGCTGTTTCATGGGCCGCGTGTGACTCAGGTACACGGGCAGCGAGCGACTGTCGGGCAGAGAAGGCTGCGAAGTCGGGCTGGCCCAATCCGGGTGCATGGGCCAGAAGCAGTAGAAGACCCACTGGGCTGTTGACCAGGACTGACTCAGGTACACGGGCGGTGAGTGATTGCCGGGCTGAGAGAGCTGCGGAGTCGGGCCGGCCCAATCCGGGTACCTGGTGCAAAGCTGGTAGAGGCTTTGTCAGTTTCGGCGTAAAACTGACAACCGTTGATTCTGTATCCGACTGTCTAGAAGAGAAGCCGTAGTCGCTACGAAAACTTAGCTTCCGGATATGTCATCTGTAACTCTAGGCCCACAGTCAGTCAGTTGTGTCTGTAAAAATTCCTAAGGGCAGTAGAGTCTTTTCCTTTATTTTTGAGTCTGTAAAAACCCTAAGGGGCTGGTAGAATATTCCTAGTGTTGGGTTGCCTATAAATAGGACCCCAATCCCTAGGGTTTGGACTACCCTTTTGGCTGAATTCAATACTACTCCTTTGGGTCACTTTTTGTCTCTTGCTTTCTCCTTTCTCTCTCTTGTTGTGCGCAGCCAGGCTGCATGTTCATGAGATTTTTGCCTTGCATTTATTTCTCTCCTACAGTGCATTGAAGCTTCGATTCTCCATCTGCGCACAGCATCATTTTGTTGTTTCGTTTCACGTGCTCAAGCATTTTCTGATGAGTTTTTGGGCTTCGGCAGGCGTGGGGAAGCTTCTATTCTTCACGAGCAGAGTACTAGTTCTTGCTGTTTGCAAGTAGTACTCCACTGTAGCTACAGTACTCCTTTGCCAGCTTTTTGCTTTTACTGCTCAACTTTTCGATCGGGTTGACAGGACTGAAATCACTTTCCTGGTTGCTTTCAGGCGAAGCCATCCTCTCTGTTCGATGCCCCTCAGCTCCGTGAGGCAGGCTTCGATCCGACCATACTTGAAGGCTTCGTTTCAATCTTCGAACTTTGTTTTGTGTTCTGTGCTGCTAGCTTCGAAGTACTTTTTGAACGGACAGCATTACATATTTCGAACAATAGTGCGAATGGGCTTCGGCCCTAACTGTTCGAAGTCCATACTTCGACAAGTTTCGAAGTTGGGTTCGAAGCCTGTAGCTCCGTTAGGCCTCACACTGACTTCTGTGTAGCGTGTCACCCTTCGCCTCTCTTTTCGGAGCTTGCTCTTTTCGAAGGTAGAGCATTGGCTTCGGACTTGTTTTTCTGTCGCGTGACAGGCTTCGCTTCTTTGTTCGAAGGTTGTCTGTTTGTGTGTTGTGTTCGAAGCTTTATGTTCGAAGGTTGTGCTTCGGAGCTCTCGGTTCAAAGTTGTGTTCGAAGTTTTGTCTTCGAAGTGCTCACTTCGAAGCAGGCTCCGACTCTGTCACTTTGCTCCGAAGCTCTTGGTTCGAAGCTATGTTCGAAGCCTTGTCTTCGAAGTACATACTTCGAACCAGGCTTCGGCTTTGTCGTACTTCACTCCGAAGTACACTTCGCAACTTGCCACTTCGAACTAGGCTAGACCGTGACACCTTCAGCTTCTCGGACAGACTCCGTCACCAACCTTCGAAGCAGACCTCGACGTGCGAAGGGGGCTTCGCCAAGTTCCGAACAGGAGACAAATTTGGACAGTAACTTCTCTCTTCATCTTACACATACTTAGATCATTTCATTGAGAAGTTTAGGCCTGTTACACTTTGTTCATCTGTCTAGTTGCACTGCTTTAGTATTACACTGTTTATCATCAGCTGCTTCTAGGTTAGAAACCTTTAGACTTAGGCCTTCTG
The DNA here is from genome assembly GCA_019279435.1 of Zizania palustris. NCBI lineage: Eukaryota > Viridiplantae > Streptophyta > Magnoliopsida > Poales > Poaceae > Zizania > Zizania palustris. The sequence continues at coordinate 51,524,183 of JAAALK010000080.1, forward strand.
TTCATTCTCTGTTGCATAGTCTTTTGAGGTGCGTTGGGTGTTGGGAACAGGCCATTGATTCGAAAGAATTTTTAAAGGCGCCCATTCACCCCCCCTCTGGTCGCTACTTTCGGTCCTACAGCAAGCTTCTGTAATATGATTAAGTCCAATTACCGTACAAAACAAGCATTTGCCTTGAATATTGTCCAAAAATACTGTATGACAAACTCACGTGAATACAATCCAAGAAATAGTATGAGCAAGCATTTTCAGGTTTTAGCAAAGAAAAGCATCACTACTCAGACTATCATACTAGACATGGCAAGGCAAGAGATGCAAAGGCTAACAATACTAACCAGGTAATCATATCCCACTACAAGGAGCTTCAACAAATTTGATATGCAATTAATTCAAGCTTTATGATTTTTTTAATCTTTATTTTTGTATCAGAGGTTATTTGCATGTCAACCTTATGCTAATCGACCAAGATAAGCATAGGTTGAAACCATCATAAGCTTAAAGCATTGGTCTTGGTATACACTTCAATGTCCTAGTTCATACCAAAGTGATATGGTAAGCAGTCTAGAACAAAGTAGTGCGACAACGCAAACCCACCTAGATCTTTTCAATTTTATCACAACACAACATGAATAACAATCATTTTCATTTCATTTTCATCATTTTTTTAATTTTTAGCACAATATTTTTGATATGATCAAGTTGCGTATTAGCATCCAGGTGAAAAGGATCTAGCTACCAGGTATGTAAAAGATAGCAAATGCACTCTACCTATTCATGCTAGTTTCTAGACTAAGCAGTGATCATTTTCAAATTTTCACAAATAAAATCCATGCTCATAACAGATATCAGATGTATTCAAGCAAAGTATAATCAATAGTATTAAAGACAATATTCCAAAGGCATAATAAAGCATGTACTTGTAAAAGCAATTAATCAAATTACAGAAGCTTATGCAATGCTACACAACTCCCCCCTCACAAGATGCCATAGGGATGACAAATACCAAGATCTCGTCTCAAAAATGCAAAGCGTGAAGCATCAAGAGGCTTGGTAAAAATATCTGCAAGCTGGTTCTAGGTATCAACAAAACACAAATCAATATCACCCTTCTCATTGTGATCTCTTAAGAAATGATAACGCACATCAGTGTGTTTGGTCCTAGAATGCTGTACTGGGTTGTTTGCTAAGCTAATCACGCTAGTGTTATCACAAAACAGTGGAACACCCTTAAAATCCAACCCAAAATACCACAGAGTAGAACCCATCCACAAAATCTGTGCACAACAACTAGCAGCAGCTACATATTCAGCCTCAGCTGTAGATTGTGTAACGCTAGATTGCTTGGGAGAAGACCAGCACACAAGAGAAGAACCCCAAAAATGGCAAGTACCAGATGTACTTTTTTGGTCAATTTGACAACCAGCAAAATCAGCATCTGAAAAACCTCTCAAGCAAATGAAGATGATGCAGAATACCAAATGCCAAATTCAAGAGTATTCTTGAGTTACCTTAGTATGCGCTTAACAGCTTGATGATGTGAAGCCCTTGGAGAAGCCTAAAACGAGCGCACAGACATACTGCAAAGTGTATGTCCGGCCTCATAGCCGTCTAGTAGAGGAGGGAGCCGATCATGCTTCGGAACAACTTCTGGTCCACTTATTCTCCATCTTCATCTGGGTCTAGCGCAACTGAAGTACCCAATGGTGTGGCAAGTGGCTTTGCATCATCCATGTCAAATCGTTTTAGCAGGTCTTTAGTGTACTTTGTCTAATGCACAAAGGTTCCTTATTTGCTTTTCTTGATTTGCAAACCAAGGAAGAAGGTCAGCTCGCCCATCATGGACATCTCAAATTCTCTACTCATAGAGTCAGCAAACTCGGCCACAAGAGTATGAGATGAACCACCAAAAATTATGTCATCAACATATATCTGAACAAGTAAGAAATCTTTGCCATGCATAAGAGTGAACAAGGTCTTATCAACAGAGCCCATTTTGTACCTGTGCTCAATCAAGAAGTTCCTAACACGGTCGTACCAAGCCCTAGGAGCTTGCTTAAGCCCATATAAAGCTTTGTGAAGTTTAAAGACTCTATGGGGGACTTGGGATGTTCAAAGCCAAGAGGTTGTTTGACATACACATCTTCTCCTATGAAACCATTAAGAAAAGAAGTTTTTACATCCATTTGAAAAAGCTTGAAACCTCGAGACGATGCAAGCAAAATCCTAATGGCCTCAAGTCAAGCTACTAGAGCAAAAGTTTCTCCAAAACAACCCCCTCGACTTGAGTATAACCCTGAGCCACAAGTCTAGCTTTGTTTCTCACTATTGACCCATCCTCCCCTATTTGTTTTTGAAAATCCATTTTGTGCCAATGATATGAATGTTAGGGGGTGGATCAACAAGAATCCAGACTCGATTTCTATCAAAAATTTTCAACTCTTCATGCATGGCGTTGATCCAACTTGCATCAGATAAAGCATGACTGATATCTAAAAGCTAAAAAGTAGCAACAAATGCAGAATCAATAAAGTGAGCATGAGATCGTGTTACCCTTTCATTTAGCTCACCGATGATCTGCAGGTGGATGCCGAAATTGCTCCATTAGGTGGGGCAGACGCCCCAATTTTGGATCAAGGCGAAGTTGAGGCCGAAAGGGTTTAGACCCTGGATGCGGAGGTCTCAGCTTCAAATGAAGTGGTAGTTGCTGTAGCCGAAGAAACTCCAGCAGCTATTGATTCGGTTCGATCTCAGGAGTCCGAGGAAGACTTCGATCAAATGTTTGAGCCTCCGAGCAGTCCTGTGCTCGTCCGACAACAAGGTATCAGAGGTATATCTTGATCGAAGCTTGTTTCAATTTCTTTTACCTGCAACATTTAAATAATAGCATATACCTTTGAATTCACAGAAATAGCTCTGGCAGAGGTGGCCCCGGCTAAGGAGGATGTCCCAGAGCTTGAGATAGCTTCGGCGTCATTGCTGACTTCGAAGGAGGATGCAGCTCAAGCACTGGAAGTGGCTCTGATGCAAGAGTGAACTCCGGCACAGGAGACGACTCCGAAGCAGGTGACGGGACCTGGAAAGGGCAAAGGTAAATCTTGGCCAATGCCTACTCCCAAATCGGGGTGGACTCCATCGGAGTCGACTGATGGAGGCCAATCGACAGAGGCTTTGGAAGATGCCTCTCTTCGCTCCGATCCTTCTCCAACCGACGACGATCGGAGTGCCTTAACAGGGATCTCCCTCCCAGCCCCTTTTCTTGAAAGGACGACAGGTGTTCAGACTTTGCTAGAGCCTCTGTCTCGGGCTAGTCAAGAAGTTGGGGACACTGAATTGGTCTCCATCATAGGCGAGGCTGAAGGGTCGGAGCTCGATGCTGCCCTTGAATGGGTAGCTCACCAGGTACGAAGCACTTGCAAAAGATGGTTTCATTTTAAATTATATATATAACATACTCACCTTGCTCTTCTTTTCATTTGTTAGCACATTGTTTTAGCTCGTGCAGCAGCTATTTCCAATGAGCGTGAATGTAATCGGCTCAAAGAGAATGTGACAACTCTCCAAGAGAGCCTTACTGACACCGAGAACCGGGCCTTGAACTTGGAGGAGATAGCTCACGCAGAGCGGAGCGCAAAAGAAAAGCTGGAGGCTGTGAAGGAAAAGCTTGCGGTCGAGTCGGTGGTGCTCCGAGCAGAAGTCAAAAGGCTTCAAGAGGAGCAAGCAGCCTATGAAGCTGAGGTCGTAAGGCTTAGGGAAGAGTGGCAACACTTGGCTGATGACGTAAGGGTGCTTCTTGGGCAGAGGACTGTCCTTATGATAAAGACGACCGAGCTCTCCACTTTGATCCGCGACATGAAGCGCTCGACTGAGGCCTCAATGCGGAGAAGACAAAGTGCGACAGCGTGGCCTCGAAAACCATAGACATCCTTCGAGGCATATTGGAATATTTTGGGACTTCTTGCACCTCTTCGTCGTCGGCCAACGATACTTTGATTTGGAAATTGAAGATGATCCAAGCAGCGGCGAAGACGATGAAGACTTCGGGTACTCGGTACGGAGAGATCTCTGTACTAGTAGCCGCTCTCGAAGTACTTCGCCACATCGAGGACATTGGGATTTATGTTTCGCCAGACCCCGGTGTAGCTCCCATCAGCTTTGGCGATGCCCGGCTATTGACCCCTTCACCCAACATCATCGTAGCTTGGGAGGCTTTTCAAGCACCCTAGAAAGCTGATGGCTGGATGGCAGTAAAGACATGGATCGATGAAGACCACCGTCAAAAGCAAGTGCGAATGATGCCTTCGACTAGCATGCCCCCTCCGTACCTAAAGGTTTAGCTCTCCTTAGGGTTCCATTACGTAAAAAACATGTATTTCTGTCTTTCTTTCGAATGAAAAAGACTTATTTGTAAATTTTTTTTAGGATTTCCCATATTTTTTGATGATGAACTCGAAGTGTTAGAAGTTAACGAAGGGCTCTGTCAACAGTGGGCTACCTTTGAAGCCTTAAGGTCTCATAAGCATCCTCCATTTTCAATTCCTCGAGGGAGCCATGGAGAGGTTATACCCAAAATTTGTAAAGAATTATTAGTATATTAAGGAGGAAAAGGGGGAAAAAGAGGTTGTAAATTTAGCAACTTTATCTTCGGAGGATGTTGACTACTCCGAAGAGGAGTGGTATAGTGAAGATCAAACGAAGACTAGCCCCAAACGACTTCGGACCTGGGCCAAGCTTCAGCAAGAACAAAAAGATTTCCAGGCTTCAAAGAAAGGGAAGCGGGTTAAACGTAAGTTCTGAAGACTTCGGGCTCAGGAACAAGTTGCCCTCGATGTCGTGCTAACTCCGAATCTAGTCTTGGGGACCGAAGGGGTATTCGTTTTATTCTTGGCTTAGACATTGATTTTTCGTAATGTAATATAATTGATTGAGTAATATAAACTAAAATACTTTGAAATTGTGCCTTTACCACCTAGCCCCTCTTTGAGGGTGAGCGCCTTTGATTATCAAGCGAAGTCGATCGTGCACAATGATTGTCTTGCCTCCTAAGAGTACAATTTCAATAAGGTTTTTTATTTTGGAGGCTCGGAGCACCTTATTGTATTGATAAAGAATTTGGAACCAATGGTTTGAAATCCAAATAGATGTTCGTTATGGACCTCGTAGGGCTCTTCGAACTAATAGGTCCGGAGTCCATAAGTGGTAGCTTAGTACTCTTTTTCGGATGTATTGTAATCTGATTATTTTGGTCAATTCAGACTCTTTATGGATGCTTTCAAGCCAATGGGTTGGAATCCATGTATTTTGGTCACCTTCGACTCTTTTTACGGATGCTTTCAAGTCGATGGCTCGGAATCCATTTTGATGGTCACCTCCGACTCTTTTTGTGGATGCTTTCAAGCCAATGGCTCAGAATCAATGTATTTATGGTCACCTCCAACTCTTTTTACGGATGCTTTCAAGCCGATGGCTCGGAATCCGTTTTATGGAACTTTCCCACCTTGATGGATGCTTCAAGACGGTGGCTCGAAGTCTGTTGATTAGGTTCGAATGAATAATACTTACCTCTGCAATCAGCTCCATTCCCCTAGTGCGTCCACTAGGAGTAGGAATCATCTTGAGAAGCACGCATTATTCGAACCATCAGCTTTATTCGTTTAGAAAGGTGTTTACAATCTGTTACAAGGAGCCCCTAAGTGAAGTAACATTTAAGGTGCTCCGCATGTCATGCATGTTTTAATTCCTCACCATCTAAATTAGCTAATTTAGAAGGTGCGGGGCGTCCTAAACGCAAGATTATGTATGGTCCTTCCCATTTAATTCCTAATTTTCCCGGAGCAATTATGCTTCGCAATTCTAAATGGTTTGGCTTAAGTTCGTGAAGCTTTATTTTTGGGTCATACCAAGTCTTCGTTTGATGTTGATACTTCATTAGGTTAGCAACAACTTGAAGCCTTATTTCTTTTGTCAAGTCCAGTGAGGTTTGTCTTTCATTATCAAGTTATGGTTCGATGGTGTGGAGGGAACCTCCTTTGAGCTTCGTCGGCATCATGGCTTCATCTCCGAATAATAACAGAAAGGTGTGAACCCTGTAGACTTTGCCTGAGTGGTCTAAATGGACCACAAAATCTTCAGAAGTTCCTCGGTCCACAACCCCTTTGCCAATCCTACTATCCTTCGATTTAAGCCTCACAAAATATTACCATTGGCTCGCTCGATGGCTCCGTTGGATTAGGGATGACGGACAGCTACAAAGCACATTTGGATACCAAGACCTTCGCAGAACTCTTTGAAAGGTTCGGCATCGAACTGAGTGCCATTGTCAATTGTCAGCTGCCCAGGCACTCCGAATCTGCAAATAATATTTTGCCAGAAATTTTTTTGCACATTCTTGGAAGTGATAGCAGTTAGGGGTTCGACTTCAATCCACTTAAAAAATATTCAATTGCTACCACTCCAAATTTTAGGCTGCCTTTACCATTCATAAGGGGCCAATGAGATCCATTCCCCACCGAGCCATTGGCCATACCGGAGTTATAACTTGAAGAGGTGTTGGTGGATGATGACTCCTTCTTCCCATCCATTGACAACCCTGACAAGTGCAGACTAATGCCTCTGCATCAGCTATTATAGTAGGCCAATAGAGCCCCTAGCGAAGTGTTTTGCCTACTAAAGCCCGAGGGGCAAGATGGCTACCACATAGGCCTTGAAATTTCTCATAGTATGTCTTGGCCTTCGGCTTGGGAGATACATTGGAGCAGGAGAGAACAAACTTCGGCCTTGTATAAAATATTGTTGATAATATGATTGTTCCAGACCCTCAACTGTAATCTTGATAGCTTTGGGCCTTTGGGAAAATTGGACTGCACTAACAGTGGAGCCTGTGTCATCAAGATAGATAAGAAGAGTTTCATTTACGAGGGGCACAATGAGTGTTGCAAGATTACTGAGATAGTCCTTGATTTCATCGAAGCTCTTGTGGCACTCCGGTGTCTAGGGAAAATCTTTGGACCCCTTCAAAGCTTTGAATATTGGGAGGCTCTGCTCTGCGAACCTTGCTAAAAATCTACTAAGGGCCAGAAGGCGTCCAACGAACTTTTGGACTTGGTTCAAATTTTCTAGCGGAGCCATCCTTTGCAATATACTTATTTGCGTTGGGCTTGCTTCGATCCCTCTGATCGAAACTAAGTACCCTATAAATTTTCTAGCTTTAGCCCCGAAGATACATTTCTTAGGGTTGTGGCGAACTCCACATGCTCAGAGGCTCTCAAAACTTTCTGCTAAGTAGACTATGCTTGTGCTTCAAAGCACTCTTTATTACAATGTCATCCATATAGGCCTCAACATTGTGACCTATCTGGTGACCTAAAGCCTTAGCGATTAATCTTAAAAAGTTGCCCTGGCATTTCTTAAACCGAAGGGCATTATGACATAACAAAAGACTCCTGAAGGAGTGATGAAGCTTGTCTTGGCTTCATCTTCATGTTTTAATCATATTTGATGATATCCGGAGTACGCGTCGAGGAAGCCTAAAAGCTCAGAGCCAGTAGTGGAGTCGACGAGTTGATCAATGTGGGGCATGGGGTAAGGGTCACATGGGCATGCTTTATTTAGGGATGTGAAGTCAATGCACTTGCGCCACTTGCTAGAGGCCTTTTTCTTGACAAAGACGGGTTTAGCTAACCACTCCATGTGGGCCACCTCCCTAATAATTCCGGCCTTTAATAACTTTTCAACATCCGATTTTGGTATGATCTGCACTTTCTATTGACAACATGCGGAGCCCATGGCGAACAGGTCAAACCCTTGGTTTGACAAGTAGGTTGTGCTCGGTAATACTTCGGTCGACTCCGGGAATATGTTCGTTAGACCAGGCAAAGACATCCAGATTTTTTTTAACTACTTCTTCCAACGAAGTTGCAATTTCTGGAGGTAACTCCTTGCCAAACTAGATGGTATAGTCTTTTGTCGTTCTTTACAATGATCTTTGTTATAATTTCACCATGAGGGCTTGTCTTGAGGGAGGAGATCTTCGAGGGGTATCTTGACGCGGAGGTATCCTATGAATGACCTTGTGCATTATTTACCTGCCTAGGATCAATAGGTGGACCATGGCCATACTCCACCCTCTACGCCGTAGCTTGGTCACTAGGGACTGCAAGTACTCCTCCGTGCATAGGCATTTTCAGGAACAAATAATTGTGATGCACCACAACTCCGAATTGGTTTAGCATTCCCCTTCCAAAGATAACATTATAAGCGTAAGGGGCGTCGACGACATCAAAAATCACCTCTGTCGATCTAGTCAGGTGCCCCTCTCTGAAGGTGACCTCGAGGCCTATTTGGCCGAGGGCATCGAGAGGAGGGCTTGCGAAGCCTTGAAGCGGATGAGCTGCTGGAAGTAAAAGCTTCCACGGGATGCACAATTAATCGAAGGCTTGGACGAAGATAATGTCCACGGAGCTTCCGCCATCAACCAACACTCATCGGACTTATGTTCCTGCAATGTCAGCTGTAATAACAAGAGGGTCTGCATGAGGGAATTTAATTCTAGCTGCATCAGCTACGGAGAAGGATATTGGTACATGAGACCACTCGGGTACTTCAGCAGCCAACAAGGAGGTTCCAATATGCCCTACTTCGCGAACATATTCTCCCCGCTGATGCTTCGACATGCCGCCCAAGGTCCCTCCTCCGGAGATGGGTAGGACTACCCATTTTCCGCGATTATGTATCTTCTTGCTTCGGAGGTGGCATAACACTAGCCTGCCACACATCTGGTAGCCTACACCGGCTCCGGACATGCCTCAGGAGGGGCTCGGTCAGCAGTGCCTCAGCCAGAGCACCTATCGAGATACTTGCTCCGTAGAGATAATATAGACTTGCATGCGTCGGTATCATGGCTTAGGTTTTCGCCATGTACAAAGCAGAAGAAGGCCTAGCCTCAGCTAGCCGGCTTCCCTGGCAGCCTCCAGTCGCTAACCTTGTTTCCCTGGTCGTGTGGATTTTTAGGGGGCAATTTTGAAGAAGAGGGGGTGATATTTAAAACCTCGGAGCAAGGATGGTTTCGTCCTCTTCATCTGTCATGCTGATTATTGTTGAAGGAAGCATTCTTAGTTCATCTTTGGATATCAAAGGCTTCGGGATAGTAAGCAGGGTCATCATCTTGAGGCATCTTCAGGATGACAGGGCTAGCCAGAGGGCAAAGCCTATCGGTAGCTTCCTTCCTCCATATTTCAACTTCGGCCTGTAGCCGAGCCATCTGGCCCGCCATGTCACCTAAAGGGCCTTCATTTCCTCTAGAGGGGCCCTCTGGGTCTTGAGAACTGAGGAAGTCAGTTCGGAGCAAGGATGGAGCCACAGGAGGGGCTCCGTCGGTTCGGAGCATAGACGGAGCCACGAGAGAGGCTCCATATGCTCGAGGATGAGTATTTACTTCTGGAGTTTGAGGTGGGGTGACTACAGAGGGTCCTCTGACCTCAGTGGTGTTCCAAGATCCCAACCTAGTGGTCCGAGAGGACCTTCGGAGGGGGCTAGTACCTAGGCTCTATTTAGGAGGCATGACTCTAGGAAAGGATTGGTAGAGAATGAAGTTTTTGTACTAGGCTCCCCACGGACGGAGCCAACTGTTGGTGTAAAAGATTACGCTAATAGGTTTAGAGAACTCGAAAGACTAACAAACGAAGTGTTTACTTATGAGGACTATTCCAAACCTCTGAATTGGATAATAGCTTGAGATAGTTCAAAGTGTGTATTGAATATCTGAGTATTTGATACCCCTTATAGAACGAAGAAGGATATTTATAAGCGAAATACATTAGGAAAAGACTCATTTACCCTCTAATTACAACCGACTTAGAAGATACTGTTTAATATTCTTCGTAGGGTTAAAAGGGTAAAAGACTAAATAACAGTAAGAAAGTAATCCTTCTATCCTCACTGGCAGTACCCCTTCGGCTAAAGAGGCTCCAGGAATGCTTTGTCAAGCCGAAGCCTTGATGGAGGCTTTCATGGTAGAAGGCTCCGAATACAGCGAAACCTTGATGCTTTTTGGGCCTTCGGAGACCAAAGCTTCTTACTTTGTTTCTCCTTATTGTGTTGATGTTGAGGTTTCCTTAATCTCTGGAGGATGAAATATTTTCCCCCAACAGGGGTTAAAACCATATACCACGTAGAATGGACTTAGCTACGTGGTAGAGTGTAGTAATCAATTGTAGGCGAACTCTACATGAGAGACACTCTTCCCACATCTTCAGATTGGCCTTCAACATAGCTCGCATCAACGTAGATAAGGTTATGTTCACCACTTTAGTTTGACCATCAGTTTGAGGATGACATGTGGTGGAAAATAGCAACTTGGTGTCTCGATCAGAAATAATCACGTGTGGAACTCTTTGAAGACGAACGATTTGCCCGAAAAATAAATCAGCAATTATAGTAGCATCGTCGCTCTTGTGACAAAGAATGAAATGTGCCATTTTATACATCTATCCGCAACCACAAAGATACTATCCCTCCCTTTCTTAGTTCTAGGTAGTCCTAAAATGAAATCCATAGAAATGTCTTCCCAATGGATGCTATGGACAAGTAAAGGCATGTATAAACCATGAGGATTAAGGCAGGTCTTAGCTTTGTTGTATGTGGTGCATCGGGCTACATAGTGCTCTGCATCGCGCCTTAACTTTGGCCAAAAGAAATGGGCAGTCAGCACATCATCTTTTTTCTTTACACCGAAATGCCCCATTAATCCTCCACCGTGTGCTTCCTGCAAAAAACAAAAGACGAACAAATCTGGTAGCAACACACAATTTTTTAGAGCGATATAGTAATCCATCTGTTGGGGGAAAATATCTCATCTTCGGGGTTATTGCCGAAACAGCATAAAAGCAGATAGTGGATTCGAAGGTTTCCAGACGTCCATCTTCGAAGATACCCTGAGTCAAGCTCGAAGTACGAAGATAGGCATTGGTTCGGAGTACATCTTCGAACTAAGGCAATTCAAGATCTTTATTGCCAGCTAAGATGGAAGATTTATCTTTTATATCATTAGATTAGTCTTTTACCATTTTAGCCCTATCAAGGGTACCGAATAGTTTCCACTATGTCGGTTGTAATAGAGGGGTAAATAGGTCTTTTCATTAATATTTGGGCCTATAAATACCCCCCATTTCACCCTGTAATAGGGACCGAATACAAGTTATTCAATACACACATTCGAACTATTCTAAGTTGTTATCCTTTCGGAGGCTTAGAACAGTTCTCTTCACAAACATTTCGTTTGTTAGTTTCTTTTCTACAGAAACCTGTTAGCGTAATCTTTTACGCCAACAGTTGGCGCCGTCCGTGGGGAACCTAGTCCGAAAAACTTCGTTCTCTACCAACTTCTTACATCATGCCTCCTAAGCGGAGCGCACCCCGCAATCCCGTTCGGAGGTCTTCTCGGATCTCCGGAGAGATACCATTTGACACGGTTGAAGTCGGAGGGCCTTCGACATTCCCTCCGCAAATTCCAGAAGGGGCTTCCATCCCTCGAACATACGAAGCTTCTCCGCCAACCCCTTCTATACTTCGACCACCCGGAGTCCCTCCTCCACCTTCCATCCCAATTCGAACTGATCCTACTAGTTCTCAAGACCCGGAAGATCCTTCCGGAGGAGATGAAGACAATCTTGGAGATATGGCCACTCAAAGGCCAACCTTCAAGCTGAAGTAGCAAGGTGGCGACAGGAAGCTGCGAACAGGCTTCGCTCTCAAGCCATCCCAACTATCCCAAAAGTGCCCGAAGACGACGAACCCAATTATCCCGAAGCCCCGGAGAATGCCTCCTTCGATAATGAATCTCCGTTGCATCCTGAGCTGCAGAAAGTTCGCTTTGATCCAAAGTTTAAAACTTCGAAGCTCTGTAAGTATGCTGGAGAAGAAGATCCCGGAGAGTTCATTCGTTCTTATGCCCTAGCAATTGAAGCTAGCGGAGGAGTTCGAGACACCATGGCGAAGTGCTGCCCCTTAGCTCTTCAAGGAGTGGCATTAAAGTGGTTCTGGTCTTTGAGGCCAGGATCAATTAATTCATGGGCGCAGCTGAAGAAGAAGTTTATAAGCAATTTTCAAGGCACCTTCGTGCCTCCCATGTCAACAGGAAGCCTTTTCCAGGTGAAACAACTCCCCGGAGAGACATTGAGGCAATATTTTAAGCGCTTCGCTCATACGAAGTCACAAATCCGGGGGTTGTCTGCATCTTCGGTAGTTGATGCAGCTCAGGAAGGCGTCACTCATCAAGGCCTATTGGATAAGCTTCATCGGAAAAGCATCTCCTCAGTCTCTCAGCTGATGTCTTACTTCGAGGAGTATGCGAGGTCAGAAGAGGGTTGGCTCCGAAGAACTGCCGCTACTTCGTCCATATTGCAAGAAGTTAAAGTAGAAGTGAAAGCTTCGGCACAGCCGCAAGAACCAATCTTCGAAGTTCAACATGATCGGAGAAGAGGGCAAAAGCACCCTCGTTCTGAAGTCATGAATATTGCACCCCCACAGAAGTCTACTCAGAGAGCTCCACAGTCTTCGGGGAACAAGGCCAGCGGCTGGAGGCCGCCAGGGAAAACGGCTGGCAAGGGCCAGACCCTTTTCTGCTGCATCCATGGAGAAAATCGAAGCCATGCAACTGATACTTGCAAGGCTATACTTACCCTAAGGGGAGAGTATCTGGAAAGAACTTTGGGTCGAGGTACTACCGACCGAGTTCCAGCTGCAACGCGCCTAGAGCCGGTCCAGGCTGTGGCGCGGATAGAAAACTTTGATGCTGCAAGACACCCTCCAGTGGCCAATGTTATGCCACCTCCGAAGAAAGAGGAAGGCCAAGACCGAGGGAAAAGAGTAGTCCTCCCCATCTCCGGTGGAGGTACCCTTGGAAGCATGTCGAAGAGACAACGAAGAGACTACGTCTGAGAAGTAGGCCATATTGGGACGTCGTCGTCTGCAGCCGCAATGCCGGAGTGGTCTCATGTGCCGATATCCTTTTCTGCGGAGGATGCAGCTGGCATTAAGTTCCCGCATGCAGATCCACTTGTTATCACTGCTGATATTGCGGGCACTGAAGTTCGAAGGGTGCTGATTGACGGAGGTAGTTCGGCAGATATCATTTTTGTTCAAGCCTTCGATCAATTGTGCATCTCCAGGAAACATCTCCTTCTAGCGGCTCGTCCTTTGCAAGGCTTCGCAGGACCTCCGCTTGATGCACTTGGCCAAATAGGCCTGGAAGTTACCTTCGGAGATGGTTTGTTGGCTCGAACTGAGGAAGTAATCTTCGATGTTGTAGATGCCCTGTATGCTTACAACGTCATCTTCGGAAGAGGCATGCTAAACCAGTTTGGAGCTGTGGCGCATCACAATTATTTGTGCATGAAGATGCCCACACAAGCAGGAGTCCTTACTGTCTTCGGAGATCAAGCTATTGCTCGGAGAGCGGAATATGGCCATGGCCCCCCTCTTGATCCAAGACAAGTAAACAATGTACAAGATAATGAAGAAATTTTTTCAGCCTCCTCCGAAGCTTCGAAGAGGTCCTTTCCGAGACCATGTCCCGAAGGAGAGATTGCAACGAAGGTCATTGTTAAAGATGGTAAAGAGTATACATTTCAATTTGGTAAAGATTTACCTCCTGAAGTTGCAACCTCCTTGGAAAAGGTGGTAGAAGAGAATTTGGATGTCTTCGCTTGGTCTGACGAAGATATCACCGGAGTCGATCGGGATATCATTGAACATAGTTTACTTGTAAACCCGAAGACCAGGCCTGTTCGACAAGGACTCCGGAAAATGTCTGCAGAAAGAGCTGCTCTAGCGAAGGACGAAGTTGAGAAATTGTTGAAAGCTGGGATTATCAGAAAGTGGCTCACATAGAATGGTTAGCCAACCCAGTCTTCGTCAGAAAGAAGTCTTCTGGAAAGTGGCGCATGTGCATTGATTTCACATCCTTGAATAAAGCATGCCCTCGTGACCCCTACCCCATGCCCCGAATTGATCAATTGGTTGACTCCACCGCAGGTTCGGAGTTATTAAGCTTCCTTGACGCGTATTCTGGTTATCATCAAATATGGTTGAAGCGCGAAGATGAGATCAAGACAAGCTTCGTAACTCCTTCGGGAGTCTTCTCTTATGTAAGAATGCCCTTCGGCTTAAGAAATGCCGGGGCTACTTTTTCGAGGTTAGTTGCTAAGGCTCTAGGTCATCAATTAGGTCGCAATGTGGAGGCCTATATGGATGATATTGTAATAAAGAGTGCTTTAAAGCACCAACATAGCCTAGACTTAGCAGAAACATTCAATAGACTTCGGGCATGTGGGATCCGTCTTAACCCCGAAAAATGTATCTTCGGAGCTAGGGCTGGAAAGTTGTTAGGGTATTTAGTTTCAAGCAGGGGAATTGAAGCTAGCCCTACTCAAATAACTGCGTTACAAAAGATGGCTCCTCCGGAAAATTTAAAGCAAGTGCAAAAGCTGACTAGGCGTCTGGCAGCACTTAGCAGGTTTTTATCAAGGTCTGCAGAGAGAAGCTTGCCTATATTTAAAGCATTGAAAGGGTTCGAAGATTTTGCATGGACACCGGAGTGTCAGAAAAGCTTCGAAGGTATTAAAGAGTATCTCAGTAATCTTGCTACACTCACGGTGCCTACTGCGGATGAAACCCTACTCCTTTACCTTGCAGCTACAGGTTCTGCTGTCAGTGCAGTTCTTGTCAGAGAAGTGGATTTCAATGGGAAGTTGGTCCAAAATCCTGCTTATTTTGTATCCGAAGCGTTATCAGGAGCGAAGACAAGATATTCCGAACTTGAGAAGTTCGTTTATGCTCTGATAATGGCTTCGAGGAAATTAAGACATTATTTTTTGGCACACAATGTAATTGTACCAACTTCGTATCCTTTAGGAGATATGCTTCGAAGTAAGGATTCCACTGGAAGGATTGGAAAGTGGGCAGTTGAGCTAGCGCCCTTCGGCATATCTTTCCTCGCAAGGACAACAATCAAATCGCAAGTCTTAGCAGATTTTGTGGCAGAATGGACTCCGCCTGCAAATTTGGTTCCGGAGAAGTCAAGTGACGGAGTTTGGACTGTTTATTCCGACGGGGCTTTCCAAGCATCCGGAGCAGGCATTGGAGCAGTATTAATTTCACCTTCAGGGCAAAGAGCAATGTACTCCGCAAGACTCAACTTTAGGTCTACCAATAATATAGCGGAGTATGAAGGAATTTTATTGGGACTCCGAAAAGCACGTGCTCTAGGGGCTACAAGAATTATTATAAAGACAGATTCTCAGATAGTAGCAGGGCACGTGGATAAAAGTTTCCAAGTTCGGCATCCACAGCTTGCGGAGTACTTAGAAGAAATCCGTAAAATCGAAGCACACTTCAAGGGTATTTCCGTTCGGAGTATACCAAGAGCAAAAAATGTGCAAGCGGACATCTTAGCAAAAGCTGCAACCGGAGCTGTGGATGTGCCAGAAGAAGCTTTCTATGAGGAGCTCAATATACCTTCGGTGCCACAAATTCCCTCTGCAGAGATTCTTTGCATTCCTAGTGCAGATTGGAAAAATTCGATCATGGAACTTTTGCAGGGAGGAACAAATTTGCCCGAAGAGCCACAGCTGTCAAGATTAAAGCTTAGAGCTAGAAATTATCAAATAATCAACGGTATTTTATACAAGGCCGGAGTATGTTCCCCTCTACTCTGATGTATATCTCAAGCCGAAGGTCAAGAAATTCTTCGAGAAATTCATGAAGGCCTTTGTGGTAGCCATTTAGCCCCTAGAGCTTTGGCAGGAAAAACACTTCGCCAGGGGCTTTATTGGCCTACAATAACAGCTGATGCGGAGAGCTTAGTCCGCACTTGTCAAGGATGCCAGTGGATGGGTCGACGGAGTCATCGCCCACCAACAGCTCTTCAAGTCATTGCTCCGGTATGGCCTATGGCCAAATGGGGTATGGATTTAATTGGCCCCTTTCCAGTAGCCAAGGGAAATCTGAAGTTCGCAGTGGTAGCTATTGAGTATTTTTCCAAGTGGGTAGAAGCAGAACCCTTAACATCTATCACTTCGAACAATGTACAGAAATTCTTTTGGAAGAACATCATCTGCCGGTTCGGAGTGCCTAGACAACTTACAGTTGATAATGGAACACAGTTCGACGCAGAACCCTTCAGGAAGTTTTGCGAAGATCTAGGCATTCAATTATGTTTTGCTGCATTAAGACATCCTCAGTCTAATGGAGCCGTAGAGCGAGCCAATGGAAATATTTTGTCAGGGCTAAATCGAAGGATAGTAGGATTAGCAAAGGGACTATGGACCGAAGAGCTTCCGAAGATTTTGTGGTACATTCGGACTACGCAAACAAGGTCCACAGGTTTTACTCCATTCAGACTACTATTCGGAGATGAAGCTATGACTCCAACGGAGCTCAAAGGAGGATCATTTCGCAGCACCGAACCGGAGATTGAAGAAGAAAGACAAGCTTCGCTAGATTTATCCGAAGAAACAAGACTTCGAGCTGTGGCGAATTTATCAAAGTATCATCAGCAAACGAAGGCTTGGTTTGACCCGAAGGTAAAGCTCAATGAACTAAGACCGGGTCATCTTGTTCTGCGAAGCGTTATAGCGCCAGGGAAGTTAGGAAATAAATGGGAAGGTCCATACCTAATTGTTCGTTCAGGACGCCCTGACTCTTTTAAGTTAGCTAATTTAGAAGGTGAAGAGTTAGCACATACTTGGCATGCGGAGCACCTAAAGCGATACTTCGCATAAGGGCTCCTTGTAAATCACTTGTAATCATCTTCCAAATTAATAAAGCATATGATCCTGATAGTGCCTTCCCCTCATAGACTTCTAGCTTCCGAGTGGACGCACTGGAACCACGGGGTCGACCGAGAGGGAAGTGTCATGAAGCTGGGTTGTATTTTCGGACTTCGAACCATTGGTTCGAAGCTTCCGACGTGGGGGCTGACATAATCCGGAGTCCAAGCCACCGGTTTGTAGGCATCCGTAAAAGAGCCCAAAACCACATCCTACGGAGTCCAAGCCATTGGCTGGTAGACTTCCGTAAAAAGAGCCGAAGGTGGCCAAAACATACGGAGTCCAAGCCATTGGCTGGTAGACTTCCGTAAAAAGAGCCGAAGGTGGCCAAAACCTACGAAGTCCAAGCCATTGGCTGGTAGACTTCCGCAAAAAGAGCCGAAGGTGGCCAAAATATACGGAGTCCAAGCCATTGGCTGGTAGACATCCGTAAAAAGAGTCCAAAGAGACCATTGCAAACTCCGAACCATTGGTTCGACAGAGATCGCAAAAATGAGCCGAAGGTGGCTAAAGCAAAACAGAATTTGAGCCATGAGCTTCGAATGTCTGTTAACACAGTCCAAAGTGACAAATTATCTAAGATACTAAGGTATCTTGAAAGTTATCTCAAGTGATTTCTTTCAAAAAACAAAGGTACTAAGTTGCCATTTTTCTGACTAAAAATAGTCGAAGACATTTTATAAGATTTTAAAAGATCTTTAAATTACAGAGGGGCTCCGAACCCCAAAAAAAATTGTACTCCGAAGTTTTTTCTTTGCGCATAACCATCTTTGAATACAGTTCGAAGTTGCTTATACCCAAAGAGGGGCTAGTAAATATGGAGACAATTTTAAATCGGTATTCATTATTCAAACAAATGTGTTTACAGATTACATTATGAAAAATTGGTATCTATACCAAGAAGGAATCGAAGACCTCTTCGGTCCCTAGAGCTAGGAGTGGAACGACTAGTTCCAGTGCCGGGAGTTCTAATAACTTTGCGTTTAACTCTCTTGCCCCCCTTCGAAGCTCTAAAATCCTTCTGTTCTTGTTGAAGCTCGGCCCAAGTTCGAAGCCGTTCGGGTCTCCTTTCCCAGCTTCCAAGTTCTTCAGGCTTTTTATTTTGAGCTTCATCTTCGTCTTCAGACCATATAACGTCTTCAGAAGACGAAGTGTTTACGTTAACCTCTTTTTCTTCCTCTTTAATATAAGACAGTATATCTTTGATTACTTCGGGCGCAATTACACCGGAGTCATCTCGAGGAATTAGAAATCGAGGACGTTTATAAGCTTTAAGAAGATCGAAGGTGGTCCATAATGAGCGAACTTCGTCGTTAAGGTCTAACACTTCGATATCTTCTGTAAGAGGCGAAGCCTAAAAATATGACAAACAAGATTTTCATTGATAAATGTTTATAAGCATAAAGCTTTACATGGCCAAAAATCCTAAGGTATTTCTAAACCTGCGGGTTCGGAGGAGGCTGACTGCTCGAAGCTTGGGTCCGAACTTGCTTCTGGCATTGGCCTTCATCGATCCAAGCCTTGATCGCGGAACGACCCTCGGCTCTCCATGAAGTTTGGAAGGCTCGCCAGGCAGCAGCCACACCTTCGGAAGGTTTTAGAAGTCGCTCGTCGTCGAAGGTGATTGGGCCCCCTCCTGCGTCCGGAGTTATCGATCGGCCCAGATCTTCGTAGTAGCGAAGTAGGCCAACAGCAGACACTTGTCCGGAGAGTTCTCCGTATCTAATGCCCGCTGTCTTCATCTGCTTCGCCACTCCTTGGATCCTTTTTAACCGGCGCAGAAGAGTGATGTTATCGTCAGAAGGAAGTATCCCAGTAGTACCGAAGTACTCCAGGACATCTAACAACTGACTCATAACTTCCACAGCCACCTTTTCAGACTTCAGCCTTGTCTTCGTTCAACGCATCCTTCGTCGAAGTGACTTCGCCCAAAACCCCAGAAAGTCTAGCATTTTCGGTGGTCAAAATATTCTTTTGGTTTAACAGCTGGCTAGCTTCCTCTTGGAGTCGGACGAGCTCGTACCCCGCAGTAGCGTGCTCCGCCCGCAGCTTTTCAACTTCCGCTCGAAGCACAATTCTTTCTGCTTCGAGCTCTTTATTAGCAGCCTCTAAACTTTTCCTAGCCCTTCGCTCTGTTGACACTATATTGTCCATTTGAGCCACTCGACTTTCGGAGATGTTAAAATTCCTTTGAAGGACACTATTTTCCTCCCGAAGGTGAGCGATCTCTTCGTCATTGCATATATTCGCAGCTCGAGCCAAGACAGTTTGCTGCAAAAATAAAAACTAAGGTCAATATTTATTCGTAGATGAATTCTATGATATTTCGCAGTTGCTTCGTACCTGGTAGGCTGCACGTTCAATAGCGGCATTAAGCTCCGTCCTGTCAGCCTTGCTCAGGATGGCCACTAAATTGGTCTCCCCTATGTCACGGCTAGCTCGATCCAAAGGTTCGAGCAAAGTCCGAAGACCAGTTGTTTGCCCTAAGAAAGGAGCCAGCAAGGGGAGCATGCTTATTGCTTGTTGGTCATCTTCATTCAGCGAAGGACCGGAGCTTTGGCCTATGGTCTTCGGAGCCACTGGAGACTGGCCCTCCCCGGAAGATTGGCTCTCGTCTGTTGAATCAGACGGAGTTGATCCGGAACTCACAGCAGGGAGGGGCTCTATATGTCTTTTGCCTCTTCCAGGTCCCATTTGAGTAACTCTCTGGGCTGGCTCCGAAGTTGTCGAAGGTCCAGGAATTATTTCTTCTTGTCGGACTTCTTCCATAGGAGTGGACTCTATAAAAAATAATGAAAAGTATTATACATTGTATAAATACTCAAAATAAACATGAAAAAGTTATTCGAAGTCTACCTTCGACATTTTGCAGAGGAGTCATCGTCGGACTGTTTGGTGGATCGAAGGCTAGTTCTTCATCTGAATCAGCCGTTAAGTCTTGAACCGCAGGAGCATCATCCTCAGCAGTCCTCGTTGCTTCCTCGGGAATCGAAGCTATAGTAACTTCGACCCCACTTTCATTTACAGGAACTTCGTCCTGAGATACGTCTTCCTGAACTGCCGAAGTCCTTGGTTGATCAAGATTATCTTGGGACTCCGGCACGTTCGCAGGTGCTTCGGCTTGTGCAGTCCTTTGAGTTTCATTCTCTTCTATTAGACGCACAAGCAATCTCCCTTCATCCTCCTGGGAGTCGGAAACTGAAGCTCTTGAGCTCGAAGGTGCAGGATTCGAAGGTGCAGGATTTTTTGGCTTCCGAGCCACCTTCTTCACCGGAGTCTTTGCGGAGCTCGAAGTCCCAGCTTCGGCTTTCCTCTTCTTGGGTCCTTTCTCCGAAGGCACCCAATCCATCAAAGGGGGCGGAGTGATTTCCAACATTCCCCATACTCTGTTAAATCTCTCCCAACTCCCGACTAGCTTGATTCTCCATTCTTTTTCTGTCGGAGTTGGAGCGCCCAAAATCTTCTCCGATGCCCTTACTATTTGTTCCGAAGTAACAGGGGCTGAAGAAGCTAAAAAAAATAAATAAATCAAGTTAGTTTTTCTTCGAATGAATATGCATAATACATGTTGTCTTCGAAGTTACCTACAGGGCTCGAAGTCAAAGTGATTTTTCGGAGACCGCCTTCCGAATCCTCTTCAAAGATGATAGGCCAGTTGGCCATCAGTGGAGAGATTTGCAACCCGAGGTATTCTTCGGCTAAGTCTCGCATGCTTAACCTTCGGCTGATCCTTTGAAGCAGGTTGAGACGAGCTTCGAGCTGACCTTGGCCGGGATGCACTAAGGCTTCCTTCCGGAATTGGATCTCTTTCAAAGGTCTGGCCAGAGGATTGCTTGCCCCAACTTCGGCATAGAACCACCTCATAATCCAGTCAGTGTACCATCTTGCATTGATGGCCTTAGCAGGGAATTGAAGGGCATATTCGTCCCGAAGCCTAAAATTAATGCTTCCGAAGGCTACCACTACTTTTTCACCTCCGGAGCCTACGAAGGTTTTAGGTTGGCATGAAGCCCTGTGTAGCGCAGCGAAGATCTCTGCCCTCCCTTCGCA
Organism: Zizania palustris; assembly: GCA_019279435.1. Taxonomy (NCBI): domain Eukaryota; kingdom Viridiplantae; phylum Streptophyta; class Magnoliopsida; order Poales; family Poaceae; genus Zizania; species Zizania palustris. The sequence goes on from JAAALK010000080.1 coordinate 51,545,056, forward strand.
ACCTTTGGCTCTCAATGCCCATTCGAAGATAGCCAGTCTAGCTACTGCGTTCGGAGATAATTGAGGGAGGGTGACATGGAATAAATCGAGTACCTCCGCCACGAAGTCAACTGCTGAGAGGCCCAAGCCGGCTTCGAAGAAGGCTTCGAAGACAACCACTTCTCCGGGCCTTGGTGACGGGATAAGTTCTTTTCCTAGCTTGTGGACCATAACTCCGTTGTTAATCTTCCCTTCCACTGCTATTGCCAGCGATTCCCTCTTGCAGGTAGAAGATCCCAGTTGGAAAGACTGGTCCAGATACTTCATTGATGGCGTGCAGAGATTTTGATCATCGATATTTTGGGGATTTCTCCCTCCTGCCGCCATGGATGTTGCTGCAGATGCTGGAGGCGCTGTAACCAATGTCGTAGCCGCAGCCGCTTGCTGCCGAGCCAAGGCCGATGGGGCTCCTGAACCCTTGGTCTTCACCATTGCAGTCGCTAGGTTGCTTTGGGGGAAATGGAGGCTAGGGATCAAAGAACTCAAGGGGCTCAAAAGGTCTTTGATTGCGAGAGAGCAGTGAAAAGGTAATCGGGTAAGTTCTAGGCCCTCTATTTATAGCCTAAACTTTACATTGTTACCGTTAGTCCATGCCGTTTCGCATTCTTGCCCGTTACTTTTCTCCGAAATTAACGCATTCTACGGTTTCCGTTAGGAACAGAAAGCTAACGACTATTTCCTCTAAGCCTAAAAGACTTTCGAACTTCCTGAGTCGGTTCTAAGATAGTTCAAAAGTAATTATCTTAAAATTGATTCGGAGTTTATATCGTCGTACATTTCGGAGATGAATTGAAATCTAATAACCCCTATGTCTGGTTATTTTTTCCTTCCGTATACTGCTCTCCTAACATTACAGGTTAAACGGAGAAGAGTATTCGAGGGGCTACTGTTGGGGGAAAATATCTCATCTTCGGGGTTATTGCCGCAACAGCATAAAAGCAGATAGTGGATTCGAAGGTTTCCAGACGTCCATCTTCGAAGATACCCTGAGTCAAGCTTGAAGTACGAAGATAGGCATTGGTTCGGAGTACATCTTCGAACTAAGGCAATTCAAGATCTTTATTGCCAGCTAAGATGGAAGATTTATCTTTTATATCATTAGATTAGTCTTTTACCATTTTAGCCCTATCAAGGGTACCGAATAGTTTCCACTATGTCGGTTGTAATAGAGGGGTAAATAGGTCTTTTCCTTAATATTTGGGCCTATAAATACCCCCCATTTCACCCTGTAATAGGGACCGAATACAAGTTATTCAATGCACACATTCGAACTATTCTAAGTTGTTATCCTTTCAGAGGCTTAGAACAGTTCTCTTCACAAACATTTCGTTTGTTAGTTTCTTTTCTACAGAAACCTGTTAGCGTAATCTTTTACGCCAACACCATCATTTAGAATGTAGTTGTGTCAAGTTCTCCCTTCTCTACATTGATTAAATGCTTCTTTAAAATCAAGGTCAGTAGCATATAGTTGCTTAATTGTCTCTAATCCAAAAATTCTATGATCAAGTTGAGACAACAAGGTGTATCAGCAAGACGGGGCATCAACAATTATGTTATATTTCCCCTTTTTGTGCTTTATGATGTAAGCGAATGATTCAATGAATTCTATCCATTTGGCATGTCATTTGTTCAAATTAGCTTGACTTCTAATGTGCTTCAAAGACTCATGATTGGAATGAATGATAAATTTTTTAGCCATAAGTAGTGTTGCCATGTTTTTAATGACCAAACCCAGGCATATAATTCCTTATTATAAGTAGAATAGTTCAATATAGGGCCAGACAACTTTTCACTGAAGTAGGTGATTGGCTTACCTTCTTGTACTAAGATGTCACCGATCCCGATCCCACTAGCATCACACTAGAGTTCAAAAACCTTACTGAAATTGGGTAGTTGGTGTAGTGGTGCGTGGGACAGCATCTGCTTCAGCCGATTGAAGGCGTCTTCATGGGCCATTCCCCATTTTTTGGCGTAAAAGATTACGCTAACAGGTTCTCTAAGATTAATAACTAACAAACAAGGATTTTGTGAAGCGAACTCTCTCAAGCCTCCGAATAGGATAATAGCTCGAAGTAGTTCAAAGTTGTATATTGAATATCTGAGTATTTGATCCCTATTACAAGGTGAGAAGGGGGGTATTTATAGGTAAAAATCTTAAGGAAAACACCTTTTTACCCCTCAGTTACAACCGACATAGTGAAAACTATTTCGGTACCCTTAATAGGGCTAAAATAGTAAAAGACTAAATTAATCAGAAAGAAGATAAGTCTTCTGTCCTTGTTGGCAGTTATCCACTGCAGAGATTGGACCTTCGAAGTATATCTTCAAACTGGAGTCTGGATAGATCTTCCGGACTTGATCACACACCAACCCGACGATAGGTCTTGGACTTCGGTCTAGTAAATTGCCTTTGTCTCACGACCTTGAAGATCTTGGGGATGAAGCATTTTCCCCCAATAGTAGCCCCTCGAATATGCTTCTCCGATAACCTATAGGGTAAGGGAAGCAGTATACGCAAGGAATATTTTCATGCCCAAGGACTTAGAAAAATTTACCATCTTTAGAAACGTCCAGAAATTCACGCTCTTCGAATTGACTTCTATGCGAAGACATCATCGAAGCAGTTTCAAAGACAGTCATTGCGAAGCTGAGATGATCGTTAGACATAGAAATAGTCGTTACCCCTTTCTGCGGAAAGAGTTATAACATCGCTTCATTTGTGGAGACAAGCTCTCACGAAGAGTTGCGATACATCATAATGGTACGGAAGACGAAAAGGCATGTATGAATGGTAAAATGCCTATGAGAATAGGCTATAAATAGAGGGGTAAAAGTGCTGGTGAGATACTTTAGCAACTGCTCACATATTCTCCCCTTTCTGCTTCCCGAGCTCGAACCTTGAAACTCCAAACTCTCTCATGGAGAAAACTAGTCATAAGGCTCTCGTCCTTGCTTCAACCCTGGCCAGGCAGCAGGCGAGATTGGAACTTCCTAAAGTGGACTTCCTCTCTGAGGTACTGGAGCTCTTCCATGTTACTCTTCCTCAGTTGTCTCCCAATGCCATAGCACGCCTGACAATCTTCGAGTGGGCAATCCAAGGCAAAGGTTGCGAGGGGAGAGCAGAGTTCTTTGCAGCACTCCACAAGGCTTCCTGCCAACCAAAAAGTTACCAAGGCACTGGAGGAGAGAAGATGGTGATTGCCTTCGGCAGCATCAACTTCAGGCTTCGAGACAAGTACCAGACCCGGTTTCCAGCGAAGGCCATCAATGCTAGATGGTACACGGACTGGGTCCTGCACTGGTTTTATGCCAATGTAGGAGCAGACAATGCTCTGGCCGGACCCCTCGAGGACATCTTCTATCGAAGGGAATCAGAGGTTCACCCAGACCCAGGCCAGCTCGAAGCTCACCTCAACCTGCTGCAAGCAATAAGCTGCCGCATGAGCATGCGGGACGTAACAAAGGAGTTCATCGGGCTCCGAATTCCACCCTTGATGGCCAGTTGGCCGATTGTTGGGGGAAAATATTCCATCTTCAGGGTTACTGCAGTGACAAGATAAAGACTGGTGATTAAGCTAAAGACTTCCAGCATATACCTTCGAAGATACATTGAATCAAGTTCGAAGCATGATGACAGGCTCTAGTTCGGAGTACATCTTCGAACTTAAACTCTTCCATGATCTTCTTTGCCAGCTAAGATGGAAGACTTATCTTCTTTCTTGTTAGATTAGTCTTTTACCATTTTAGCCCTATTGAGGGCACCGAATAGTTTCCACTATGTCGGTTGTAATAGAGGGGTAAAAAGGTCTTTTCCTTAATGTTTAGGCCTATAAATACCCCCCATTTTGCCCTGTAAAGGGGAGGGGAATACAAGTTATTCAATACACACTTTCGAACTATTCTAAGTTATTATCCTTTCGGAGGCTTAGAATAGTTTATTTCGCAAACACTTCGTTTGTTAGTTTCAAATCTTCAGAAACCTATTAGCGTAATCTTTTACGCCAACAGTTGGCGCCGTCCGTGGGGATAATAGTCCAAGAAACTTCGTTCTCTACCAACCCCTTACATCATGCCTCCGAAGCGGAGTGCAACTAGAAACCCTATTCGGAGGTCTCCTCAGACCTCCGGAGTGACATCTCCCGACACTGTTGAAGTCAGAGAACCTTCGATGTTTCCTCCACCTCAAACTCCGGAAGGGGTTCCCATTCCTCGAACATACGGAGTTCCTCCGCCAACTCCATCCATACTTTGACCATCCGAAGTTCCCCTTCCACCTCAGGTTCCACTCCGAACTGATCCTTTCAGTTATCAAGACCCGGAAGATCCTTCCGGAGGAGATGAAGACAATCTTGGTGATATGGCCGCTCAAATGGCTAATCTCCAAGCTGAAGTAGCAAGATGGCGACAAGAAGCTGCAAATATACTTCGGTCTCAAGCCATCCCAGTTATTCCAGAAGTGCCTGCAGACGACGAACCTATCTATCCTAAAGCCCCGGAGAATGCCTCCTTTGATACTGAATCTCCGTTGCATCCTGAACTGCAAAAAGTTCGCTTCGACCCGAAGTTTAAGACTTCGAAGCTTTGCAAGTATGCCGGAGATGAAGATCCTGGAGAATTTGTCCGTTCTTATGCTCTAGCAATTGAAGCTAGTGGAGGAGTGCGGGACACCATGGTGAAATGCTTTCCTTTAGCTCTTCAAGGAGTGGCATTGCGGTGGTTCTGGTCCTTGAAGCCAGGATCAATTAATTCATGGGGGCAGCTGAAGAAGAAGTTCGTAAGTAATTTCCAAGGCACCTTCATGCCTCCAATGTCAATGGGAAGTCTTTTCCTGGTGAAGCAGCTCCCTGGAGAGACATTGAGACAATACTTCAAGTGCTTCGCTCATACGAAGTCGCAGATCCGAGGGTTGACTACATCTTCAGTAGTTGACGCAGCTCGAGAGGGAGTCAGTCATCCAGGCCTTCTTGACAAACTTCACTGGAAAATCATATCTTCTGTTTCTCAGTTGATGTCATATTTCGAAGAGTATGCGAGGTCGGAAGAAGGATGGCTTCGAAGAACTGCAGCTTCTCCGTCAATACTACAGGAAGTAAAGTTGGAAGTGAAAACTTTGGCATAGCCGCGGGAACCTGTCTTCGAAGTTCAGCATGATAGGAGAAGGGAGCAAAAGCATCCTCGTTCGGAAGTTCTAAACATTGCACCTCCGCAAAAGTTTTCCCAAAGAGCTCCGCAACCATCAGGAACCAAGACCAGTGGCTGGAGGCCGCCAGGGAAACCGGCTGGCAAAGGCCAGACCCTTTTTTGCTGTATTCATGGCGAAAATCGAAGCCATGGAACTGATACTTGCAAGTCTATACTTTCTTTGAGAGGAGAGTATCTGGAAAGAACTTCGGGTCGAGGTACTACCGACCGAGTTCCAGCTGAAGTACGCCCGGAGCCGGTCCAGGCTATGGCGCAGATAGAAAATTTCGAAGCCGCAAGACGTCCTTCGGTGGTCAATATTATGCCACCTCCGAAGCAAGAAGAAGGGCAAGATCGAGGAAAAAGAGTTGTCCTCCCTATCTCCGGAGGAGGTACTCTTGGAAGCATGTCAAAAAGGCATAGAAGAGAATATGTCCGAGAAGTGGGGCACATTGGAACTTCGTCATCTGCAGCTGCTATGCCTGAATGGTCTCATGTACCAATATCTTTTTCTGAAGAGGATGCAGCTGGCATTAAATTTCCACATGCAGACCCACTTGTCATCACTACTGACATTGCAGGAACTGAGGTTTGAAGAGTGTTAATTGACGGAGGGAGTTCAGCGGACATTATTTTTGTTCAAGCCTTCGATCAATTGTGCATCTCCAGAAAGCACCTTCTTCCAGCGGCTCGTCCTTTGCAAGGCTTCGCAGGACCTCCGCTTGATGCACTTGGCCAAATTGGCCTAGAAGTTACATTCAGAGAAGGATTGTTAGCCAGGACAGATGAAGTAATCTTCGACGTCGTAGATGCTCCATATGCCTACAACGTCATCTTCGGAAGAGGCATGTTAAATCAGATCGGAGCTATGGCACACCACAATTACTTGTGCATGAAGATGCCCACGCAAGCGGGAGTACTCACTGTCTTTGGAGATCAAGCTACTGGCCGAAGAGCAGAATATGGTCATGGCCCCCCTTTTGATCCAAGACAAGTGAATAATGTGCAATATAATCAAGATAATTTTTCAGCTCCTTCTGAATCTTCGAAGAAATCCTTCACAAGACCAAGTCGTGAAGGAGAGATTGCAACGAAGATTATTGTTAAAGATGATAAAGAATATGCATTTCAATTTGGTAAAGATTTACCTCCAGAAGTTGCGACCTCCTTGGAAAAAGTAGTTGAATAGAACTTAGATGTCTTTGCTTGGTCTGACAAAGACATCACCGGAGTCAATCGGGATATTATTGAACATAGTTTGCTTGTAAACCCGAGGGCCCGGCCTGTTAGGAAAGGACTCTGAAAAATGTCTGCAGAAAGAGCTGTTCTTGCAAAAGACGAAGTTGAAAAATTATTGAAGGCTGGGATTATCAGAGAAGTGGCTCACACAGAATGGTTAGCCAACCCAGTCTTCGTCAAGAAGAAATCCTCCGGAAAGTGGCGCATGTGCATTGATTTCACATCTCTGAATAAAGCATGCCCACGTGACCCCTACCCCATGCCCCGAATTGATCAATTGGTCGACTCCACCGCAGGTTCGGAGTTATTAAGCTTCCTTGACGCGTACTCCGGTTATCATCAAATATGGTTGAAACGCGAAGATGAGATCAAGACAAGCTTCGTAACTCCCTCGGGAGTCTTTTGTTTTGTAAGGATGCCTTTTGGCTTAAGAAATGCCGGGGCTTCTTTTTCGAGGTTAGTTGCTAAAGCTCTAGGTCATCAATTAGGTCGCAATGTGGAGGCCTATATGGATGATATTGTAATAAAGAGTGCTTTAAAGCACCAACATAGCCTAGACTTAGCAGAGACATTTAATAGCCTTCGGGCATGTGGGATCCGCCTTAACCCTGAGAAATGTATCTTTGGAGCTAAGGCTGGGAAGTTGTTAGGGTATTTAGTTTCAAGCAGAGGGATTCAAGCTAACCCTACTCAAATAACTGCGCTACAAAAGATGGCTCCTCCGGAAAATTTAAAGCAAGTGCAAAAGCTGACTGGTCGTCTGGCAGCACTTAGCATGTTTTTGGCAAGGTCTGCGGAGAAAAGATTGCCTATATTTAAAGCATTGAAAGGGTCCGAAGATTTTGCATGGACACCGGAGTGTCAGAAAAGCTTCGAAGATATTAAAGAGTATCTCAGTAATCTTGCTACACTCACGGTGCCTACTGTGGACGAAACCCTACTCCTTTATCTTGCAGCTACAGGCTCTGCTGTCCGTGCAGTCCTTGTCAGAGAAATGGATTTCAATGGGAAGTTGATACAAAATCCAGTTTATTTTGTGTCTAAAGCATTATCAGGAGCGAAGACAATGTATTCCGAGCTCGAAAAATTCGTTTATGCTCTGATAATGGCTTCGAGGAAGCTAAGGCATTACTTTTTAGCTCATAATGTAATTGTACCAACTTTGTATCCTTTGGGGGATATGCTCTGAAGTAAAGACTCCACTGGAAGAATTGGAAAGTGGGCAGTCGAACTAGCACCCTTTGGCATATCTTTTCTAGCAAGGACAACAATCAAATCACAAGTCTTAGCAGATTTTGTAGTAGAATGGACTCCCCCTGCAACTTTGGTTCCGGAGAAGTCAAGTGAAGGAGTTTGGACTGTTTTTTCTGATGGGGCTTTCCAAGCATCTGGAGCAGGCGTTGGAGCAGTTTTGATTTCACCTTCAGGGCAAAGAGCAATGTACTCCGCAAGACTCAACTTTAAGTCTAACAATAATATAGCGGAGTATGAAGGTATTTTATTGGGACTCCGAAAAGCACGTGCTCTAGGGGCTACAAGAGTTGTTATAAAGACAGATTCTCAAATAGTAGCAGGGCACGTAGATAAAAGATTTCAAGTTCAGCATCCACAACTTGCAAAGTACTTAGAAGAAATTCGTAAGATCGAAGCACAGTTCAAGGGTATTTCAATTCAAAGTATACCAAGAACAGAATGTGCAAGCGGACATCTTAGCAAAAGCTGCAGCCGGAGCCATGGATGTACCAGAAGAAGCTTTTTATGAGGAGCTCAGTACACCTTCGGTGCCACAAATTCCCTCCGCAGAAATTCTTCGTATTCCAAGTACAGATTGGAGAAATTCGATCATGGAACTTTTGCAAGGAGGAGCAAATTCATTTGAAGAGCCACAGTTTTCAAGATTAAAACTCAGGGCTAGGAATTATCAAATAATCAACAGTATTTTATACAAGGATGGAGTATGTTCCCCTCTACTCCGATGTATATCTCAAGCCGAAGGTCAAGAAATTCTTCGAGAAATCCATGAAGGACTTTGCGGTAGCCATTTGGCCCCTCGAGCTTTGGCAGGAAAAACACTTCGCCAGGGGCTTTATTGGCCTACAATAACAGCTGATGCGGAGAGCTTGGTACGCACTTGTCAAGGATGTCAGTGGATGGGTCGACGAAGTCATCGCCCACTAACAGCTCTTCAAGTTATTGCTCTGGTATGGCCCATGGCCAGATGGGGTATGGATTTGATTCGTCCCTTTCCAGTTGCTAAGGGAAATTTTAAGTTCGCTGTTGTAGCTATTGAATATTTTTCTTAGTGGGTAGAAGCAGAGCCCTTAACAGCTATCACTTCGAACAATGTACAAAAAATCTTTTGGAAAAATATCATTTACCGGTTCGGAGTGCCTAGGCAACTTACAGTTGATAATGGAACACAGTTTGATGCAGAACCTTTCAGAAAGTTCTGCGAAAATCTAGGCATCCAGTTATGTTTTGCTGCAGTGAGGCATCGTCGGTCCAATGGAGCTGTAGAAAGAGCCGATGGAAATATTTTGTCAGGGCTAAATTGAAGGATAGTAGGATTAGCAAAAGGACTGTGGACTGAGGAACTTCCGAAGATTTTGTGGTCCATTCGGACTACGCAAACAAGGTCCACAGGTTTTACTCCATTCAGATTGCTATTCAGAGATGAAGCTATGACTCCAACGGAGCTCAAAGGAGGATCAATTCGTAGCACCGAACCGGAGACTGAAGGAGAAAGACAAGCTTCGCTAGATTTAACGGAGGAGACAAGACTTCGAGCTGTGGCTAATTTATCAAAATATCACTAGCAGACAAAGGCTTGGTTTGACCCGAAGGTTAAGATCAATGAGCTTAGACCGGGTCATCTCGTTTTGCGAAGCATCATAGCGCCAGGAAAATTAGGAAATAAATGGGAAGGTCCGTACCTAATTGTTCGTTCAGGACGTCCTGGCTCTTTTAAACTAGCTAATTTAGAAGGTGAAGAGTTAGCGCATACTTGGCATGCGGAGCACCTAAAGCGATACTTTGCATAAGGGCTCCTTGTAAATCACTTGTAATCATCTTCTGAATTAATAAAGCATATGGTTCAGATAGTGCCTTCCCCTCATAAACTTCCAGCTTCCGAGTGGATGCACTGGAACCGCGGGGTTGACCGAGAGGGAAGTGTCATAAAGCTGAATCATATTTTTGGACTTCGAATCATTGGTTCGAAGTTTCCGACGTGGGGGCTGACATAATCCGGAGTCCAAGCCACCGGCTTGTAAGCATCCGTAAAAGAGCCCAAAACCACATCATACGGAGTCCAAGCCATCGGCTGGTAGACATCCATAAAAAGAGTCGAAGGTGACCAAAATATGCGGAGCCCAAGCCACCGGCTTGTAGGTATCCATAAAAAGAGTCGAAGGCGGCCAAATAATGCGGAGCCCAAGCCATTGGCTTGTAGGTATCCGTAAAAAGAGTCCAAAGAGACCAATGCGAACTCCAAACCACTGGTTTGACAAAATTCGCAAAAAAGAGTCGAAGGAGGCCAAAACAAAACAGAGTTTGAGCTAGAAGCTTCGAATGTCTGTTAAGATAGTCCAAAGTGACAAATTATCTAAGACACTAAAGTGTCCAGAAAGTTATCTCAAGTGATTTCTTTCAAAAACAAAGGTACTAAGTTGCCATTCTTCAGACTACAAATAGTCGAAGGCATTTTATAAAGATTTTAAAAGATCTTTAAGTTGCTAAGGGGCTCCGAACCCCCAAAATTGTACTCCGAAGTTTTTCTTTGTGCTTAACCATCTTTGAATATAGTTCGAAGTTTCTTAAACCCAAAGAGGGGCTAATAAATAGGGAGACAATTTTAATCGATATTTATTATTCGAACAAATACATTTACATCATGAAAAATTGGTATCTATACCAAGAAGGAATCGAAGACCTCTTCGATCTCTAGAGCTAGGGTTGGAACGACTAGTTCCAGTGCCGGGAGTTCTAACAACTTTACGTTTAACTCTTTTGCCTCCCTTCGAAGCTCTAAAGTCTTTTTGTTCTTGTTGAAGCTCGGCCCAAGTTTGAAGCCGTTCGGGGCTCCTTTCCTAGCTTCCAGGTTCTTCAGGCTTTTTACCTTGAGCTTCATCTTCGTCTTCGGACCATATAATGTCTTCAGAAGACGAAGTTTCCAAGTTAACTTCTTTTTCTTCCTCTTTAATACAAGATAGTATATCTTTACTTATTTCGGACGTAATTGCTCTGGAACTATCTCGAGGAACTAGAAATCGAGGACGCTTGTGAAGTTTTAAGATATCGAAGGTAGCCCATAATAAGCGAAGTTCATCGTTAACGTCTAACACTTCGACATCTTCCATATGAGGCAAAGCCTAAAAACATGATAAACACATCTTCATTCATAAATGTACATAAGCGTAATGCTTTACATAGTTGAAGATCCTAAGCTATTTCTAAACCTGCGGGTTCAGAGGAGGCTGACTGCTCGAAGCTTGGGACCGAGCCTGCTTCTGGCGTTGTCCTTCGTCAATCCAAGCCTTGATCGCAGAACGACCTTCGGCTCTCCATGAAGTTTGGAAGGCTTGCCAAGCAGCGGCCACACCTTCGGAAGGAGTGAGAAGCTGATCGTCGTCGAAGGTAATTGGGCCCTCTCCTGCGCTCGGAGCTATCGATCGACCCAGATCCTCGTAATAACGAAGTAGACCAACGGCAGCCACTTGTCCGGAGAGTTCTCCGCAACGAATGCCCGCTGTCTTCATCTGCTTCGCTACTCCTTGAATTCTCTTCAATCGGCGCAGTAGAGAGATGTTGTCATCAGAAGGAAGCGTCCCAGTAGTACCGAAGTACTCCAAAACGCCTAGCAATTGATCCATAACCTCCGCAGCCACCTTCTCAGACTTCAGCTTATCTTCAATCAGCGCATCCTTCATCGAAGTTACCTCTTCTAGGACTCCAGAGAGTCTAGCAGCCTCCGTAGCCAAAGAATTCTTTTGATTCAATAGCTGGCTAGCCTCTTCTCGGAGCCTAACAAGCTCGGTCCCCGCAGTAGCGTGCTCCGCCCGCATCCTTTCAATTTCTGCTCGAAGCACAATTCTTTCTGCTTCGAGCTCTTTATTCACAGCCTCCAAGCCTTGTTTGGCCCTGCGCTCCGTTGAGACCATGTTGTCCATATGAGTCATTCGACCTTCGGAGATAGTGAGATTCCGTTGAAGAGTTGCGTTTTCCTCTCGAAGGCGAGCAATTTCCCGTTCTTTTGACACGTTCGCAGCTCGGGCCAAGACTGTTTGCTGCGAAGAGGAAAAACCAAGGTAAGAAATTATTTGTATATAATTTGATGTTGTTCTGCAAATACTTTGTACGTGGTAGGCTACGCGTTCCATGGCAGCGTTAAGCTCCGAACTCTCCGCTTCGCTCAAAATAGCCACCAAGTCCGTCTCCCCGACTTCGCGACTAGCTCGATCCAAAGGCTCGAGCAGAGTCCGAAGCCTAGTTCTTCGCTCCAAAAAAGGAGCTAGAAGAGGGAGCATGCTTAGGGCTTGATGGTCATCTTCATTCGGCAAAGGCCCGGAGTGTTGAGCTGTAGTCTTCGGACCCCCGAAGACTGGCCCCCCTCGGTAGATTGGCTCTCGTCTGTTGACTCACACGGAGTTGATCCTGAACTCAGAGCAGGGAGGGGGTCCATCTTTCCTTTGCCTTTTCCAGGCCCAATCTGAGTAGCTTCGGGGATTGGCTCCGAAGTTGTCGAAGGTCCAGGAACCGTATCTTCGGGACGGACCTCTTCCGTAGAAGTGGACTCTGTAAAAGCAAATGTATTATACATTGTATAATTTCGCATTAAAGAAAAAAGAGATAAAAGAATTATTCGAAGTTTACCTTCGACATTTTGGCGGCGAGTAAGCATTGGACTGCTTGGGGGATCGAAGGCGAGATCTTCGTCCGAATCAAGAGTCAAATCTTCGACTGCCGGAACATTTTCCTGGACAGTCGTTGTTGCTTCATCCGGAATCGAAGCCACAGTGACTTCGACTCCACTCTCATCCACAGGAACTTCGTCCTGAGGTAAATCCTCTTGAACTGCCGGAGTCCTTGTTTGCTCAAGATTCTCTTGAGACTCCGGCACGTTCGCAGGTTCTTCAACTTGTGCAGTTCCTTCAGCTGCATCTTCGTCAATCAGCCTCACAAGTAACATGCCTTCGTCCTCCTGAGAATCGGAGACTGAAGCTCTTGGGCTCAAAGGTGCAGGGTTTTTTGGCTTTCGAGCCACCTTCTTAACCGGAGTCTTGGCGGAGCTCGAAGTCCCAGCTTCAGCTTTCCTCTTCTTGGGCCCTTTCTCCGAAGGCACCCAATCCACCAAAGGGGGCGGAACGACTTCGAGTAGCCCCCATACTCTGTTAGATCGTTCCCAACTTCCGACCAAATTGATTCTCCATTCTTTCTCGGTCGGAGTTGGAGCGCCCAAAATCTTTTCCGAAGCCCGTATGATTTGCTCCGAAGTTATAGGGGCTGAAGAGGCTAAAAAATGAGTTTAGTTACTTCTTCGAATAAATAGAGTATGTTGTTTTCGGAGTTACCTGCAGGACTCGAAGTTGAGGAAATTTTTCGAAGACCGCCTTCTGAATCCTCTTCGAGGATGATAGGCCAGTTGGCCATCAGAGGATAGATTTGGAGCCCGAGGAATTCTTCGGCTAAGTCTCGCATGCTTAACCGATGACTAATTTTTTGAAGCAAGCTAAGGCGAGCTTCGAGCTGACCTGGGTCTGGATGTACAGGCGCTTCCTTTCGGAAGTTGATGTCTTGCAAAGGTCCAGCCAGACGGTTGCTCGCACCAACTTCGGCGTAAAACCACTTCAGGATCCAATCGGTGTACCATCTGGCATTGATGGCCTTAGCAGGAAATTGGAGAGCATATTCATCCTGAAGTCTAAAATTGATGCTTCCGAAGGCCACCACCAGCTTTTCACCTGCGGGGCCTACGAAGGTCTTCGGTTGGCATGAAGCTCTATGCAGTGCTGCGAAGATCTCCGCCCTCCCTTCGCAACCTTCGGCTCGTAGCGCCCATTCGAAGATGGCGAGGCGCGCTACCGCATTCGAAGAAAGTTGAGGGAGGGTGACGTGGAACAAGTCCAAAACTTCCGCCAAAAAGTCTATCGCCGGAAGACCCAAACCAGCTTCGAAGAAGGCTTCGAAGACGACCACTTCTCCGGGCCTCGGTGACGGAATGTTTTCCTTCCCAGGTTTGCGAATCATCACCCCCGAACTAATTTTCCCTTCTACTGCAGCCGCAAGCGATTCCCTACTGCAGGTAGACGGCCCCAGTTGATAAGACTGGTCCGTATATTTCGTCGACGCCGGAAAGAGGTCTTGAGGGCCGGCATGTTGGGGATTTCCTCCCACCGGCGCCATTGTCGCCACTGAAGGATTTGGGGTTGATGCCGCCAAGGTCTCAGCCGCCGCTGCTGCCGCAGCCTGCTGCTGGGCCAGGGTTGAAGCTGCTCCAGGGCCCTTGAAACTAGTCTTTGCCATTGAATCTTGCGGATTGCTTCAGAAGAAAAATGGAGGCTAGAGCTCGGGTTGGAGACTAGGGCTCAGAAGATGGTTTGTTTGCATGAAAGCAGTGAAAAGGTACTCAAGCAAGGTTTGGGCCCTCTATTTACAGCCCAAATCCTGATTTTTTAACGTTTGTCTGTGTCGCTTCACATTCCCAACCGTTACTTTGCTCCGAAATTAAAGCATTCCGTAACTTCCGTTAGAAGAAAGAAACTAACGGTTATTTCTTCTAAGTCTAAAAAGGCTTTCAGATTTCTTGAGTTAGTTCTAAGTTACTTCGAATGTAATTTTATTAGAAACTGATTCGAAGCTTACATCCCCACATAGTTCGGAGATGGTTTAAATCTGCTAACCCCTACGCATTATTATTTTTCTTGCGTATACTGCTCTCCTAACATTACAGACTTAGCGGAGAAGCGTATTCGAGGGGCTACTGTTGGGGGAAAATATTCCATCTTCAGGGTTACTGCAGTGACAAGATAAAGACTGGTGATTAAGCTAAAGACTTCCAGCATATACCTTCGAAGATACATTGAATCAAGTTCGAAGCATGATGACAGGCTCTAGTTCGGAGTACATCTTCGAACTTAAACTCTTCTAGGATCTTCTTTGCCAGCTAAGATGGAAGACTTTTCTTCTTTCTTGTTAGATTAGTCTTTTACCATTTTAGCCCTATTGAGGGCACCGAATAGTTTCCACTATGTCGGTTGTAATAGAGGGGTAAAAAGGTCTTTTCCTTAATGTTTAGGCCTATAAATACCCCCCATTTTGCCCTGTAAAGGGGAGGGGAATACAAGTTATTCAATACACACTTTCAAACTATTCTAAGTTATTATCCTTTCGGAGGCTTAGAACAGTTTATTTCGCAAACACTTCATTTGTTAGTTTCTAATCTTCAGAAACCTATTAGCGTAATCTTTTACGCCAACACCGATCAACTTCGAAGAGAATCCAGAGGGTGGACTACGATAAATCTCTTCAAGTGCTGCAGGTAACTTTGAATGTCCTGTAAAATGTTTTGCACGCAGTATTGAGTTTGTAAAAATGATATTATCTTTCAGTTCCACGTGACACCCTCACTCCGGAGCAAATTGTCCGAGCTTCGGAGAAGATCCTCAGAGCTCCTACACTCGCCGAGAAGGAGTGGAGGTTGAGGTTGGTTGGTAGCTGGGAGTGATTCAACCAGTATGGAGCATACTCGGAGTTGAAGCTCCCCTCCTTCCAGACTAGGATACCTTCGAGCAGGCTCCCAAAAAGAGGAAAATGGAAGCAGGAACTTCTG
The DNA here is from genome assembly GCA_019279435.1 of Zizania palustris. NCBI lineage: Eukaryota > Viridiplantae > Streptophyta > Magnoliopsida > Poales > Poaceae > Zizania > Zizania palustris. The sequence continues at coordinate 51,560,342 of JAAALK010000080.1, forward strand.
CAATAGCCAAGACACCTATGAAAAAAGAGGCCTAAAAACCGAAGGCCCTATCCCCTTCTAGATCTTCTTCGTCTTCGGAGTCTGAAGAAGATGAAGCCAACATACAAATGGGAAGGGAGTTCGAATCCCTTCTCACGGGTGATGAGGAATCATGAATGGGGGCCGAAGTCCCTGCTCAAGATGAAGCAGTTGTGGCGCCCATCACCAGAGATAACCTCGAACAGGCAGAGACACAAAATGTCCTGCCCAGCCAAGAAGCCCCCGCTGCAGCAGAACACGGAGTCGAGACAATGGAAGCCCAAGTCTCGCCTCCGGATGAAGTGATAGCTGTAGTCGTCGAAGAAGTCTTGGCAGCTAATCCTTCAGTTCCAAGCCCGGAGTCCGAAGAAGACTTCTATGAGATGTTCGAACCTCCGAGCAGTCCCGTGCTCGTTCGGCAGTAGAACATCGATGGTAAACTTCAGCAGAGTACCTTCTCTTTTCCTCTTTGTGTCCTGCAAAATTTATGTAATATTGAATACCTTTGGCTTTTATAGGATCGACTCCCATGGAGGCGACCCCTGCTACGAAGGTTGCGCCGGAGGCAGCCAAGTCTCTGAAGCCCATTCAAGAGGTAGACATGAAAATGGGTCCAGGGAAAGGTAAAGGTAAGGGGGGACCATTGCCTGCTCTGGTCCCAGGATGGACTCCGTGGGAGTCTACAGAAGGAGGCCAATCCACGGAAGCCTCCGAAGACATCTTGCTGCGCTCCGGCCCATCTCCGAATGAGGATGATCAGAATGCCTTGTCTAGGTTCCCCCTCCTAGCTCCTTTTTTGGAGCGAAGGACTGGACTTCATACTTTGCTTGAGCCTCTAGCTTGGGCTAATCGTGAGGTTGGGGAGACTGACTTGGTTTCCATTCTCGGGGAAGCCGATAGGTCGGAGTTGGATGCAACTTTGGAGCAGGCAGCCTACCAGGTATGAAGTATCTGCAATAATAGAGTTAGTTCAAACATATGTAAATAATTTACTTACATTGCTCCTTTTCTCTTCACAGCAAATAGTCCTAGCTCAAGCTGCGGCTGTATCAAATGAGCGAGAGTGTAACCGACTCAAGGAGAAGATAACAACTCTTCAAGGGAGTCTTGTTAGCTCTAATGTTCGGACCTCTGGCTTGGAAGAAATGGTGGCCGCAGAAAGGAAAGCTAGAATCTGCTTGGAGGCTGCCAACAATAAGCTCGAAGCTGAATGGGTCATGCTTCGAGCCGAAGTGGAAAGGATGTGGGAGGAGCAGGCAAATGCATGAGTTGAACTGGTGAAGCTCCGAGAAGAGCAACAGAAGTTGACAGAGGAGGCCAACAACTTGCTACGAGCAAAACAATTCTTTGATTACAGAGGTAGCTAAACTTGCGTCTTCAATAGACGAGCTGTCTTCATCGAAGGATGCTTTATCCGAAGAGAAGATGAAGTGCAAGAAGGTAGCCTCAGATACCATGGACAACCTTCAGGGTGTCTTGGATTACTTTGGCACTTCTTGGACCTTATCATTGACTGGTGATTTCCCTCTGCTGCGAAGAATGAAAATGATCCAAGTAGCGGCAAAGACTATGAAGACAACGGGTATTAGGTACGGAGAGTTCTCCGGCCAAGTAGCTGCTCTCGGAGAGCTTCGCTACTACGAGGATCTAGGGTTATCTATAGCACCAGAACCAGAGGCAACCCCTATTAACTTCGGCGACGACCGGCTCCTGACTCCTTCTGCCGATGTGGCTGCGGCTTGGGAAGCCTTCCAACCAACTTGAAGAGCTGAAGGCCGATCTTCAATCAAGACATGGATTGACGAAGGACTTCGCCAAAAGCAAGCATGGTCACAGCCTTCGAGCAGCCAGCCTCCTTTGGACCCGAAGGTTTAGCACTCATTAGGGCCCCAATTATGTAAAACCTTATGTTTTTGTCTTTTTATGAATGAAAAAACTTATTTGGAAATGTTTCTAGGCTTCCAACCTTTTTTGGATGATCTAGAAGTGCTAGAGATTAACTAAGAGCTTCGCCTGCAATGGGCTATCTTCGTAGCTCTAAGACCTCACAAGCAACCTCGGTTTTCAATTCCTCGGGGAAGCTCCGGTGAAGTTATACCCGAAATATGTAAAGAAGTACTAGCTTATATTAAAAAGGAGGAAAAAGAAGTTAATTTAGAAACTTCATCTTCTGAGAACATTGAATGGTCTGAAGAAGAAGATACTTCTACAGAACAAGTAGAAAAGAGCCCTCAAAAACTTCGAAACCGGGAAAGAAGCCCCGAGTGACTTCGATGCTGAGCCGAACTTCAGCAAGAGCAAAAAGACTTTCGAGCTTCAAAAGAAGGGAAGGGGGTTAAGCATAAAGTTGTTAGAACACTTGGCTCTGGGACAAGTCCCTCCTGAAGTCGTACTACTAGTTCTAGGGATCGAAGAGGTCTTCGTTTCCTTCTTGGTACAGATACTGATTTTTCATGATGTAATGAAATATGACCATACAATTAATATAATTTGTTTCAGAAGCATCACTTGATTGTTCCTTACTCCCCTGCCCCTCCTTGTGGGTGGGGGGCGTACGCATTGCGATAGGGTCCATTGGACACACTGATTGATATAACAACCCGATGCTTTTCATAACACTTGGTAATCATACATTACTCTTTCGTAGAGTTCTTCGAACTGTACATTTGTATTGTGATGTTTATAACTCTCGGAACTAAGTTTATACTTGTAAGCTCCGATAACAGTCGCTTAGGACTTTAAAAAGTGTTTCATTGGGCCGGAGCCTTGAAACCGTATTGCTTGGTCGCCTACGGCTCTTTTACTGATGCTTTGAACCAGGAGGCCAGAAATCTGCTCTTTTAAAGTCCTTGGACTCTTCTACGGATCCTAACAAGACGGAGCCTAGAATCTGTAGGCTGGCCACCTTCGGCTCTTTTACAGATGCTTCAAACCCGGAGGCCGAAAATCTATTCTTTTAAAGTCCTTAGACTCTTCTATGGATCCTAACAAGCCGGAGCTTGGAATCCATAGGCTGGCCACCTTCGGCTCTTTTACAGAATCCTTGAACCAATGGTTTGAAGGTCGTTTGTTGGGTTCCTAAAAGATGCTTACCTCCGCAAGCATCTCCGTTCCCCTGATGCATCCACCAGGAGTAAGGAATAGTTGAAGAGTAAGCATAATTCGAACCTCCATCTTTATTTAGCTTAGAAAGGTACTCTTACAAGTGATTACAAGGAGCCCCTAAGCGTAATAATGTTTAAGGTGCTCCGCATGCCATGTATGCTTCAACTCTTCTCCTTCTAAATTAGCTAACTTAAAGGATCCGGGGCGCCCTAAGCGTAGGATAATATATGGTCCGTCCCATTTATTTCCTAGCTTCCCCGGAGCAATTACACTTCGCAACACCAAATGACCTGGTCTAAGCTCATTCACTTTTATCTTCAGGTCATACCATGCGTTCGTTTGGTCTTGGTACTTCGTAAGATTGGTGACAGCTCGAAGCCTTGTTTCTTCTGACAAGTCCAGCGAAGTGTTTCTTTCATCGTCATTTCCAGGCTACATTACGTGGAGGGATCCACCTTTGAGCTCCGTAGGAGTCATGGCCTCGTCTCTGAATAGCAGCCTAAATGGGGTAAAGCCCGTGGACCTAGCTTGAGTGGTCCGAATGGACCATAAAATCTTGGGAAGCTCTTCGGTCCATAGCCCCTTAGGTAACCCGACAATCCTTTGATTCAAACAGGAGAGAATATTTCCATTGGCCCGCTCGACGGCTCTGTTGGATTGGGGGTGGCGAATAGCTATGAAGCATAACTTGATGCCCAAGCCTTCGCAAAACTCTCTAAAGGGCTCAGCTTCGAATTGAGTGCCATTATCTATAGTTAACTCCCTTGGCACTCTGAACCTGCATATGATATTCTACTAGAAGAATTTTTGCACGTTTCTTGAAGTGATAGCATTTAGGGGCTCATCTTTGACCCATTTAGAAAAATATTCAATTGCTACCACTGCGAACTTCAAGCTGCCTTTTACCATTGGAAAAGGGTCGAGGAGATCCATTCCCCATCGCGCCATTGGCCATACCGGAGCAATAACTTGAAGAGGGGTCGGTGGAAGGTGGCTCCACCTACCCATCCACTAGCACCCTTGGTAGGTTCGAACTAACTCTTCCGCATCTCTTATAATTGTTGGCCAATAGAGCCCCTGTCGGAGTGTCTTTCCTGCTGGAGAACGGGGGCTAGATGGCTGCCACATAAGCCTTCGTGAATCTCCCGAAGTATATCTTGGCCTTCGGGTTGTGAGATGCACCGGAGTAGGGATGAACAAACTTCGGCTTTGTACAATATTCCGTTGAAAAGCTCATAATTTTGAGCCCTTGCTTGCAACCTTCAGAAATTCAGACCTTCTGACAAGACTGCGCTGTTTTGCAAAACATCCATTATCGGAGTCCGTCAATCGGTGATTAGGATACAAAGGACTTCTGCGGAAGGTAGTTGATGCACCGTAGGCTTGATGAGTTCTTCGTAGAAAGCACCCTCCAGGACATCCAATGCTCCGGACGCAGCCTTTGCTAGAATGCCTGCAAGTTGATTATCTGCTTGGGGGATACATCGAACAGAAAATCCTTTAAACATTGCTTCGGTATTGCCGATTTCTTCTAAATACTTTGCAAGATGCGGGTTCCTGGCTTGGAAGCTTTTTTCAACATGCCCTGCGATGACTTGGGAATCTGTTTTTATTATAATCCTTGTTGCTCCAAGTGCCTTTGCCTTTCGGAGGCCTAGCAGGATCCCTTCGTACTCTGCGATATTGTTGGTGGTCTTAAAGTTGAGCCTCACAGAATGCATGGCCTTCTGCCCTAACAGCTATATTATCACAGCTCCAGCTCCGGCACAAGATGCCTGATAGGCTCCATCAGAAAAAATTGTCCATAGACCTTCGGACGTTTCTTCCGGAGCCCAAACTGCGGATGGAGTCCACTCGGCCATGAAGTCATCTATGACTTGGGACTTGATAGCTATTCTCGCCGTGAAGGAAATACCAAAGGGGGCTAGCTCGATAGCCTATTTCTGATCCTACCCGTAGAATCTTTGCTCCGAAGCATATCACCAAAGGGATACGAGGTAGGAATGATGAGATTATGTGCTAAGAAGTAATGCCTGAGCTTTCGTGAGGCCATTACCAAAGCATAAACAAATTTTTTGAGCTCAAAGTATCTTGTCTTTTCTCCGGACAAAGCTTCTGAGACGAAGTAGACTTGGTTCTGCACCAGTTTTCCTTTAAGTTCAACTTCCCTGAGCAGCACTGCACTTACTACGGAGCCCGTTGCTACAAGATAAAGAAGGAGAGTTTCTTCTGGGAGGCGCAAACTAAGTGTTGACAGATTTCCGAGATAATCTTTAATGTCATCGAAGCTCTTCGGGCACTCCAGTGTCCATTTGAAACTTTCAGACCCCTTTATAGCTTTAAAAATTGGGAGGCTTCATTCGGCTGATCTGGCTAGGAATCTGCTGAGGGCTGCAAGCCTTCCTATCAGCTTTTGTACCTGCTTTAGATTTTCTGGTGGAGCCATTCTTTGCAGTGCTGTTATCTACGTTGGGCTAGCTTCGATTCCTCTACTCAAAACTAAGTACCCTAGTAGTTTTCCTACTTGCCCCCCGAATATACATTTTTCAGGGTTGAGGTGAACTCCACATGCTCGGAGGCTCTCAAAGGTTTCAACTAAGTCTAGGCTATGATGATGCTTTATAGCACTCTTTATTTCAATGTCATCCATATAGGCTTCGACATTTTGGCCTATCTAGTGACCTATAGCCTTAGCTATAAGACGTGAAAAGGTGGCTCCGGCATTCCGCAAGCCAAAAGGAATTCAAACATAACAAAATACTCCGGAGGGAGTTATAAAACTCGTCTTGGCTTCGTCTTTGCATTTTAGCCAGACCTGATGATAACAGGAGTATGCGTCCAGGAAGCTTAACAATTCAGAGCCAGCCGTAGAGTCCACAAGCTGATCTATTCGGGGCATAGGATAGGGGTCTCGCGGGCATGCTTTATTCAGTGATGTGAAATCAATGCACATGTGCCACTTACCGGAGCCCTTTTTCTTGACAAAAACAAGGTTAGCCAACCACTCCGTGTGGGCTACTTCCTTGATAATTCCTGCCATCAACAAATTCTCCACCTCCACCTTGGCGAGGTCTGCCCTTTCTTTGATAACTCACAAAGCCCCTAGCGCACTGGCCTAGCCTTCGGGTTGACAAGCAAACTGTGCTCGATGATACTCCGGTCAACTCTAGTGATATATTCGTCAGTCCAGGCGAAGATATCCAAGTTTTCTTTAACTACTTCCTCTAGTGAAGTAGATATTTCTGAAGGTAGCCCCTTGTCGAATTGGATTGGATACTCCTTGCCATCTTTTAGGATCATCTTCGTGATCACATCAACTTCCGGGCTTGGCTTCAGGGAAGGGCCCTACGAGTGGTCTAAAGACCCCGAAGCTTTCTCCGCGTGCTCCAGCACACTATTCACCTACCGAGGGTCTAGAGGTGGACCATGGCTGTACTCCACTCTTCGGGCTGCAGCTTGGTCTCCTAAAATAGTGAGGACTCCACCTTGCGTGGGCATTTTCAGACAAAAATAGTTATGATGTGCTATAGCTCCGAACTGGTTTAGCATTCCCCTCCCGAAAATTTCATTATAGGCATACGGGGCATCGACGACATCGAGGATAGCCTCCTCAACCCTGGCCAAGGGCCCCTCTCCGAAGGCAACCTCAAGACCTATCTGGCCGAGGGCATCGAAAGGAGGACCTACGAATCCTTGGAGTGGGAGAGCCGCCGGAAGTAGGTGTCTTTGGGGAATGCACATCTGGTCAAAGGCCTGGATGAAGAGTATATCTACGGAGCTTCCACCATCCACCAATATCCTTTGGACTTCAACTCCTGCTATATTGGCTGAAATAACAAGGGGGTCAGCATTGGAGAATTTCACCCCCGCAGCAGCATTGGCAGTAAAAGAAATTGGTACATGAGACCACTCGGGCATTTCTGCCGCCGAACTCGAGGTGCCTATATGCCCTACTTCGTGGACAAGTCTCTTCGCTGTTGTTTTGACATGTTACCGAGGGTCCCCGCTCTGGAGATGGGCAGGACCACTTGCTTGCCACGATCTTAGGGATCCTCCTGCTTCAGTGGTGGCATAATGTTGGTTACCGGGAGTTGGATCGGTGCTTCGGGTTTGCTGGCCCGAGCCATGACTTGCACAGGCTTCGAACGCACTGCTGGAGGGGCTCGGTCCGAAGTACCTCGCCCTGAGCTTCGTACTAAGTACTCACCTCGAAGGGTCAATATGGACTTACAATCTTTCGTGTTATGGCTTCTATTTTCGCCATGCACACAACAGAAGAAGGTTTGATGCCTACCAACCATCTTCTCTTGAGGCTTTGAGGTACCAGCCTTGATAGCTTGTGTCGGTTGAAAGTTGAAAGGCATCTTCGTGGTGGAGGGTGCAATATTTAATACCTCAGAGCGGAAGTGCTTCTTTCCCCATCTATGATCATTGAAGCGATTATCAAGGGGGGCTTGTAGAGGAGTTAGGACTTCTTGCTCCGTCTTCACTTCTCGAAGGACTGGTGCAGGCACCACAATTCTTCGGAGGCAACCTTCCTCTGCCTTAACATACTGTTCGAAGTATGCCATTAGCTGTGCTACAAACGACACCGGCTTCTAGTGAAGTTTGCTGAGGAGGTTTGGGTTCAACACCCCTTCGCACACCGCATCGACTACCGAATAGGTAGACAAGCCTTTAATCTGAGACTTAGTGTGGGCAAAGCGTGTAAAATACTCTCGAAGGGTCTCCCCTACTTGCTGCTTCACCTGGAACAAACTTCTGGTTGACATTGGGCCTACAAACGTACCCTGGAAGTTACTCACAAACTTCTTCTTCAGCTGCTCCCATGACTTGATCGATCCTGGCTTTAGAGACCAGAA